>JARUHQ010000001.1:22212520-22812520 GCA_029955515.1 Chrysomela aeneicollis | reverse complement strand
CAACCCAGATACGATGGTTGTTCAATCTATCTATTCAACCTCCTGCTCGATTCGGTCGCTTGTATTTAAAACGGAAGAACAGTTACCTGGTGAGTATTGCTATATAAACATCACCACGATATAATCGAATACAACTCAGTTTCAATTATCGTTTCGTCTAACCATTTAACCTTCTGTTCGATTCAGTCACTAGTATGTGTAACGGAAGTACCGTCACCTGGTTAGTATCACTATATATACAGTATTGCGATATAATCGGATACCACCCAGATACATTTATTGTTCAGACTATCCATTCAACTTTCTGTTCGTTTCGGTCGCTCGTATTTGAAACGGGAATATCGTCACCTAGTGTGTATAACTATATACACAGCATAACATCATAATCGAATACAACCCATATACTATCCATTCAACCTTCTGTTCGATTCGGTTGCTCGTATGTATAACGGAAGAACAGTAACCTGGTGAGTATTTCTATATAAACATCACCACGATATAATAGAATACAACTCAGTTTCAATTATCGTTTCGTCTAACCTTTAACCTTCTGTTCGATTCAGTCGCTAGTATGTGTAACGGAAGAACAGTTACCTGGTGAGTAAAACTATATAAACATAATCGAATACAACCCAGATACGATGATTGTTCAATCTATCCATTTGACCTTCTGCTCGATTCGGTCGCTTGTATGTGAAAACGAAAGAACAGTTACCTGGTGAGTATTTCTATATAAACATCACCACGATATAATCGAATACAACTAAGTTTCAATTATCGTTTCGTCTAACCATTTAACCTTCTGTTCGATTCAGTCGCTAGTATGTGTAACGGAAGTACCGTCACCTGGTTAGTATCACTATATATACAGTATTGCGATATAATCGGATATCACCCAGATACATTGATTGTTCAGACTATCCATTCAACATTCTGTTCGTTTCGGTCGCTCGTATGTGTAACGGAAGAACAGTTACCTGTTGAGTATTGCTATATAAACATCATCACGTTATCATCGAATACAACTCAGATACAATTATCGTTTCGTCTAACCATTTAACCTTCTGTTCGATTCAGTCGCTAGTATGTGTAACGGAAGTACCGTCACCTGGTTAGTATCACTATATATACAGTATTGCGATATAATCGGATACCACCCAGATACATTGATTGTTCAGACTATCCATTCAACTTTCTGTTCGTTTCGGTCGCTCGTATGTGAAACGGGAATACTGTCACCTAGTGTGTTTAACTATATACACAGCATAACATCATAATCGAATACAACCCAGATACTATCCATTCAACCTTCTGTTCGATTCGGTTGCTCGTATGTATAACGGAAGAACAGTAACCTGGTGAGTATTTCTATATAAACATCACCACGATATAATAGAATACAACTCAGTTACAATTATCGTTTCGTCTAACCATTTAACCTTCTGTTCGATTCAGTCGCTAGTATGTGTAACGGAAGAACAGTTACCTGGTGAGTATAACTATATAAACATTATCGAATACAACCCAGATACGATGATTGTTCAATCTATCTATTCAACCTCCTGCTTGATTCGGTCGCTTGTATGTAAAACGGAAGAACAGTTACCTGGTGAGTATTGCTATATAAACATCACCACGATATAATCGAATACAACTCAGTTTCAATTATCGTTTCGTCTAACCATTTAACCTTCTGTTCGATTCAGTCGCTAGAATGTGTAACGGAAGTACCGTCACCTGGTTAGTATCACTATATATACAGTATTGCGATATAATCGGATACCACCCAGATACATTGATTGTTCAGACTATCCATTCAACTTTCTGTTCGTTTCGGTCGCTCGTATGTGAAACGGGAATACCGTCACCTAGTGTGTATAACTATATACACAGCATAACATCATAATCGAATACAACCCATATACTATCCATTCAACCTTCTGTTCGATTCGGTTGCTCGTATGTATAACGGAAGAACAGTAACCTGGTGAGTATTTCTATATAAACATCACCACGATATAATAGAATACAACTCAGTTTCAATTATCGTTTCGTCTAACCATTTAACCTTCTGTTCGATTCAGTCGCTAGTATGTGTAACGGAAGAACAGTTACCTGGTGAGTATTACTATATAAACATAATCGAATACAACCCAGATACGATGATTGTTCAATCTATCCATTTGACCTTCTGCTCGATTCGGTCGCTTGTATGTGAAAACGAAAGAACAGTTACCTGGTGAGTATTTCTATATAAACATCACCACGATATAATCGAATACAACTCAGTTTCAATTATCGTTTCGTCTAACCATTTAACCTTCTGTTCGATTCAGTCGCTAGTATGTGTAACGGAAGAACAGTTACCTGGTGAGTATAACTATATAAACATAATCGAATACAACCCAGATACGATGATTGTTCAATCTATCCATTTGACCTTCTGCTCGATTCGGTCGCTTGTATGTGAAAACGAAAGAACAGTTACCTGGTGAGTATTTCTATATAAACATCACCACGATATAATAGAATACAACTCAGTTTCAATTATCGTTTCGTCTAACCATTCAACCTTCTGTTCGATTCAGTCGCTAGTATGTGTAACGGAAGTACCGTCACCTGGTATGTATCACTATATATACAGTATTGCGATATAATCGGATACCACCCTGATACATTGATTGTTCAGACTATCCATTCAACTTTCTGTTCGTTTCGGTCGCTCGTATGTAAGACAAGAATACCGTCACCTAGTGTGTATAACTATATACACAGCATAACATCATAATCGAATACAACCCATATACTATCCATTCAACCTTCTGTTCAATTCAGTCGCTCGTATGTGTAACGGAAGAACAGTTACCTGGTGAGTATAACTATATAAACATAATCGAATACAACCTAGATACGATGATTGTTCAATCTATCCATTTGACTTTCTGCTCGATTAGGTCGCTTGTATGTGAAAATGAAAGAACAGTTACCTGGTGAGTATTTCTCTATATAAACATCACCACGATATAATCGAATACAACTCAGTTTCAATTATCGTATCGTCTAACCATTTAACCTTCTGTTCGATTCAGTCGCTAGTATGTGTAACGGAAGAACAGTTACCTGGTGAGTATAACTATATAAACATAATCGAATACAACCCAGATACGATGATTGTTCAATCTATCCATTTGACCTAGTATGTGTAACGGAAGAACAGTTACCTGGTGAGTATAACTATATAAACATAATCGAATACAACCCAGATACGATGATTGTTCAATCTATCCATTTGACCTTCTGCTCGATTCGGTCGCTTGTATGTGAAAACGAAAGAACAGTTACCTGGTGAGTATTTCTATATAAACATCACCACGATATAATAGAATACAACTCAGTTTCAATTATCGTTTCGTCTAACCATTCAACCTTCTGTTCGATTCAGTCGCTAGTATGTGTAACGGAAGTACCGTCACCTGGTATGTATCACTATATATACAGTATTGCGATATAATCGGATACCACCCTGATACATTGATTGTTCAGACTATCCATTCAACTTTCTGTTCGTTTCGGTCGCTCGTATGTAAGACAAGAATACCGTCACCTAGTGTGTATAACTATATACACAGCATAACATCATAATCGAATACAACCCATATACTATCCATTCAACCTTCTGTTCAATTCAGTCGCTCGTATGTGTAACGGAAGAACAGTTACCTGGTGAGTATAACTATATAAACATAATCGAATACAACCTAGATACGATGATTGTTCAATCTATCCATTTGACTTTCTGCTCGATTAGGTCGCTTGTATGTGAAAATGAAAGAACAGTTACCTGGTGAGTATTTCTCTATATAAACATCACCACGATATAATCGAATACAACTCAGTTTCAATTATCGTATCGTCTAACCATTTAACCTTCTGTTCGATTCAGTCGCTAGTATGTGTAACGGAAGAACAGTTACCTGGTGAGTATAACTATATAAACATAATCGAATACAACCCAGATACGATGATTGTTCAATCTATCCATTTGACCTTCTGCTCGATTCGGTCGCTTGTATGTGAAAACGAAAGGACAGTTACCTGGTGAGTATTTCTATATAAACATCATCACGATATAATCGAATACAACCCCAGATACTATCATTGTTTAGTCTATCCATTCAACCTTCTGTTCGATTCAGTCGCTCGTATGTATAACGGAAGAACAGTAACCTGGTGAGTATTTCTATATAAACATCACCACGATATAATAGAATACAACTCAGTTTCAATTATCGTTTCGTCTAACCATTTAACCTTCTATTCGATTCAGTCGCTAGTATGTGTAACGGAAGAACAGTTACCTAGTGAGTATAACTATATAAACATATTCGAATACAACCCAGATACGATGATTGTTCAATCTATCCATTTGACCTTCTGCTCGATTCGGTCGCTTGTATGTGAAAACGAAAGAACAGTTACCTGGTGAGTATTTCTCTATAAACATCACCACGATATAATCGAATACAACTCAGTTTCAATTATCGTTTCGTCTAACCATTGTAACCTTCTGTTCGATTCAGTCGCTAGTATGTGTAACGGAAGTACCGTCACCTGGTTAGTATCACTATATATACAGTATTGCGATATAATCGGATACCACCCAGATACATTGATTGTTCAGACTATCCATTCAACTTTCTGTTCGTTTCGGTCGCTCGTATGTGAAACGGGAATGCCGTCACCTAGTGTGTTTAACTATATACACAGCATAACATCATAATCGAATACAACCCAGATACTATCCATTCAACCTTCTAATCGATTCGGTTGCTCGTATGTATAACGGAAGAACAGTAACCTGGTGAGTATTTCTATATAAACATCACCACGATATAATAGAATACAACTCAGTTACAATTATCGTTTCGTCTAACCATTTAACCTTCTGTTCGATTCAGTCGCTAGTATGTGTAACGGAAGAACAGTTACCTGGTGAGTATAACTATATAAACATTATCGAATACAACCCAGATACGATGGTTGTTCAATCTATCTATTCAACCTCCTGCTCGATTCGGTCGCTTGTATTTAAAACGGAAGAACAGTTACCTGGTGAGTATTGCTATATAAACATCACCACGATATAATCGAATACAACTCAGTTTCAATTATCGTTTCGTCTAACCATTTAACCTTCTGTTCGATTCAGTCACTAGTATGTGTAACGGAAGTACCGTCACCTGGTTAGTATCACTATATATACAGTATTGCGATATAATCGGATACCACCCAGATACATTTATTGTTCAGACTATCCATTCAACTTTCTGTTCGTTTCGGTCGCTCGTATTTGAAACGGGAATATCGTCACCTAGTGTGTATAACTATATACACAGCATAACATCATAATCGAATACAACCCATATACTATCCATTCAACCTTCTGTTCGATTCGGTTGCTCGTATGTATAACGGAAGAACAGTAACCTGGTGAGTATTTCTATATAAACATCACCACGATATAATAGAATACAACTCAGTTTCAATTATCGTTTCGTCTAACCATTTAACCTTCTGTTCGATTCAGTCGCTAGTATGTGTAACGGAAGAACAGTTACCTGGTGAGTATAACTATATAAACATTATCGAATACAACCCAGATACGATGATTGTTCAATCTATCCATTTGACCTTCTGCTCGATTCGGTCGCTTGTATGTGAAAACGAAAGAACAGTTACCTGGTGAGTATTTCTATATAAACATCACCACGATATAATCGAATACAACTAAGTTTCAATTATCGTTTCGTCTAACCATTTAACCTTCTGTTCGATTCAGTCGCTAGTATGTGTAACGGAAGTACCGTCACCTGGTTAGTATCACTATATATACAGTATTGCGATATAATCGGATATCACCCAGATACATTGATTGTTCAGACTATCCATTCAACATTCTGTTCGTTTCGGTCGCTCGTATGTGTAACGGAAGAACAGTTACCTGTTGAGTATTGCTATATAAACATCATCACGTTATCATCGAATACAACTCAGATACAATTATCGTTTCGTCTAACCATTTAACCTTCTGTTCGATTCAGTCGCTAGTATGTGTAACGGAAGTACCGTCACCTGGTTAGTATCACTATATATACAGTATTGCGATATAATCGGATACCACCCAGATACATTGATTGTTCAGACTATCCATTCAACTTTCTGTTCGTTTCGGTCGCTCGTATGTGAAACGGGAATACTGTCACCTAGTGTGTTTAAATATATACACAGCATAACATCATAATCGAATACAACCCAGATACTATCCATTCAACCTTCTGTTCGATTCGGTTGCTCGTATGTATAACGGAAGAACAGTTACCTGGTGAGTATTTCTATATAAACATCACCACGATATAATAGAATACAACTCAGTTACAATTATCGTTTCGTCTAACCATTTAACCTTCTGTTCGATTCAGTCGCTAGTATGTGTAACGGAAGAACAGTTACCTGGTGAGTATAACTATATAAACATTATCGAATACAACCCAGATACGATGATTGTTCAATCTATCTATTCAACCTCCTGCTTGATTCGGTCGCTTGTATGTAAAACGGAAGAACAGTTACCTGGTGAGTATTGCTATATAAACATCACCACGATATAATCGAATACAACTCAGTTTCAATTATCGTTTCGTCTAACCATTTAACCTTCTGTTCGATTCAGTCGCTAGTATGTGTAACGGAAGTACCGTCACCTGGTTAGTATCACTATATATACAGTATTGCGATATAATCGGATACCACCCAGATACATTGATTGTTCAGACTATCCATTCAACTTTCTGTTCGTTTCGGTCGCTCGTATGTGAAACGGGAATACCGTCACCTAGTGTGTATAACTATATACACAGCATAACATCATAATCGAATACAACCCATATACTATCCATTCAACCTTCTGTTCGATTCGGTTGCTCGTATGTATAACGGAAGAACAGTAACCTGGTGAGTATTTCTATATAAACATCACCACGATATAATAGAATACAACTCAGTTTCAATTATCGTTTCGTCTAACCATTTAACCTTCTGTTCGATTCAGTCGCTAGTATGTGTAACGGAAGAACAGTTACCTGGTGAGTATTACTATATAAACATAATCGAATACAACCCAGATACGATGATTGTTCAATCTATCCATTTGACCTTCTGCTCGATTCGGTCGCTTGTATGTGAAAACGAAAGAACAGTTACCTGGTGAGTATTTCTATATAAACATCACCACGATATAATCGAATACAACTCAGTTTCAATTATCGTTTCGTCTAACCATTTAACCTTCTGTTCGATTCAGTCGCTAGTATGTGTAACGGAAGTACCGTCACCTGGTTAGTATCACTATATATACAGTATTGCGATATAATCGGATACCACCCAGATACATTGATTGTTCAGACTATCCATTCAACTTTCTGTTTGTTTCGGTCGCTCGTATGTGAAACGGGAATACCGTCATCTAGTGTGTTCAACTATATACACAGCATAACATCATAATCGAATACAACCCAGATACTATCCATTCAACCTTCTGTTCGATTCGGTTGCTCGTATGTATAACGGAAGAACAGTAACCTGGTGAGTATTTCTATATAAACATCACCACGATATAATAGAATACAACTCAGTTTCAATTATCGTTTCGTCTAACCATTTAACCTTCTGTTCGATTCAGTCGCTAGTATGTGTAACGGAAGAACAGTTACCTGGTGAGTATAACTATATAAACATAATCGAATACAACCCAGATACGATGATTGTTCAATCTATCCATTTGACCTTCTGCTCGATTCGGTCGCTTGTATGTGAAAACGAAAGAACAGTTACCTGGTGAGTATTTCTCTATAAACATCACCACGATATAATCGAATACAACTCAGTTTCAATTATCGTTTCGTCTAACCATTTAACCTTCTGTTCGATTCAGTCGCTAGTATGTGTAACGGAAGTACCGTCACCTGGTTAGTATCACTATATATACAGTATTGCGATATAATCGGATACCACCCAGATACATTGATTGTTCGGACTATCCATTCAACTTTCTGTTCGATTCAGTCGCTAGTATGTGTAACGGAAGAACAGTTACCTGGTGAGTTTAACTATATAAACATAATCGAATACAACCCAGATACGATGATTGTTCAATCTATCCATTTGACCTTCTGCTCGATTCGGTCGCTTGTATGCGAAAACAGTTACCTGGTGAGTATTTCTATATAAACATCACCACGATATAATCGAATACAACTCAGTTTCAATTATCGTTTCGTCTAACCATTCAACCTTCTGTTCGATTCAGTCGCTAGTATGTGTAACGGAAGTACCGTCACCTGGTTAGTATCACTATATATACAGTATTGCGATATAATCGGATACCACCCAGATACATTGATTGTTCAGACTATCCATTCAACTTTCTGTTCGTTTCGGTCGCTCGTATGTGAAACGGGAATACCGTCACCTAGTGTGTTTAACTATATACACAGCATAACATCATAATCGAATACAACCCAGATACTATCCATCGTTTCGTCTAACCATTTAACCTTCTGTTCGATTCAGTCGCTAGTATGTGTAACGGAAGAACAGTTACCTGGTGAGTATAACTATATAAACATTATCGAATACAATCTATCCATTCAACCTCCTGCTCGATTCGGTCGCTTGTATGTGAAATGGAAGAACAGTTACCTGGTGAGTATTGCTATATAAACATCACCACGATATAATCGAATACAACTCAGTATCAATTATCGTTTCGTCTAACCATTTAACCTTCTGTTCGATTCAGTCGCTAGTATGTGTAACGGGAGTACCGTCACCTGGTTAGTATCACTATATATACAGTATTGCGATATAATCGGATACCACCCAGATACATTGATTGTTCAGACTATCCATTCAACTTTCTGTTCGTTTCGGTCGCTCGTATTTGAAACGGGAATACCGTCACCTAGTGTGTATAACTATATACACAGCATAACATCATAATCGAATACAACCCATATACTATCCATTCAACCTTCTGTTCGATTCGGTTGCTCGTATGTATAACGGAAGAACAGTAACCTGGTGAGTATATCTATATAAACATCACCACGATATAATAGAATACAACTCAGTTTTAATTATCGTTTCGTCTAACCATTTAACCTTTTGTTCGATTCAGTCGCTAGTATGTGTAACGGAAGAACAGTTACCTGGTGAGTATAACTATATACACAGTATTGCGATATAATCGGATACCACCCAGATACATTGATTGTTCAGACTATCCATTCAACTTTCTGTTCGTTTCGGTCGCTCGTATGTGTAACGGAAGAACAGTTACCTGTTGAGTATTGCTATATAAACATCATCACGTTATCATCGAATACAACTCAGATACAATTATCGTTTCGTCTAACCATTTAACCTTCTGTTCGATTCAGTCGCTAGTATGTGTAACGGAAGTACCGTCACCTGGTTAGTATCACTATATATACAGTATTGCGATATAATCGGATACCACCCAGATACATTGATTGTTCAGACTATCCATTCAACTTTCTGTTCATTTCGGTCGCTCGTATGTGAAACGGGAATACCGTCACCTAGTGTGTTTAACTATATACACAGCATAACATCATAATCGAATACAACCCAGATACTATCCATTCAACCTTCTGTTCGATTCGGTTGCTCGTATGTATAACGGAAGAACAGTAACCTGGTGAGTATTTCTATATAAACATCACCACGATATAATAGAATACAACTCAGTTACAATTATCGTTTCGTCTAACCATTTAACCTTCTGTTCGATTCAGTCGCTAGTATGTGTAACGGAAGAACAGTTACCTGGTGAGTATAACTATATAAACATTATCGAATACAACCCAGATACGATGATTGTTCAATCTATCTATTCAACCTCCTGCTCGATTCGGTCGCTTGTATGTAAAACGGAAGAACAGTTACCTGGTGAGTATTGCTATATAAACATCACCACGATATAATCGAATACAACTCAGTTTCAATTATCGTTTCGTCTAACCATTTAACCTTCTGTTCGATTCAGTCGCTAGTATGTGTAACGGAAGTACCGTCACCTGGTTAGTATCACTATATATACAGTATTGCGATATAATCGGATACCACCCAGATACATTGATTGTTCAGACTATCCATTCAACTTTCTGTTCGTTTCGGTCGCTCGTATGTGAAACGGGAATATCGTCACCTAGTGTGTATAACTATATACACAGCATAACATCATAATCGAATACAACCCATATACTATCCATTCGACCTTCTGTTCGATTCGGTTGCTCGTATGTATAACGGAAGAACAGTAACCTGGTGAGTATTTCTATATAAACATCACCACGATATAATAGAATACAACTCAGTTTCAATTATCGTTTCGTCTAACCATTTAACCTTCTGTTCGATTCAGTCGCTAGTATGTGTAACGGAAGAACAGTTTCCTGGTGAGTATAACTATATAAACATAATCGAATACAACCCAGATACGATGATTGTTCAATCTATCCATTTGATCTTCTGCTCGATTCGGTCGCTTGTATGTGAAAACGAAAGAACAGTTACCTGGTGAGTAGTTCTATATAAACATCACCACGATATAATCGAATACAACTCAGTTTCAATTATCGTTTCGTCTAACCATTTAACCTTCTGTTCGATTCAGTCGCTAGTATGTGTAACGGAAGAAAAGTTACCTGGTGAGTATAACTATATAAACATTATCGAATACAACCCAGATACGATGATTGTTCAATCTATCTATTCAACCTCCTGCTTGATTCGGTCGCTTGTATGTAAAACGGAAGAACAGTTACCTGGTGAGTATTGCTATATAAACATCACCACGATATAATCGAATACAACTCAGTTTCAATTATCGTTTCGTCTAATCATTTAACCTTCTGTTCGATTCAGTCGCTAGTATGTGTAAAGGAAGTACCGTCACCTGGTTAGTATCACTATATATACAGTATTGCGATATAATCGGATACCACCCAGATACATTGATTGTTCAGACTATCCATTCAACTTTCTGTTCGTTTCGGTCGCTCGTATGTGAAACGGGAATACCGTCAGCTAGTGTGTATAACTATATACACAGCATAACATCATAATCGAATACAACCCATATACTATCCATTCAACCTTCTGTTCGATTCGGTTGCTCGTATGTATAACGGAAGAACAGTAACCTGGTGAGTATTTCTATATAAACATCACCACGATATAATAGAATACAACTCAGTTTCAATTATCGTTTCGTCTAACCATTTAACCTTCTGTTCGATTCAGTCGCTAGTATGTGTAACGGAAGAACAGTTACCTGGTGAGTATTACTATATAAACATAATCGAATACAACCCAGATACGATGATTGTTCAATCTATCCATTTGACCTTCTGCTCGATTCGGTCGCTTGTATGTGAAAACGAAAGAACAGTTACCTGGTTAGTATTTCTATATAAACATCACCACGATATAATCGAATACAACTCAGTTTCAATTATCGTTTCGTCTAACCATTTAACCTTCTGTTCGATTCAGTCGCTAGTATGTGTAACGGAAGTACCGTCACCTGGTTAGTATCACTATATATACAGTATTGCGATATAATCGGATACCACCCAGATACATTGATTGTTCAGACTATCCATTCAACTTTCTGTTCGTTTCGGTCGCTCGTATGTGAAACGGGAATACCGTCATCTAGTGTGTTTAACTATATACACAGCATAACATCATAATCGAATACAACCCAGATACTATCCATTCAACCTTCTGTTCGATTCGGTTGCTCGTATGTATAACGGAAGAACAGTAACCTGGTGAGTATTTCTATATAAACATCACCACGATATAATAGAATACAACTCAGTTTCAATTATCGTTTCGTCTAACCATTCAACCTTCTGTTCGATTCAGTCGCTAGTATGTGTAACGGAAGAACAGTTACCTGGTGAGTATTTCTCTATAAACATCACCACGATATAATCGAATACAATTCAGTTTCAATTATCGTTTCGTCTAACCATTTAACCTTCTGTTCGATTCAGTCGCTAGTATGTGTAACGGAAGTACCGTCACCTGGTTAGTATCACTATATATACAGTATTGCGATATAATCGGATACCACCCAGATACATTGATTGTTCGGACTATCCATTCAACTTTCTGTTCGTTTCGGTCGCTCGTATGTGAAACGGGAATACCGTCACCTAGTGTTATTAACTATATACACAGCATAACATCATAATCGAATACAACCAATATACTATCCATTCAACCTTCTGTTCAATTCAGTCGCTCGTATGTGTAACGGAAGAACAGTTACCTGGTGAGTATAACTATATAAACATAATCGAATACAACCCAGATACGATGATTGTTCAATCTATCCATTTGACCTTCTGCTCGATTCGGTCGCTTGTATGTGAAAACGAAAAAACAGTTACCTGTTGAGTATTTCTATATAAACATCACCACGATATAATCGAATACAACTCAGTTTCAATTATCGTTTCGTCTAACCATTCAACCATCTGTTCGATTCAGTCGCTAGTATGTGTAACGGAAGAACAGTTACCTGGTGAGTATAACTATATAAACATAATCGAATACAACCCAGATACGATGATTGTTCAATCTATCCATTTGACCTTCTGATCGATTCGGTCGCTTGTATGCGAAAACAGTTACCTGGTGAGTATTTCTATATAAACATCACCACGATATAATCGAATACAACTCAGTTTCAATTATCGTTTCGTCTAACCATTCAACCTTCTGTTCGATTCAGTCGCTAGTATGTGTAACGGAAGTACCGTCACCTGGTTAGTATCACTATATATACAGTATTGCGATATAATCGGATACCACCCAGATACATTGATTGTTCAGACTATCCATTCAACTTTCTGTTCGTTTCGGTCGCTCGTATGTGAAACGGGAATACCGTCACCTAGTGTGTTTAACTATATACACAGCATAACATCATAATCGAATACAACCCAGATACTATCCATCGTTTCGTCTAACCATTTAACCTTCTGTTCGATTCAGTCGCTAGTATGTGTAACGGAAGAACAGTTACCTGGTGAGTATAACTATATAAACATTATCGAATACAATCTATCCATTCAACCTCCTGCTCGATTCGGTCGCTTGTATGTGAAACGGAAGAACAGTTACCTGGTGAGTATTGCTATATAAACATCACCACGATATAATCGAATAAAACTCAGTATCAATTATCGTTTCGTCTAACCATTTAACCTTCTGTTCGATTCAGTCGCTAGTATGTGTAACGGAAGTACCGTCACCTGGTTAGTATCACTATATATACAGTATTGCGATATAATCGGATACCACCCAGATACATTGATTGTTCAGACTATCCAATCAACTTTCTGTTCGTTTCGGTCGCTCGTATTTGAAACGGGAATACCGTCACCTAGTGTGTATAACTATATACACAGCATAACATCATAATCGAATACAACCCATATACTATCCATTCAACCTTCTGTTCGATTTGGTTGCTCGTATGTATAACGGAAGAACAGTAACCTGGTGAGTATATCTATATAAACATCACCACGATATAATAGAATACAACTCAGTTTCAATTATCGTTTCGTCTAACCATTTAACCTTCTGTTCGATTCAGTCGCTAGTATGTGTAACGGAAGAACAGTTACCTGGTGAGTATAACTATATACACAGTATTGCGATATAATCGGATACCACCCAGATACATTGATTGTTCAGACTATCCATTCAACTTTCTGTTCGTTTCGGTCGCTCGTATGTGTAACGGAAGAACAGTTACCTGTTGAGTATTGCTATATAAACATCATCACATTATCATCGAATACAACTCAGATACAATTATCGTTTCGTCTAACCATTTAACCTTCTGTTCGATTCAGTCGCTAGTATGTGTAACGGAAGTACCGTCACCTGGTTAGTATCACCATATATACAGTATTGCGATATAATCGGATACCACCCAGATACATTGATTGTTCAGACTATCCATTCAACTTTCTGTTCGTTTCGGTCGCTCGTATGTGAAACGGGAATACCGTCACCTAGTGTGTTTAACTATATACACAGCATAACATCATAATCGAATACAACCCAGATACTATCCATTCAACCTTCTGTTCGATTCGGTTGCTCGTATGTATAACGGAAGAACAGTAACCTGGTGAGTATTTCTATATAAACATCACCACGATATAATAGAATACAACTCAGTTACAATTATTGTTTCGTCTAACCATTTAACCTTCTGTTCGATTCAGTCGCTAGTATGTGTAACGGAAGAACAGTTACCTGGTGAGTATAACTATATAAACATTATCGAATACAACCCAGATACGATGATTGTTCAATCTATCTATTCAACCTCCTGCTCGATTCGGTCGCTTGTATGTAAAACGGAAGAACAGTTACCTGGTGAGTATTGCTATATAAACATCACCACGATATAATCGAATACAACTCAGTTTCAATTATCGTTTCGTCTAACCATTTAACCTTCTGTTCGATTCAGTCGCTAGTATGTGTAACGGAAGTACCGTCACCTGGTTAGTATCACTATATATACAGTATTGCGATATAATCGGATACCACCCAGATACATTGATTGTTCAGACTATCCATTCAACTTTCTGTTCGTTTCGGTCGCTCGTATGTGAAACGGGAATATCGTCACCTAGTGTGTATAACTATATACACAGCATAACATCATAATCGAATACAACCCATATACTATCCATTCGACCTTCTGTTCGATTCGGTTGCTCGTATGTATAACGGAAGAACAGTAACCTGGTGAGTATTTCTATATAAACATCACCACGATATAATAGAATACAACTCAGTTTCAATTATCGTTTCGTCTAACCATTTAACCTTCTGTTCGATTCAGTCGCTAGTATGTGTAACGGAAGAACAGTTACCTGGTGAGTATAACTATATAAACATAATCGAATACAACCCAGATACGATGATTGTTCAATCTATCCATTTGATCTTCTGCTCGATTCGGTCGCTTGTATGTGAAAACGAAAGAACAGTTACCTGGTGAGTATTTCTATATAAACATCACCACGATATAATCGAATACAACTCAGTTTCAATTATCGTTTCGTCTAACCATTTAACCTTCTGTTCGATTCAGTCGCTAGTATGTGTAACGGAAGTACCGTCACCTGGTTAGTATCACTATATATACAGTATTGCGATATAATCGGATACCACCCAGATACATTGATTGTTCAGACTATCCATTCAACTTTCTGTTCGTTTCGGTCGCTCGTATGTGAAACGGGAATACCGTCACCTAGTGTGTTTAACTATATACACAGCATAACATCATAATCGAATACAACCAATATACTATCCATTCAACCTTCTGTTCAATTCAGTCGTTCGTATGTGTAACGGAAGAACAGTTACCTGGTGAGTATAACTATATAAACATAATCGAATACAACCCAGATACGATGATTGTTCAATCTATCCATTTGACCTTCTGCTCGATTCGGTCGCTTGTATGTGAAAACGAAAGAACAGTTACCTGGTGAGTATTTCTATATAAACATCACCACGATATAATCGAATACAACTCAGTTTCAATTATCGTTTCGTCTAACCATTTAACCTTCTGTTCGATTCAGTCGCTAGTATGTGTAACGGAAGAACAGTTACCTGGTGAGTATAACTATATAAACATCACCACGATATAATAGAATACAACTCAGTTACAATTATCGTTTCGTCTAACCATTTAACCTTCTGTTCGATTCAGTCGCTAGTATGTGTAACGGAAGTACCGTCACCTGGTTAGTATCACTATATATACAGTATTGCGATATAATCGGATACCACCCAGATACATTGATTGTTCAGACTATCCATTCAACTTTCTGTTCGTTTCGGTCGCTCGTATTTGAAACGGGAATACCGTCACCTAGTGTGTATAACTATATACACAGCATAACATCATAATCGAATACAACCCATATACTATCCATTCAACCTTCTGTTCGATTCGGTTGCTCGTATGTATAACGGAAGAACAGTAACCTGGTGAGTATTTCTATATAAACATCACCACGATATAATAG
Source organism: Chrysomela aeneicollis (assembly GCA_029955515.1). Taxonomy (NCBI): domain Eukaryota; kingdom Metazoa; phylum Arthropoda; class Insecta; order Coleoptera; family Chrysomelidae; genus Chrysomela; species Chrysomela aeneicollis. The sequence goes on along the minus strand of JARUHQ010000001.1, from coordinate 22,796,291 downwards.
AATACAACTCAGTTTCAATTATCGTTTCGTCTAACCATTTAACCTTCTGTTCGATTCAGTCGCTAGTATGTGTAACGGAAGAACAGTTACCTGGTGAGTAAAACTATATAAACATAATCGAATACAACCCAGATACGATGATTGTTCAATCTATCCATTTGACCTTCTGCTCGATTCGGTCGCTTGTATGTGAAAACGAAAGAACAGTTACCTGGTGAGTATTTCTATATGAACATCACCACGATATAATCGAATACAACTAAGTTTCAATTATCGTTTCGTCTAACCATTTAACCTTCTGTTCGATTCAGTCGCTAGTATGTGTAACGGAAGTACCGTCACCTGGTTAGTATCACTATATATACAGTATTGCGATATAATCGGATATCACCCAGATACATTGATTGTTCAGACTATCCATTCAACTTTCTGTTCGTTTCGGTCGCTCGTATGTGTAACGGAAGAACAGTTACCTGTTGAGTATTGCTATATAAACATCATCACGTTATCATCGAATACAACTCAGATACAATTATCGTTTCGTCTAACCATTTAACCTTCTGTTCGATTCAGTCGCTAGTATGTGTAACGGAAGTACCGTCACCTGGTTAGTATCACTATATATACAGTATTGCGATATAATCGGATACCACCCAGATACATTGATTGTTCAGACTATCCATTCAACTTTCTGTTCGTTTCGGTCGCTCGTACGTGAAACGGGAATACTGTCACCTAGTGTGTTTAACTATATACACAGCATAACATCATAATCGAATACAACCCAGATACTATCCATCGTTTCGTCTAACCATTTAACCTTCTGTTCGATTCAGTCGCTAGTATGTGTAACGGAAGAACAGTTACCTGGTGAGTATAACTATATAAACATTATCGAATACAATCTATCCATTCAACCTCCTGCTCGATTCGGTCGCTTGTATGTGAAACGGAAGAACAGTTACCTGGTGAGTATTGCTATATAAACATCACCACGATATAATCGAATAAAACTCAGTATCAATTATCGTTTCGTCTAACCATTTAACCTTCTGTTCGATTCAGTCGCTAGTATGTGTAACGGAAGTACCGTCACCTGGTTAGTATCACTATATATACAGTATTGCGATATAATCGGATACCACCCAGATACATTGATTGTTCAGACTATCCAATCAACTTTCTGTTCGTTTCGGTCGCTTGTATTTGAAACGGGAATACCGTCACCTAGTGTGTATAACTATATACACAGCATAACATCATAATCGAATACAACCCATATACTATCCATTCAACCTTCTGTTCGATTCGGTTGCTCGTATGTATAACGGAAGAACAGTAACCTGGTGAGTATATCTATATAAACATCACCACGATATAATAGAATACAACTCAGTTTCAATTATCGTTTCGTCTAACCATTTAACCTTCTGTTCGATTCAGTCGCTAGTATGTGTACCGGAAGAACAGTTACCTGGTGAGTATAACTATATACACAGTATTGCGATATAATCGGATACCACCCAGATACATTGATTGTTCAGACTATCCATTCAACTTTCTGTTCGTTTCGGTCGCTCGTATGTGTAACGGAAGAACAGTTACCTGTTGAGTATTGCTATATAAACATCATCACATTATCATCGAATACAACTCAGATACAATTATCGTTTCGTCTAACCATTTAACCTTCTGTTCGATTCAGTCGCTAGTATGTGTAACGGAAGTACCGTCACCTGGTTAGTATCACCATATATACAGTATTGCGATATAATCGGATACCACCCAGATACATTGATTGTTCAGACTATCCATTCAACTTTCTGTTCGTTTCGGTCGCTCGTATGTGAAACGGGAATACCGTCACCTAGTGTGTTTGGCTATATACACAGCATAACATCATAATCGAATACAACCCAGATACTATCCATTCAACCTTCTGTTCGATTCGGTTGCTCGTATGTATAACGGAAGAACAGTAACCTGGTGAGTATTTCTATATAAACATCACCACGATATAATAGAATACAACTCAGTTACAATTATCGTTTCGTCTAACCATTTAACCTTCTGTTCGATTCAGTCGCTAGTATGTGTAACGGAAGAACAGTTACCTGGTGAGTATAACTATATAAACATTATCGAATACAACCCAGATACGATGATTGTTCAATCTATCTATTCAACCTCCTGCTCGATTCGGTCGCTTGTATGTAAAACGGAAGAACAGTTACCTGGTGAGTATTGCTATATAAACATCACCACGATATAATCGAATACAACTCAGTTTCAATTATCGTTTCGTCTAACCATTTAACCTTCTGTTCGATTCAGTCGCTAGTATGTGTAACGGAAGTACCGTCACCTGGTTAGTATCACTATATATACAGTATTGCGATATAATCGGATACCACCCAGATACATTGATTGTTCAGACTATCCATTCAACTTTCTGTTCGTTTCGGTCGCTCGTATGTGAAACGGGAATATCGTCACCTAGTGTGTATAACTATATACACAGCATAACATCATAATCGAATACAACCCATATACTATCCATTCGACCTTCTGTTCGATTCGGTTGCTCGTATGTATAACGGAAGAACAGTAACCTGGTGAGTATTTCTATATAAACATCACCACGATATAATAGAATACAACTCAGTTTCAATTATCGTTTCGTCTAACCATTTAACCTTCTGTTCGATTCAGTCGCTAGTATGTGTAACGGAAGAACAGTTACCTGGTGAGTATAACTATATAAACATAATCGAATACAACCCAGATACGATGATTGTTCAATCTATCCATTTGATCTTCTGCTCGATTCGGTCGCTTGTATGTGAAAACGAAAGAACAGTTACCTGGTGAGTATTTCTATATAAACATCACCACGATATAATCGAATACAACTCAGTTTCAATTATCGTTTCGTCTAACCATTTAACCTTCTGTTCGATTCAGTCGCTAGTATGTGTAACGGAAGTACCGTCACCTGGTTAGTATCACTATATATACAGTATTGCGATATAATCGGATACCACCCAGATACATTGATTGTTCAGACTATCCATTCAACTTTCTGTTCGTTTCGGTCGCTCGTATGTGAAACGGGAATACCGTCACCTAGTGTGTTTAACTATATAGACAGCATAACATCATAATCGAATACAACCAATATACTATCCATTCAACCTTCTGTTCAATTCAGTCGTTCGTATGTGTAACGGAAGAACAGTTACCTGGTGAGTATAACTATATAAACATAATCGAATACAACCCAGATACGATGATTGTTCAATCTATCCATTTGACCTTCTGCTCGATTCGGTCGCTTGTATGTGAAAACGAAAGAACAGTTACCTGGTGAGTATTTCTATATAAACATCACCACGATATAATCGAATACAACTCTGTTTCAATTATCGTTTCGTCTAACCATTTAACCTTCTGTTCGATTCAGTCGCTAGTATGTGTAACGGAAGTACCGTCACCTGGTTAGTATCACTATATATACAGTATTGCGATATAATCGGATACCACCCAGATACATTGATTGTTCAGACTATCCATTCAACTTTCTGTTCGTTTCGGTCGCTCGTATGTGAAACGGGAATATCGTCACCTAGTGTGTATAACTATATACACAGCATAACATCATAATCGAATACAACCCATATACTATCCATTCGACCTTCTGTTCGATTCGGTTGCTCGTATGTATAACGGAAGAACAGTAACCTGGTGAGTATTTCTATATAAACATCACCACGATATAATAGAATACAACTCAGTTTCAATTATCGTTTCGTCTAACCATTTAACCTTCTGTTCGATTCAGTCGCTAGTATGTGTAACGGAAGTACCGTCACCTGGTTAGTATCACTATATATACAGTATTGCGATATAATCGGATACCACCCAGATACATTGATTGTTCAGACTATCCATTCAACTTTCTGTTCGTTTCGGTCGCTCGTATGTGAAACGGGAATACCGTCACCTAGTGTGTTTAACTATATACACAGCATAACATCATAATCGAATACAACCAATATACTATCCATTCAACCTTCTGTTCAATTCAGTCGTTCGTATGTGTAACGGAAGAACAGTTACCTGGTGAGTATAACTATATAAACATAATCGAATACAACCCAGATACGATGATTGTTCAATCTATCCATTTGACCTTCTGCTCGATTCGGTCGCTTGTATGTGAAAACGAAAGAACAGTTACCTGGTGAGTATTTCTATATAAACATCACCACGATATAATCGAATACAACTCAGTTTCAATTATCGTTTCGTCTAACCATTTAACCTTCTGTTCGATTCAGTCGCTAGTATGTGTAACGGAAGAACAGTTACCTGGTGAGTATAACTATATAAACATCACCACGATATAATAGAATACAACTCAGTTACAATTATCGTTTCGTCTAACCATTTAACCTTCTGTTCGATTCAGTCGCTAGTATGTGTAACGGAAGTACCGTCACCTGGTTAGTATCACTATATATACAGTATTGCGATATAATCGGATACCACCCAGATACATTGATTGTTCAGACTATCCATTCAACTTTCTGTTCGTTTCGGTCGCTCGTATTTGAAACGGAAATACCGTCACCTAGTGTGTATAACTATATACACAGCATAACATCATAATCGAATACAACCCATATACTATCCATTCAACCTTCTGTTCGATTCGGTTGCTCGTATGTATAACGGAAGAACAGTAACCTGGTGAGTATTTCTATATAAACATCACCACGATATAATAGAATACAACTCAGTTTCAATTATCGTTTCGTCTAACCATTTAACCTTCTGTTCGATTCAGTCGCTAGTATGTGTAACGGAAGAACAGTTACCTGGTGAGTAAAACTATATAAACATAATCGAATACAACCCAGATACGATGATTGTTCAATCTATCCATTTGACCTTCTGCTCGATTCGGTCGCTTGTATGTGAAAACGAAAGAACAGTTACCTGGTGAGTATTTCTATATGAACATCACCACGATATAATCGAATACAACTAAGTTTCAATTATCGTTTCGTCTAACCATTTAACCTTCTGTTCGATTCAGTCGCTAGTATGTGTAACGGAAGTACCGTCACCTGGTTAGTATCACTATATATACAGTATTGCGATATAATCGGATATCACCCAGATACATTGATTGTTCAGACTATCCATTCAACTTTCTGTTCGTTTCGGTCGCTCGTATGTGTAACGGAAGAACAGTTACCTGTTGAGTATTGCTATATAAACATCATCACGTTATCATCGAATACAACTCAGATACAATTATCGTTTCGTCTAACCATTTAACCTTCTGTTCGATTCAGTCGCTAGTATGTGTAACGGAAGTACCGTCACCTGGTTAGTATCACTATATATACAGTATTGCGATATAAGCGGATACCACCCAGATACATTGATTGTTCAGACTATCCATTCAACTTTCTGTTCGTTTCGGTCGCTCGTACGTGAAACGGGAATACTGTCACCTAGTGTCTTTAACTATATACACAGCATAACATCATAATCGAATACAACCCAGATACTATCCATCGTTTCGTCTAACCATTTAACCTTCTGTTCGATTCAGTCGCTAGTATGTGTAACGGAAGAACAGTTACCTGGTGAGTATAACTATATAAACATTATCGAATACAATCTATCCATTCAACCTCCTGCTCGATTCGGTCGCTTGTATGTGAAACGGAAGAACAGTTACCTGGTGAGTATTGCTATATAAACATCACCACGATATAATCGAATAAAACTCAGTATCAATTATCGTTTCGTCTAACCATTTAACCTTCTGTTCGATTCAGTCGCTAGTATGTGTAACGGAAGTACCGTCACCTGGTTAGTATCACTATATATACAGTATTGCGATATAATCGGATACCACCCAGATACATTGATTGTTCAGACTATCCAATCAACTTTCTGTTCGTTTCGGTCGCTCGTATTTGAAACGGGAATACCGTCACCTAGTGTGTATAACTATATACACAGCATAACATCATAATCGAATACAACCCATATACTATCCATTCAACCTTCTGTTCGATTCGGTTGCTCGTATGTATAACGGAAGAACAGTAACCTGGTGAGTATATCTATATAAACATCACCACGATATAATAGAATACAACTCAGTTTCAATTATCGTTTCGTCTAACCATTTAACCTTCTGTTCGATTCAGTCGCTAGTATGTGTAACGGAAGAACAGTTACCTGGTGAGTATAACTATATACACAGTATTGCGATATAATCGGATACCACCCAGATACATTGATTGTTCAGACTATCCATTCAACTTTCTGTTCGTTTCGGTCGCTCGTATGTGTAACGGAAGAACAGTTACCTGTTGAGTATTGCTATATAAACATCATCACATTATCATCGAATACAACTCAGATACAATTATCGTTTCGTCTAACCATTTAACCTTCTGTTCGATTCAGTCGCTAGTATGTGTAACGGAAGTACCGTCACCTGGTTAGTATCACCATATATACAGTATTGCGATATAATCGGATACCACCCAGATACATTGATTGTTCAGACTATCCATTCAACTTTCTGTTCGTTTCGGTCGCTCGTATGTGAAACGGGAATACCGTCACCTAGTGTGTTTAACTATATACACAGCATAACATCATAATCGAATACAACCCAGATACTATCCATTCAACCTTCTGTTCGATTCGGTTGCTCGTATGTATAACGGAAGAACAGTAACCTGGTGAGTATTTCTATATAAACATCACCACGATATAATAGAATACAACTCAGTTACAATTATCGTTTCGTCTAACCATTTAACCTTCTGTTCGATTCAGTCGCTAGTATGTGTAACGGAAGAACAGTTACCTGGTGAGTATAACTATATAAACATTATCGAATACAACCCAGATACGATGATTGTTCAATCTATCTATTCAACCTCCTGCTCGATTCGGTCGCTTGTATGTAAAACGGAAAAACAGTTACCTGGTGAGTATTGCTATATAAACATCACCACGATATAATCGAATACAACTCAGTTTCAATTATCGTTTCGTCTAACCATTTAACCTTCTGTTCGATTCAGTCGCTAGTATGTGTAACGGAAGTACCGTCACCTGGTTAGTATCACTATATATACAGTATTGCGATATAATCGGATACCACCCAGATACATTGATTGTTCAGACTATCCATTCAACTTTCTGTTCGTTTCGGTCGCTCGTATGTGAAACGGAAATATCGTCACCTAGTGTGTATAACTATATACACAGCATAACATCATAATCGAATACAACCCATATACTATCCATTCGACCTTCTGTTCGATTCGGTTGCTCGTATGTATAACGGAAGAACAGTAACCTGGTGAGTATTTCTATATAAACATCACCACGATATAATAGAATACAACTCAGTTTCAATTATCGTTTCGTCTAACCATTTAACCTTCTGTTCGATTCAGTCGCTAGTATGTGTAACGGAAGAACAGTTACCTGGTGAGTATAACTATATAAACATAATCGAATACAACCCAGATACGATGATTGTTCAATCTATCCATTTGATCTTCTGCTCGATTCGGTCGCTTGTATGTGAAAACGAAAGAACAGTTACCTGGTGAGTATTTCTATATAAACATCACCACGATATAATCGAATACAACTCAGTTTCAATTATCGTTTCGTCTAACCATTTAACCTTCTGTTCGATTCAGTCGCTAGTATGTGTAACGGAAGTACCGTCACCTGGTTAGTATCACTATATATACAGTATTGCGATATAATCGGATACCACCCAGATACATTGATTGTTCAGACTATCCATTCAACTTTCTGTTCGTTTCGGTCGCTCGTATGTGAAACGGGAATACCGTCACCTAGTGTGTTTAACTATGTACACAGCATAACATCATAATCGAATACAACCAATATACTATCCATTCAACCTTCTGTTCAATTCAGTCGTTCGTATGTGTAACGGAAGAACAGTTACCTGGTGAGTATAACTATATAAACATAATCGAATACAACCCAGATACGATGATTGTTCAATCTATCCATTTGACCTTCTGCTCGATTCGGTCGCTTGTATGTGAAAACGAAAGAACAGTTACCTGGTGAGTATTTCTATATAAACATCACCACGATATAATCGAATACAACTCTGTTTCAATTATCGTTTCGTCTAACCATTTAACCTTCTGTTCGATTCAGTCGCTAGTATGTGTAACGGAAGTACCGTCACCTGGTTAGTATCACTATATATACAGTATTGCGATATAATCGGATACCACCCAGATACATTGATTGTTCAGACTATCCATTCAACTTTCTGTTCGTTTCGGTCGCTCGTATGTGAAACGGGAATATCGTCACCTAGTGTGTATAACTATATACACAGCATAACATCATAATCGAATACAACCCATATACTATCCATTCGACCTTCTGTTCGATTCGGTTGCTCGTATGTATAACGGAAGAACAGTAACCTGGTGAGTATTTCTATATAAACATCACCACGATATAATAGAATACAACTCAGTTTCAATTATCGTTTCGTCTAACCATTTAACCTTCTGTTCGATTCAGTCGCTAGTATGTGTAACGGAAGAACAGTTACCTGGTGAGTATAACTATATAAACATAATCGAATACAACCCAGATACGATGATTGTTCAATCTATCCATTTGATCTTCTGCTCGATTCGGTCGCTTGTATGTGAAAACGAAAGAACAGTTACCTGGTGAGTATTTCTATATAAACATCACCACGATATAATCGAATACAACTCAGTTTCAATTATCGTTTCGTCTAACCATTTAACCTTCTGTTCGATTCAGTCGCTAGTATGTGTAACGGAAGTACCGTCACCTGGTTAGTATCACTATATATACAGTATTGCGATATAATCGGATACCACCCAGATACATTGATTGTTCAGACTATCCATTCAACTTTCTGTTCGTTTCGGTCGCTCGTATGTGAAACGGGAATACCGTCACCTAGTGTGTTTAACTATATACACAGCATAACATCATAATCGAATACAACCAATATACTATCCATTCAACCTTCTGTTCAATTCAGTCGTTCGTATGTGTAACGGAAGAACAGTTACCTGGTGAGTATTACTATATAAACATAATCGAATACAACCCAGATACGATGATTGTTCAATCTATCCATTTGACCTTCTGCTCGATTCGGTCGCTTGTATGTGAAAACGAAAGAACAGTTACCTGGTGAGTATTTCTATATAAACATCACCACGATATAATCGAAAACAACTCAGTTTCAATTATCGTTTCGTCTAACCATTTAACCTTCTGTTCGATTCAGTCGCTAGTATGTGTAACGGAAGAACAGTTACCTGGTGAGTATAACTATATTAACATCACCACGATATAATAGAATACAACTCAGTTACAATTATCGTTTCGTCTAACCATTTAACCTTCTGTTCGATTCAGTCGCTAGTATGTGTAACGGAAGTACCGTCACCTGGTTTGTATCACTATATATACAGTATTGCGATATAATCGGATACCACCCAGATACATTGATTGTTCAGACTATCCATTCAACTTTCTGTTCGTTTCGGTCGCTCGTATTTGAAACGGGAATACCGTCACCTAGTGTGTATAACTATATACACAGCATAACATCATAATCGAATACAACCCATATACTATCCATTCAACCTTCTGTTCGATTCGGTTGCTCGTATGTATAACGGAAGAACAGTAACCTGGTGAGTATTTCTATATAAACATCACCACGATATAATAGAATACAACTCAGTTTCAATTATCGTTTCGTCTAACCATTTAACCTTCTGCTCGATTCGGTCGCTTGTATGTGAAAACGAAAGAACAGTTACCTGGTGAGTATTTCTATATGAACATCACCACGATATAATCGAATACAACTAAGTTTCAATTATCGTTTCGTCTAACCATTTAACCTTCTGTTCGATTCAGTCGCTAGTATGTGTAACGGAAGTACCGTCACCTGGTTAGTATCACTATATATACAGTATTGCGATTTAATCGGATATCACCCAGATACATTGATTGTTCAGACTATCCATTCAACTTTCTGTTCGTTTCGGTCGCTCGTATGTGTAACGGAAGAACAGTTACCTGTTGAGTATTGCTATATAAACATCATCACGTTATCATCGAATACAACTCAGATACAATTATCGTTTCGTCTAACCATTTAACCTTCTGTTCGATTCAGTCGCTAGTATGTGTAACGGAAGTACCGTCACCTGGTTAGTATCACTATATATACAGTATTGCGATATAATCGGATACCACCCAGATACATTGATTGTTCAGACTATCCATTCAACTTTCTGTTCGTTTCGGTCGCTCGTACGTGAAACGGGAATACTGTCACCTAGTGTGTTTAACTATATACACAGCATAACATCATAATCGAATACAACCCAGATACTATCCATTCAACCTTCTGTTCGATTCGGTTGCTCGTATGTATAACGGAAGAACAGTAACCTGGTGAGTATTTCTATATAAACATCACCACGATATAATAGAATACAACTCAGTTACAATTATCGTTTCGTCTAACCATTTAACCTTCTGTTCGATTCAGTCGCTAGTATGTGTAACGGAAAAACAGTTACCTGGTGAGTATAACTATATAAACATTATCGAATACAACCCAGATACGATGATTGTTCAATCTATCTATTCAACCTCCTGCTTGATTCGGTCGCTTGTATGTAAAACGGAAGAACAGTTACCTGGTGAGTATTGCTATATAAACATCACCACGATATAATCGAATACAACTCAGTTTCAATTATCGTTTCGTCTAACCATTTAACCTTCTGTTCGATTCAGTCGCTAGTATGTGTAACGGAAGTACCGTCACCTGGTTAGTATCACTATATATAAAGTATTGCGATATAATCGGATACCACCCAGATACATTGATTGTTCAGACTATCCATTCAACTTTCTGTTCGTTTCGGTCGCTCGTATGTGAAACGGGAATACCGTCACCTAGTGAGTATAACTATATACACAGCATAACATCATAATCGAATACAACCCATATACTATCCATTCAACCTTCTGTTCGATTCGGTTGCTCGTATGTATAACGGAAGAACAGTAACCTGGTGAGTATTTCTATATAAACATCACCACGATATAATAGAATACAACTCAGTTTCAATTATCGTTTCGTCTAACCATTTAACCTTCTGTTCGATTCAGTCGCTAGTATGTGTAACGGAAGAACAGTTACCTGGTGAGTATTACTATATAAACATAATCGAATACAACCCAGATACGATGATTGTTCAATCTATCCATTTGATTTTCTGCTCGATTCGGTCGCTTGTATGTGAAAACGAAAGAACAGTTACCTGGTGAGTATTTCTATATAAACATCACCACGATATAATCGAATACAACTCAGTTTCAATTATCGTTTCGTCTAACCATTTAACCTTCTGTTCGATTCAGTCGCTAGTATGTGTAACGGAAGTACCGTCACCTGGTTAGTATCACTATATATACAGTATTGCGATATAATCGGATACCACCCAGATACATTGATTGTTCAGACTATCCATTCAACTTTCTGTTCGTTTCGGTCGCTCGTATGTGAAACGGGAATACCGTCATCTAGTGTGTTTAACTATATACACAGCATAACATCATAATCGAATACAACCCAGATACTATCCATTCAACCTTCTGTTCGATTCGGTTGCTCGTATGTGTAACGGAAGAACAGTAACCTGGTGAGTATTTCTATATAAACATCACCACGATATAATAGAATACAACTCAGTTTCAATTATCGTTTCGTCTAACCATTTAACCTTCTGTTCGATTCAGTCGCTAGTATGTGTAACGGAAGAACAGTTACCTGGTGAGTATAACTATATAAACATAATCGAATACAACCCAGATACGATGATTGTTCAAGATATCCATTTGACCTTCTGCTCGATTCGGTCGCTTGTATGTGAAAACGAAAGAACAGTTACCTGGTGAGTATTTCTCTATAAACATCACCACGATATAATCGAATACAACTCAGTTTTAATTATCGTTTCGTCTAACCATTTAACCTTCTGTTCGATTCAGTCGCTAGTATGTGTAACGGAAGTACCGTCACCTGGTTAGTATCACTATATATACAGTATTGCGATATAATCGGATACCACCCAGATACATTGATTGTTCGGACTATCCATTCAACTTTCTGTTCGTTTCGGTCGCTCATATGTGAAACGGGAATACCGTCACCTAGTGTGTTTAACTATATACACAGCATAACATCATAATCGAATACAACCAATATACTATCCATTCAACCTTCTGTTCAATTCAGTCGCTCGTATGTGTAACGGAAGAACAGTTACCTGGTGAGTATAACTATATAAACATAATCGAATACAACCCAGATACGATGATTGTTCAATCTATCCATTTGACCTTCTGCTCGATTCGGTCGCTTGTATGTGAAAACGAAAGAACAGTTACCTGTTGAGTATTTCTATATAAACATCACCACGATATAATCGAATACAACTCAGTTTCAATTATCGTTTCGTCTAACCATTCAACCTTCTGTTCGATTCAGTCGCTAGTATGTGTAACGGAAGAACAGTTACCTGGTGAGTATAACTATATAAACATAATCGAATACAACCCAGATACGATGATTGTTCAATCTATCCATTTGACCTTCTGCTCGATTCGGTCGCTTGTATGCGAAAACAGTTACCTGGTGAGTATTTCTATATAAACATCACCACGATATAATCGAATACAACTCAGTTTCAATTATCGTTTCGTCTATCCATTCAACCTTCTGTTCGATTCAGTCGCTAGTATGTGTAACGGAAGTACCGTCACCTGGTTAGTATCACTATATATACAGTATTGCGATATAATCGGATACCACCCAGATACATTGATTGTTCAGACTATCCATTCAACTTTCTGTTCGTTTCGGTCGCTCGTATGTGAAACGGGAATACCGTCACCTAGTGTGTTTAACTATATACACAGCATAACATCATAATCGAATACAACCCAGATACTATCCATCGTTTCGTCTAACCATTTAACCTTCTGTTCGATTCAGTCGCAAGTATGTGTAACGGAAGAACAGTTACCTGGTGAGTATAACTATATAAACATTATCGAATACAATCTATCCATTCAACCTCCTGCTCGATTCGGTCGCTTGTATGTGAAACGGAAGAACAGTTACCTGGTGAGTATTGCTATATAAACATCACCACGATATAATCGAATACAACTCAGTATCAATTATCGTTTCGTCTAACCATTTAACCTTCTGTTCGATTCAGTCGCTAGTATGTGTAACGGAAGTACCGTCACCTGGTTAGTATCACTATATATACAGTATTGCGATATAATCGGATACCACCCAGATACATTGATTGTTCATACTATCCATTCAACTTTCTGTTCGTTTCGGTCGCTCGTATGTGAAACGGAAATACCGTCACATAGTGTGTATAACTATATACACAGCATAACATCATAATCGAATACAACCCATATACTATCCATTCAACCTTCTGTTCGATTCGGTTGCTCGTATGTATAACGAAAGAACAGTAACCTGGTGAGTATTTCTATATAAACATCACCATGATATAATAGAATACAACTCAGTTTCAATTATCTTTTCGTCTAACCATTTAACCTTCTGTTCGATTCAGTCGCTAGTATGTGTAACGGAAGAACAGTTACCTGGTGAGTATAACTATATAAACATAATCGAATACAACCCAGATACGATGATTGTTCAATCTATCCATTTGACCTTCTGCTCGATTCGGTCGCTTGTATGTGAAAACGAAAGAACAGTTACCTGGTGAGTATTTCTATATAAACATCACCACGATATAATCGAATACAACTTAGTTTCAATTATCGTTTCGTCTAACCATTTAACCTTCTGTTCGATTCAGTCGCTAGTATGTGTAACGGAAGTACCGTCACCTGGTTTGTATCACTATATATACAGTATTGCGATATAATCGGATACCACCCAGATACATTGATTGTTCAGACTATCCATTCAACTTTCTGTTCGTTTCGGTCGCTCGTATTTGAAACGGGAATACCGTCACCTAGTGTGTATAACTATATACACAGCATAACATCATAATCGAATACAACCCATATACTATCCATTCAACCTTCTGTTCGATTCGGTTGCTCGTATGTATAACGGAAGAACAGTAACCTGGTGAGTATTTCTATATAAACATCACCACGATATAATAGAATACAACTCAGTTTCAATTATCGTTTCGTCTAACCATTTAACCTTCTGCTCGATTCGGTCGCTTGTATGTGAAAACGAAAGAACAGTTACCTGATGAGTATTTCTATATGAACATCACCACGATATAATCGAATACAACTAAGTTTCAATTATCGTTTCGTCTAACCATTTAACCTTCTGTTCGATTCAGTCGCTAGTATGTGTAACGGAAGTACCGTCACCTGGTTAGTATCACTATATATACAGGATTGCGATATAATCGGATATCACCCAGATACATTGATTGTTCAGACTATCCATTCAACTTTCTGTTCGTTTCGGTCGCTCGTATGTGTAACGGAAGAACAGTTACCTGTTGAGTATTGCTATATAAACATCATCACGTTATCATCGAATACAACTCAGATACAATTATCGTTTCGTCTAACCATTTAACCTTCTGTTCGATTCAGTCGCTAGTATGTGTAACGGAAGTACCGTCACCTGGTTAGTATCACTATATATACAGTATTGCGATATAATCGGATACCACCCAGATACATTGATTGTTCAGACTATCCATTCAACTTTCTGTTCGTTTCGGTCGCTCGTACGTGAAACGGGAATACTGTCACCTAGTGTGTTTAACTATATACACAGCATAACATCATAATCGAATACAACCCAGATACTATCCATTCAACCTTCTGTTCGATTCGGTTGCTCGTATGTATAACGGAAGAACAGTAACCTGGTGAGTATTTCTATATAAACATCACCACGATATAATAGAATACAACTCAGTTACAATTATCGTTTCGTCTAACCATTTAACCTTCTGTTCGATTCAGTCGCTAGTATGTGTAACGGAAAAACAGTAACCTGGTGAGTAAAACTATATAAACATTATCGAATACAACCCAGATACGATGATTGTTCAATCTATCTATTCAACCTCCTGCTTGATTCGGTCGCTTGTATGTAAAACGGAAGAACAGTTACCTGGTGAGTATTGCTATATAAACATCACCACGATATAATCGAATACAACTCAGTTTCAATTATCGTTTCGTCTAACCATTTAACCTTCTGTTCGATTCAGTCGCTAGTATGTGTAACGGAAGTACCGTCACCTGGTTAGTATCACTATATATAAAGTATTGCGATATAATCGGATACCACCCAGATACATTGATTGTTCAGACTATCCATTCAACTTTCTGTTCGTTTCGGTCGCTCGTATGTGAAACGGGAATACCGTCACCTAGTGTGTATAACTATATACACAGCATAACATCATAATCGAATACAACCCATATACTATCCATTCAACCTTCTGTTCGATTCGGTTGCTCGTATGTATAACGGAAGAACAGTAACCTGGTGAGTATTTCTATATAAACATCACCACGATATAATAGAATACAACTCAGTTTCAATTATCGTTTCGTCTAACCATTTAACCTTCTGTTCGATTCAGTCGCTAGTATGTGTAACGGAAGAACAGTTACCTGGTGAGTATTACTATATAAACATAATCGAATACAACCCAGATACGATGATTGTTCAATCTATCCATTTGCTTTTCTGCTCGATTCGGTCGCTTGTATGTGAAAACGAAAGAACAGTTACCTGGTGAGTATTTCTATATAAACATCACCACGATATAATCGAATACAACTCAGTTTCAATTATCGTTTCGTCTAACCATTTAACCTTCTGTTCGATTCAGTCGCTAGTATGTGTAACGGAAGTACCGTCACCTGGTTAGTATCACTATATATACAGTATTGCGATATAATCGGATACCACCCAGATACATTGATTGTTCAGACTATCCATTCAACTTTCTGTTCGTTTCGGTCGCTCGTATGTGAAACGGGAATACCGTCATCTAGTGTGTTTAACTATATACACAGCATAACATCATAATCGAATACAACCCAGATACTATCCATTCAACCTTCTGTTCGATTCGGTTGCTCGTATGTGTAACGGAAGAACAGTAACCTGGTGAGTATTTCTATATAAACATCACCACGATATAATAGAATACAACTCAGTTTCAATTATCGTTTCGTCTAACCATTTAACCTTCTGTTCGATTCAGTCGCTAGTATGTGTAACGGAAGAACAGTTACCTGGTGAGTATAACTATATAAACATAATCGAATACAACCCAGATACGATGATTGTTCAAGCTATCCATTTGACCTTCTGCTCGATTCGGTCGCTTGTATGTGAAAACGAAAGAACAGTTACCTGGTGAGTATTTCTCTATAAACATCACCACGATATAATCGAATACAACTCAGTTTCAATTATCGTTTCGTCTAACCATTTAACCTTCTGTTCGATTCAGTCGCTAGTATGTGTAACGGAAGTACCGTCACCTGGTTAGTATCACTATATATACAGTATTGCGATATAATCGGATACCACCCAGATACATTGATTGTTCGGACTATCCATTCAACTTTCTGTTCGTTTCGGTCGCTCATATGTGAAACGGGAATACCGTCACCTAGTGTGTTTAACTATATACACAGCATAACATCATAATCGAATACAACCAATATACTATCCATTCAACCTTCTGTTCAATTCAGTCGCTCGTATGTGTAACGGAAGAACAGTTACCTGGTGAGTATAACTATATAAACATAATCGAATACAACCCAGATACGATGATTGTTCAATCTATCCATTTGACCTTCTGCTCGATTCGGTCGCTTGTATGTGAAAACGAAAGAACAGTTACCTGTTGAGTATTTCTATATAAACATCACCACGATATAATCGAATACAACTCAGTTTCAATTATCGTTTCGTCTAACCATTCAACCTTCTGTTCGATTCAGTCGCTAGTATGTGTAACGGAAGAACAGTTACCTGGTGAGTATAACTATATAAACATAATCGAATACAACCCAGATACGATGATTGTTCAATCTATCCATTTGACCTTCTGCTCGATTCGGTCGCTTGTATGCGAAAACAGTTACCTGGTGAGTATTTCTATATAAACATCACCACGATATAATCGAATACAACTCAGTTTCAATTATCGTTTCGTCTATCCATTCAACCTTCTGTTCGATTCAGTCGCTAGTATGTGTAACGGAAGTACCGTCACCTGGTTAGTATCACTATATATACAGTATTGCGATATAATCGGATACCACCCAGATACATTGATTGTTCAGACTATCCATTCAACTTTCTGTTCGTTTCGGTCGCTCGTATGTGAAACGGGAATACCGTCACCTAGTGTGTTTAACTATATACACAGCATAACATCATAATCGAATACAACCCAGATACTATCCATCGTTTCGTCTAACCATTTAACCTTCTGTTCGATTCAGTCGCAAGTATGTGTAACGGAAGAACAGTTACCTGGTGAGTATAACTATATAAACATTATCGAATACAATCTATCCATTCAACCTCCTGCTCGATTCGGTCGCTTGTATGTGAAACGGAAGAACAGTTACCTGGTGAGTATTGCTATATAAACATCACCACGATATAATCGAATACAACTCAGTATCAATTATCGTTTCGTCTAACCATTTAACCTTCTGTTCGATTCAGTCGCTAGTATGTGTAACGGAAGTACCGTCACCTGGTTAGTATCACTATATATACAGTATTGCGATATAATCGGATACCACCCAGATACATTGATTGTTCATACTATCCATTCAACTTTCTGTTCGTTTCGGTCGCTCGTATGTGAAACGGAAATACCGTCACATAGTGTGTATAACTATATACACAGCATAACATCATAATCGAATACAACCCATATACTATCCATTCAACCTTCTGTTCGATTCGTTTGCTCGTATGTATAACGAAAGAACAGTAACCTGGTGAGTATTTCTATATAAACATCACCATGATATAATAGAATACAACTCAGTTTCAATTATCTTTTCGTCTAACCATTTAACCTTCTGTTCGATTCAGTCGCTAGTATGTGTAACGGAAGAACAGTTACCTGGTGAGTATAACTATATAAACATAATCGAATACAACCCAGATACGATGATTGTTCAATCTATCCATTTGACCTTCTGCTCGATTCGGTCGCTTGTATGTGAAAACGAAAGAACAGTTACCTGGTGAGTATTTCTATATAAACATCACCACGATATAATCGAATACAACTTAGTTTCAATTATCGTTTCGTCTAACCATTTAACCTTCTGTTCGATTCAGTCGCTAGTATGTGTAACGGAAGTACCGTCACCTGGTTAGTATCACTATATATACAGTATTGCGATATAATCGGATACCACCCAGATACATTGATTGTTCAGACTATCCATTCAACTTTCTGTTCGTTTCGGTCGCTCGTATGTGTAACGGAAGAACAGTTACCTGGTGAGTATTGCTATATAAACATCATCACGTTATCATCGAATACAACTCAGATACAATTATCGTTTCGTCTAACCATTTAACCTTCTGTTCGATTCAGTCGCTAGTATGTGTAATGGAAGTACCGTCACCTGGTTAGTATCACTATATATACAATATCGCGATATAATCGGATACCACCCAGATACATTGATTGTTCAGACTATCCATTCAACTTTCTGTTCGTTTCGGTCGCTCGTATGTGAAACGGGAATACCGTCACCTAGTGTGTTTAACTATATACACAGCATAACATCATAATCGAATACAACCCAGATACTATCCATTCAACCTTCTAATCGATTCGGTTGCTCGTATGTATAACGGAAGAACAGTAACCTGGTGAGTATTTCTATATAAACATCACCACGATATAATAGAATACAACTCAGCTACAATTATCGTTTCGTCTAACCATTTAACCTTCTGTTCGATTCAGTCGCTGGTATGTGTAACGGAGGAACAGTTACCTGGTGAGTATAACTATATAAACATTATCGAATACAACCCAGATACGATGATTGTTCAATCTATCTATTCAACCTCCTGCTCGATTCGGTCGCTTGTATGTAAAACGGAAGAACAGTTACCTGGTGAGTATTGCTATATAAACATCACCACGATATAATCGAATAGAACTCAGTTTCAATTATCGTTT
Organism: Chrysomela aeneicollis; assembly: GCA_029955515.1. NCBI lineage: Eukaryota > Metazoa > Arthropoda > Insecta > Coleoptera > Chrysomelidae > Chrysomela > Chrysomela aeneicollis. Next base: position 22,776,867 of record JARUHQ010000001.1, on the reverse strand, counting down.
CGTCTTACCATTTAACCTTCTGTTCGATTCAGTCACTAGTATGTGTAACGGAAGTACCGTCACCTGGTTAGTATCACTATATATACAGTATTGCGATATAATCGGATACCACCCAGATACATTGATTGTTCAGACTATCCATTCAACTTTCTGTTCGTTTCGGTCGCTCGTATGTGAAACGGGAATACCGTCACCTAGTGTGTTTAACTATATACACAGCATAACATCATAATCGAATACAACCCAGATACTATCCATTCAACCTTCTAATCGATTCGGTTGCTCGTATGTATAACGGAAGAACAGTAACCTGGTGAGTATTTCTATATAAACATCACCACGATATAATAGAATACAACTCAGCTACAATTATCGTTTCGTCTAACCATTTAACCTTCTGTTCGATTCAGTCGCTGGTATGTGTAACGGAGGAACAGTTACCTGGTGAGTATAACTATATAAACATTATCGAATACAACACAGATACGATGATTGTTCAATCTATCTATTCAACCTCCTGCTCGATTCGGTCGCTTGTATGTAAAACGGAAGAACAGTTACCTGGTGAGTATTGCTATATAAACATCACCACGATATAATCGAATACAACTCAGTTACAATTATCGTTTCGTCTAACCATTTAACCTTCTGTTCGATTCAGTCGCTAGTATGTGTAACGGAAGTACCGTCACCTGGTTAGTATCACTATATATACAGTATTGCGATATAATCGGATACCACCCAGATACATTGATTGTTCAGACTATCCATTCAACTTTCTGTTCGTTTCGGTCGCTCGTATGTGAAACGGGAATATCGTCACCTAGTGTGTATAACTATATACACAGCATAACATCATAAGGAGTCGAGATAGATCGTCGAGCTAACGTGTTCTCAATTGATCCTCAAATTATCGGTAGTTATGGCGATCTAACAGCGATTTAATTGGTTAAATTTATATCAGTGTGTTCCTAAAAATTCAATCAAGTGATATTGGGGGGATTCAAAGTGATAGTTCAACAAACTATACAGATATTACCGAATCAATAATTAATCGAGCTGATAGCAGAGGAACTGTTCACTACATATAGGTATTCACTCCAGTCAGTGGACACAAAAATGTCAAATTGTGGAATTTATGGGGAACGTCCAGCAGCAAAACTGAGAGTAAGCTGTAAGTGTTGCACAAACGTTTATCACGCTACCTGTATAAATATCAAAGAAAGCCAAATATCATCATATAATTCTGGGGAATTGATATGGATATGTGAAGCATGTAATTGCAAAGTTGTTAGCAATAAACGAAAACCATCCATCACGGCAGATTCATCGGCAATGTCCGAGATCCGGGATATGCTCAAAGTGATTTTAGATAAACAAAATAGTTTCATCCAGACATTGGAAAAGCATGGAACCGATATAGATCTCTTGAAGAGCACAGATATTAAACACAAGGCCGGTTTTTTGGAGAATAAGGAAAGATTAGATACATTAGAAGTCAAAGTGAAGAACTTAATAGAAGAAAACAATAGCTTGAAGCAGAAGTGTAATAAAATACACCAGAAATCCATGAACAACTGTTTGGTGGTCACTGGCGTACCACAACCAAAAAATGAAAATGTTTTTAGGACAACTCAACTGATCGGAGCAGCGCTAGGTGTTCAGTTGGAGAAAGCACACATTGCGTCGGCGTATCGTATGCAGGCACTTGGCAGAAATGGTTCAAGTTTAATTATTTCTTTTACCAATTTTACCCATAAAGAAGAAATGATGAGGTGCCGAAAAATAAAACGTGATTTTTCAACGACAGACTTGGATATTTCTTTAAGGAATTTGGTGAAGAATCCCAATATTATATATCTGAATGAGTATTTAACTGCACAGAATAAAAACCTATTTATGAAAGCTAAAGAATTCGAAAAAGATAATGATATTAAATTTCTTTGGGTGAAGAGTGGCAATATATATGAGAAGGGTGGAAGGTACTAAAGCAATTTTCATTAATTCTGAAAATGACTTCCAAAAAGTTTAAAGTTGTGTTCTTTCATTCACTTGGCGCTGTTTGTATTTTTCTTTTGTTTAGAATAAAATATTCTTTAAGTCGATGTCCAAATTAAATATTGGAATATTTAATATCAGATCTATTCTTCCAAAATTTATCAGTTTTAGTGAATATGTCGGGAGGAGCCATTACGATATATTATTGATAACTGAAAGTTGGTTACATGCAGGTGTTGACGATGAAACAATTTCGTTAGATGGTTACAGGATGTATCGCAGGGACAGAAATCAAGGTAGGGGAGGTGGTGTTATTATATACATTAAGTCCTCGATTAATAGTTCTGTTTTGACTATCGCTGAAATCAATGATAATATTGAACAATTATGGATCTCTTTTTCGAGTAATCATACAAGAATCTGTATTGGAGTAGTATACAGAGCGCCTCATCTACCACTTACGGATTTCCTAATGTCATTGGATGATACCCTAAGCCTTTTTTCACCTAAATTTGATAATGTATTTTATGGGGGCGACTTCAATGTAGATTTTTTAAATAATACCGCAAATGACTACAAGAATCTCAATTCCATATTTGATAGTTTTGGATTATGTCAGGTAGTGAATGAACCAACAAGAGTCGGTTTGAATAGTGCTACGTTGTTGGATTTATTTTTATGTTCAGAGCATATAAAAGTCATTGAATGTAAAACATTTGATCTTTTAAATTTGTCTGATCATAGTTTTATTAGCTGCACAGTGGATCTAAATGTAAGCAAAACACCACCCATATTCCGTTGCTATAGAGACTTCAATAAAATCGATAGAGAGGAATTTTTATCTGATCTTAAAAAAATCGATTTTGACCAAATCTTTTATGAAAACGATATCAACAAAAAAATGCTCATTTTCAATAGCCTCCTACTTCAACATTTCAACAAACATGCACCAATAATAAATGCAAGAATAACTAAAAAATATGCACCTTGGCTGACTCCTGATCTGAAAGAAATTATAAAACAAAAAGAAAAAGCATTATCGAAATTTAAAATATCTAAAAGAGAACGTGACTGGTTATCATATAAAGAAATGAGGAATTTCTGCAACAAGGCTGTGGAAAATGAAAAAAAAGCATATCTTAATGGTATGGCGAGAAACAATAAAAATAATAAATCCCTGTGGAAAAACTTGAAAGAACTTAACTTTAGACCCCAACAAAACAATTTAAATTTACCTAATGAAATATCGAATATAAATGAAATCAACAATTATTTTGTTGATTCTCCTCTTGAAAATAATGTACCAAATGAGAAAGCAATTAAATTTTATGATAATAACGTTAGGCCGGGATCGGATACATTTTATTTTAGAACAGTTGATGTCGAAGTCGCAAGAAAATATCTTTTTGAAATCAAATCTAATGCCACAGGGTCGGACAACTTAAACTTGAAAATGATTTTACTTTGTTCCCCATACATTATAATATATATTACGCATATTGTTAATTTCTGCATTGAGAATTCCATATTCCCAGATTGCTGGAAACTGGCTCATGTGCTTCCCCTTCCAAAAATTAATAATCCAAAAGAACTCAAAGATTTGAGACCGATTAGTATATTACCAGTTCTTTCAAAAATTCTAGAAAAGGTAATGAATGGACAAGTAAGAGAGTATCTCGATGAACACAACCTTTTTTCAGAACATCAATCCGGGTTCCGACCTAATCTCAGTTGCACTACAGCTCTAACTAAAGTTACTGATGACTTACTTTCCTCACTTGATGGCAAAAACATAGCTACTCTCATTTTATTGGATTACTCGAAGGCGTTTGACCGTATAAATCACCAACTTTTATTAGCTATATTGCACTATATTGGGTTCACCAATAGTGCATCTTTCATGATCAAACATTATCTGGAGAACCGCATCCAGCTGGTGAAAATTGGAAATGATTACTCTGAACCATTGAATATTACTGCGGGAGTCCCTCAGGGGTCCATTTTGGGACCTTTACTGTTCACCATTTATACATCCAATTTATCATCATTTATATCACATTGTCAATCTCACTACTATGCGGACGACACACAAATATACCATTCCTTCAGCACCGATAAAATTAATGATGGGTGCTTAGCAATAAATAAAGATCTCAATAATTTATCTAGAGCTTCAAAGGATCACTGCTTGAGTATAAATCCTACAAAATCCAAATTGCTGATTTTTGGTAATAAAAAATTCAGAAATGTATATAAGGATCAGATAAATATTTCAATTGATTCTGAGCCCCAAAAAATTGTTGAATCTGCCAAAAATTTGGGATTAATTATGGACAGTGAGTTGAGATTCAGTGAGCATGTGACGAAAACTATTAGAAAAGCTTATTGCAATCTCAAGTTGATTTACAGCATTTCAGAAATTATTGATATCAAAACCAAAAAAATGTTGTGCGAGTCTCTGGTTCTGAGCCACTTCAACTTTGCGAGTACTGTATACTATCCTTGTTTGACGAAGTATGATCAGGGTCGTATCCAATATGTGCAAAATGCATGTGTTCGTTTTATTTATGGAATTAGAAAACGAAACTCTATATCACACAAAATTAAGGAATCTGGCTGGTTAACAATGAAGCAAAGATGGCTATTGAGTATGTGTTGTTTTTCCCATGATATAATTTGTTCCAAGAAACCCCGATACTTATTCAATAAACTATTATTCAGGGATGAGGTTCATACAGTTAATACCAGATATCGATTTCGCCTAACTCCACCAATACACCGTACATCCCTTTATGAGCATTCATTTTCTTATTTGATCTCGAAAACATATAATGCTATTCCAGACTCGCTCAAATCCTTTAACAGAAAGAGATTCAAAAATATGCTGCGGCAATCTATATATGAAGGTAGATTTGATATGTAATATATTTAATCGTGCCGGATGAGTGAATGAGAATAGAACGAATAACTTTGAGTTGTACCAGTTTTCTCGTTGAATTATTGCCACACCTTCACTTTCACTTTAATTAACTCACTAGGTTAGTTACTTTCTTTTGTTTGATTATTGTTTCATATTTTTAAAACTTTCATGATTTCTGCTAAGTATTGTTTTGTCAATATGGTTTAGTAAATTTTGTTAGTTTCTGGGGTTGAATGGAAGAGCAGTTTCCGATGTCTTTGGATATAGGCGACTGAATTCCGCCCCGTCATACTGTCTATAGCAATTTTTTTTTTTTATGTGTTAAGTTTCATGTTATTTTCCTGTTATGAAAAAATTGCCAGTATAAATAAAGACATATTATTATTATTATTATTATTATTATTATTATTATTATCGAATACAACCCATATACTATCCATTCGACCTTCTGTTCGATTCGGTTGCTCGTATGTATAACGGAAGAACAGTAACCTGGTGAGTATTTCTATATAAACATCACCACGATATAATAGAATACAACTCAGTTTCAATTATCGTTTCGTCTAACCATTTAACCTTCTGTTCGATTCAGTCGCTAGTATGTGTAACGGAAGAACAGTTACCTGGTGAGTATAACTATATAAACATAATCGAATACAACCCAGATACGATGATTGTTCAATCTATTCATTTGATCTTCTGCTCGATTCGGTCGCTTGTATGTGAAAACGAAAGAACAGTTACCTGGTGAGTATTTCTATATAAACATCACCACGATATAATCGAATACAACTCAGTTTCAATTATCGTTTCGTCTAACCATTTAACCTTCTGTTCGATTAAGTCGCTAGTATGTGTAACGGAAGTACCGTCACCTGGTTAGTGTCACTATATATACAGTATTGCGATAAAATCGGATACCACCCAGATACATTGATTGTTCAGACTATCCATTCAACTTTCTGTTCGTTTCGGTCGCTCGTATGTGAAACGGGAATACCGTCACCTAGTGTGTTTAACTATATACACAGCATAACATCATAATCGAATACAACCAATATACTATCCATTCAACCTTCTGTTCAATTCAGTCGTTCGTATGTGTAACGGAAGAACAGTTACCTGGTGAGTATAACTATATAAACATAATCGAATATAATCCAGATACGATGATTGTTCAATCTATCCATTTGACCTTCTGCTCGATTCGGTCGCTTGTATGTGAAAACGAAAGAACAGTTACCTGGTGAGTATTTCTATATAAACATCACCACGATATAATCGAATACAACTTAGTTTCAATTATCGTTTCGTCTAACCATTTAACCTTCTGTTCGATTCAGTCGCTAGTATGTGTAACGGAAGAACAGTTACCTGGTGAGTATAACTATATAAACATAATCGAATACAACCCAGATACGATGATTGTTCAATCTATCCATTTGACCTTCTGCTCGATTCGGTCGCTTGTATGTGAAAACGAAAGAACAGTTACCTGGTGAGTATTTCTATATAAACATCACCACGATATAATCGAATACAACTCAGTTTCAATTATCGTTTCGTCTAACCATTTAACCTTCTGTTCGATTCAGTCGCTAGTATGTGTAACGGAAGTACCGTCACCTGGTTAGTATCACTATATATACAGTATTGCGATATAATCGGATACCACCCAGATACATTGATTGTTCAGACTATCCATTCAACTTTCTGTTCGTTTCGGTCGCTCGTATGTGAAACGGGAATACCGTCACCTAGTGTGTTTAACTATATACACAGCATAACATCATAATCGAATACAACCCAGATACAATCCATTCAACCTTCTGTTCGATTCGGTTGCTCGTATGTATAACGGAAGAACAGTAACCTGGTAGGTATTTCTATATAAACATCACCACGATATAATTGAATACAACTCAGTTACAATTATCGTTTCGTCTAACCATTTAACCTTCTGTTCGATTCAGTCGCTAGTATGTGTAACGGAAGAACAGTTACCTGGTGAGTATAACTATATAAACATCACCACGATATAATAGAATACAACTCAGTTACAATTATCGTTTCGTCTAACCATTTCACCTTCTGTTCGATTCAGTCGCTAGTATGTGTAACGGAAGAACAGTTACCTGGTGAGTATAACTATATAAACATTATCGAATACAACCCAGATACGATGATTGTTCAAACTATCCATTTGACCTTCTGCTCGATTCGGTCGCTTATACGTGAAAACGAATGAACAGTTACCTGGTGAGTATTTCTATATAAACATCACCACGATATAGTCGAATACAACTTAGTTTCAATTATCGTTTCGTCTAACCATTTAACCTTCTGTTCGATTCAGTCGCTAGTATGTGTAACGGAAGTACCGTCACCTGGTTAGTAATACTATATATACAGTATTGCGATATAATCGGATACCACCCAGATACATTGATTGTTTAGACTATCCATTCAACTTTCTGTTCGTTTCGGTCGCTCGTATGTGAAACGGGAATACCGTCACCTAGTGTGTTTAACTATATACACAGCATAACATCATAATCGAATACAACCCAGATACTATCCATTCAACCTTCTGTTCGATTCGGTTGCTCGTATGTATAACGGAAGAACAGTAACCTGGTGAGTATTTCTATATAAACATCACCACGATATAATAGAATACAACTCAGTTACAATTATCGTTTCGTCTAACCATTTAACCTTCTGTTCGATTCAGTCGCTAGTATGTGTAACGAAAGTACCGTCACCTGGTATGTATCACTATATATACAGTATTGCGATATAATCGGATACCACCCTGATACATTGATTGTTCAGACTATCCATTCAACTTTCTGTTCGTTTCGGTCGCTCGTATGTAAAACAAGAATACCGTCACCTAGTGTGTATAACTATATACACAGCATAACATCATAATCGAATACAACTCATATACTATCCATTCAACCTTCTGTTCAATTCAGTCGCTCGTATGTATAACGGAAAAACAGTTACCTGGTGAGTATAACTATATGAACATAATCGAATACAACCCAGATACGATGATTGTTCAATCTATACTGAATTCAACCTCCTGCTCGATTCGGTCGCTTGTATGTGAAACGGAAGAACAGTTACCTGGTGAGTATTGCTATATAAACATCATCACGATATCATCGAATACAACTCAGATACAATTATCGTTTTGTCTAACCATTTAACCTTCTGTTCGATTCAGTCGCTAGTATGTGTAACGGAAGTACCGTCACCTGGTTAGTATCACTATATATACAGTATTGCGATATAATCGGATACCACCCAGATACATTGATTGTTCAGACATCCATTCAACTTTCTGTTCGTTTCGGTCGCTCGTATGTGAAACGGGAATACCGTCACCTAGTGTGTTTAAATATATACACAGCATAACATCATAATCGAATACAACCCAGATACTATCCATTCAACCTTCTGTTCGATTCGGTTGCTCGTATGTATAACGGAAGAACAGTCACCTGGTGAGTATTTCTATATAAACATCACCACGATATAATAGAATACAACTCAGTTATAATTATCGTTTCGTCTAACCATTTAACCTTCTGTTCGATTCAGTCGCTAGTATGTGTAACGGAAGTACCGTCACCTGGTATGTATCACTATATATACAGTATTGCGATATAATCGCATACCACCCTGATACATTGATTGTTCAGACTATCCATTCAACTTTCTGTTCGTTTCGGTCGCTCGTATGTAAAACAAGAATACCGTCACCTAGTGTGTATAACTATATACACAGCATAACATCATAATCGAATACAACCCATATACTATCCATTCAACCTTCTGTTCAATTCAGTCGCTCGTATGTATAACGGAAGAACAGTCCTGGTGAGTATAACTATATGAACATAATCGAATACAACCCAGATACGATGATTGTTCAATCTATACTGAATTCAACCTCCTGCTCGATTCGGTCGCTTGTATGTAAAACGGAAGAACAGTTACCTGGTGAGTATTGCTATATGAACATCATCACGATATCATCGAATACAACTCAGATACAATTATCGTTTTGTCTAACCATTTAACCTTCTGTTCGATTCAGTCGCTAGTATGTGTAACGGAAGTACCGTCACTTGGTTAGTATCACTATATATACAGTATTGCGCTATAATCGGATACCACCCAGATACATTGATTGTTCAGACTATCCATTCAACTTTCTGTTCGTTTCGGTCGCTCGTATGTGAAACGGGAATACCGTCACCTAGTGTGTATAACTATATACACAGCATAACATCATAATCGAATACAACCCATATACTTTCCATTCAACCTTCTGTTCGATTCGGTTGCTCGTATGTATAACGGAAGAACAGTAACCTGGTGAGTATTTCTATATAAACATCACCACGATATAATCGAATACAACTCAGTTTCAATTATCGTTTCGTCTAACCATTTAACCTTCTGTTCGATTCAGTCGCTAGTATGTGTAACGGAAGTACCGTCACCTGGTTAGTATCACTATATATACAGTATTGCGATATAATCAAATACCACCCAGATACATTGATTGTTCAGACTATCCATTCAACTTTCTGTTCGTTTCGGTCGCTCGTATGTGAAACGGGAATACCGTCACCTAGTGTGTATAACTATATATACAGCATAACATCATAATCGAATACAACCCAGATACTATCCATTCAACCTTCTGTTCGATTCGTTTGCTCGTATGTATAACGGAAGAACAGTAACCTGGTGAGTATTTCTATATAAACATCACCACGATATAATAGAATACAACTCAGTTACAATTATCGTTTCGTCTAACCATTTAACCTTCTGTTCGATTCAGTCGCTAGTATGTGTAACGGAAGAACAGTTACCTGGTGAGTATAACTATATAAACATCACCACGATATAATAGAATACAACTCAGTTACAATTATCGTTTCGTCTAACCATTATACCTTCTGTTCGATTCAGTCGCTAGTATGTGTAACGGAAGTATCGTCACCTGGTATGTATCACTATATATACAGTATTGCGATATAATCGGATACCACCCAGATACATTGATTGTTCAGACTATCCATTCAACTTTCTGTTCGTTTCGGTCGCTCGTATGTGAAACGGGAATACCGTCACCTAGTGTGTATAACTATATACACAGCATAACATCATAATCGAATACAACCCATATACTATCCATTCATCCTTCTGTTCGATTCGGTTGCTCGTATGTATACGATACGATGATTGTTCAATCTATCCATTTGACCTTCTGCTCGATTCGGTCGCTTGTATGTGAAAACGAAAGAACAGTTACCTGGTGAGTATTTCTATATAAACATCACCACGAAATAATCGAATACAACTCAGATTCAATTATCGTTTCGTCTAACCATTTAACCTTCTGTTCGTTTCAGTCGCTAGTTTGTGTAACGGAAGAACAGTAACCTGGTGAGTATTTCTATATAAACATCACCACGATATAATAGAATACAACTCAGTTTCAATTATCGTTTCGTCTAACCATTTAACCTTCTGTTCGATTCAGTCGCTAGTATGTATAACGGAAGTACCGTCACTTGGTTAGTATCACTATATATACAGTATTGCGATATAATCGGATACCACCCAGATACATTGATTGTTCAGACTATCCATTCAACTTTCTGTTCGTTTCGGTCGCTCGTATGTGAAACGGGAATACCGTCACCTAGTGTGTATAACTATATACACAGCATAACATCATAATCGAATACAACCCATATACTATCCATTCAACCTTCTGTTCGATTCGGTTGCTCGTATGTATAACGGAAGAACAGTAACCTGGTGAGTATTTCTATATAAACATCACCACGATATAATCGAATACAACTCAGTTTCAATTATCGTTTCGTCTAACCATTTAACCTTCTGTTCGATTCAGTCGCTAGTATGTGTAACGGAAGTACCGTCACCTGGTTAGTATCACTATATATACAGTATTGCGATATAATCGAATACCACCCAGATACATTGATTGTTCAGACTATCCATTCAACTTTCTGTTCGTTTCGGTCGCTCGTATGTGAAACGGGAATACCGTCACCTAGTGTGTATAACTATATACACAGCATAACATCATAATCGAATACAACCCATATACTATCCATTCAACCTTCTGTTCGATTCGGTTGCTCGTATGTATAACGGAAGAACAGTAACCTGGTGAGTATTTCTATATAAACATCACCACGATATAATCGAATACAACTCAGTTTCAATTATCGTTTCGTCTAACCATTTAACCTTCTGTTCGTTTCAGTCGCTAGTATGTGTAACGGAAGTACCGTCACCTGGTATGTATCACTATATATACAGTATTGCGATATAATCGGATACCACCCTGATACATTGATTGTTCAGACTATCCATTCAACTTTCTGTTCGTTTCGGTCGCTCGTATGTAAAACAAGAATACCGTCACCTAGTGTGTATAACTATATACACAGCATAACATCATAATCGAATACAACCCATATACTATCCATTCAACCTTCTGTTCGATTCGGTTGCTCGTATGTATACGATACGATGATTGTTCAATCTATCCATTTGACCTTCTGCTCGATTCGGTCGCTTGTATGTGAAAACGGAAGAACAGTTCCCTGGTGAGTATTTCTATATAAACATCACCACGATATAATCGAATACAACTCAGTTTCAATTATCGTTTCGTCTAACCATTTAACCTTCTGTTCGATTCAGTCGCTAGTATGTGTAACGGAAGAACAGTTACCTGGTGAGTATAACTATATAAACATAATCGAATACAACCCAGATACGATGATTGTTCAATCTATCCATTTGACCTTCTGCTCGATTCGGTCGCTTGTATGTGAAAACGAAAGAACAGTTACCTGGTGAGTATTTCTATATAAACATCACCACGATATAATCGAATACAACTCAGTTTCAATTATCGTTTCGTCTAACCATTTAACCTTCTGTTCGATTCAGTCGCTAGTTTGTGTAACGGAAGAACAGTAACCTGGTGAGTATTTCTATATAAACATCACCACGATATAATAGAATACAACTCAGTTTCAATTATCGTTTCGTCTAACCATTTAACCTTCTGTTCGATTCAGTCGCTAGTATGTGTAACGGAAGTACCGTCACCTGGTTAGTATCACTATATATACAGTATTGCGATATAATCGGATACCACCCAGATACATTGATTGTTCAGACTATCCATTCAACTTTCTGTTCGTTTCGTTCGCTCGTATGTGAAACGGGAATACCGTCACCTAGTGTGTATAACTATATACACAGCATAACATCATAATCGAATACAACCCATATACTATCCATTCAACCTTCTGTTCGATTCGGTTGCTCGTATGTATACGATACGATGATTGTTCAATCTATCCATTTGACCTTCTGCTCGATTCGGTCGCTTGTATGTGAAAACGAAAGAACAGTTCCCTGGTGAGTATTTCTATATAAACATCACCACGATATAATCGAATACAACTCAGTTTCAATTATCGTTTCGTCTAACCATTTATCCTTCTGTTCGATTCAGTCGCTAGTATGTGTAACGGAAGAACAGTTACCTGGTGAGTAGAACTATATAAACATAATCGAATACAACCCAGATACGATGATTGTTCAATCTATCCATTTGACCTTCTGCTCGATTCGGTCGCTTGTATGTGAAAACGAAAGAACAGTTACCTGTTGAGTATTTCTATATAAACATCACCACGATATAATCGAATACAACTCAGTTTCAATTATCGTTTCGTCTAACCATTTAACCTTCTGTTCGATTCAGTCGCTAGTATGTGTAACGGAAGTACCGTCACCTGGTTAGTATCACTATATATACAGTATTGCGATATAATCGAATACCACCCAGATACATTGATTGTTCAGACTATCCATTCAACTTTCTGTTCGTTTCGGTCGCTCGTATGTGAAACGGGAATACCGTCACCTAGTGTGTATAACTATATACACAGCATAACATCATAATCGAATACAACCCAGATACTATTCATTCAACCTTCTGTTCGATTCGGTTGCTCGTATGTATAACGGAAGAACAGTAACCTGGTGAGTATTTCTATATAAACATCACCACGATATAATAGAATACAACTCAGTTACAATTATCGTTTCGTCTAACCATTTAACCTTCTGTTCGATTCAGTCGCTAGTATGTGTAACGGAAGAACAGTTACCTGGTGAGTATAACTATATAAACATCACCACGATATAATAAAATACAACTCAGTTACAATTATCGTTTCGTCTAACCATATAACCTTCTGTTCGATTCAGTCGCTAGTATGTGTAACGGAAGTACCGTCACCTGGTATGTATCACTATATATACAGTATTGCGATATAATCGGATACCACCCAGATACATTGATTGTTCAGACTATCCATTCAACTTTCTGTTCGTTTCGGTCGCTCGTATGTGAAACGGGAATACCGTCACCTAGTGTGTATAACTATATACACAGCATAACATCATAATCGAATACAACCCCATAAACTATCCATTCAACCTTCTGTTCGATTCGGTTGCTCGTATGTATAACGGAAGAACAGTAACCTGGTGAGTATTTCTATATAAACATCACCACGATATAATCGAATACAACTCAGTTTCAATTATCGTTTCGTCTAACCATTTAACCTTCTGTTCGATTCAGTCGCTAGTATGTGTAACGGAAGTACCGTCACCTGGTATGTATCACTATATATACAGTATTGCGATATAATCGGATACCACCCTGATACATTGATTGTTCAGACTATCCATTCAACTTTCTGTTCGTTTCGGTCGCTCGTATGTAAAACAAGAATACCGTCACCTAGTGTGTATAACTATATACACAGCATAACATCATAATCGAATACAACCCATATACTATCCATTCAACCTTCTGTTCGATTCGGTTGCTCGTATGTATACGATACGATGATTGTTCAATCTATCCATTTGACCTTCTGCTCGATTCGGTCGCTTGTATGTGAAAACGAAAGAACAGTTCCCTGGTGAGTATTTCTATATAAACATCACCACGATATAATCGAATACAACTCAGTTTCAATTATCGTTTCGTCTAACCATTTATCCTTCTGTTCGATTCAGTCGCTAGTATGTGTAACGGAAGAACAGTTACCTGGTGAGTAGAACTATATAAACATAATCGAATACAACCCAGATACGATGATTGTTCAATCTATCCATTTGACCTTCTGCTCGATTCGGTCGCTTGTATGTGAAAACGAAAGAACAGTTACCTGGTGAGTATTTCTATATAAACATCACCACGATATGATCGAATACAACTCAGTTTCAATTATCGTTTCGTCTAACCATTTAACCTTCTGTTCGATTCAGTCGCTAGTTTGTGTAACGGAAGAACAGTATCCTGGTGAGTATTTCTATATAAACATCACCACGATATAATAGAATATAACTCAGTTTCAATTATCGTTTCGTCTAACCATTTAACCTTCTGTTCGATTCAGTCGCTAGTATGTGTAACGGAAGTACCGTCACTTGGTTAGTATCACTATATATACAGTATTGCGATATAATCGGATACCACCCAGATACATTGATTGTTCAGACTATCCATTCAACTTTCTGTTCGTTTCGGTCGCTCGTATGTGAAACGGGAATACCGTCACCTAGTGTGTATAACTATATACACAGCATAACATCATAATCGAATACAACCCATATACTATCCATTCAACCTTCTGTTCGATTCGGTTGCTCGTATGTATAACGGAAGAACAGTAACCTGGTGAGTATTTCTATATAAACATCAGCACGATATAATCGAATACAACTCAGTTTCAATTATCGTTTCGTCTAACCATTCAACCTTCTGTTCGATTCAGTCGCTAGTATGTGTAACGGAAGTACCGTCACCTGGTTAGTATCACTATATATACAGTATTGCGATATAATCGAATACCACCCAGATACATTGATTGTTCAGACTATCCATTCAACTTTCTGTTCGTTTCGGTCGCTCGTATGTGAAACGGGAATACCGTCACCTAGTGTGTATAACTATATACACAGCATAACATCATAATCGAATACAACCCAGATACTATCCATTCAACCTTCTGTTCGATTCGGTTGCTCGTATGTATAACGGAAGAACAGTAACCTGGTGAGTATTTCTATATAAACATCACCACGATATAATAGAATACAACTCAGTTACAATTATCGTTTCGTCTAACCATTTAACCTTCTGTTCGATTCAGTCGCTAGTATGTGTAACGGAAGAACAGTTACCTGGTGAGTATAACTATATAAACATCACCACGATATAATAGAATACAACTCAGTTACAATTATCGTTTCGTATAACCATATAACCTTCTGTTCGATTCAGTCGCTAGTATGTGTAACGGAAGTACCGTCACCTGGTATGTATCACTATATATACAGTATTGCGATATAATCGGATACCACCCAGATACATTGATTGTTCAGACTATCCATTCAACTTTCTGTTCGTTTCGGTCGCTCGTTTGTGAAACGGGAATACCGTCACCTAGTGTGTATAACTATATACACAGCATAACATCATAATCGAATACAACCCATAAACTATCCATTCAACCTTCTGTTCGATTCGGTTGCTCGTATGTATAACGGAAGAACAGTAACCTGGTGAGTATTTCTATATAAACATCACCACGATATAATCGAATACAACTCAGTTTCAATTATCGTTTCGTCTAACCATTTAACCTTCTGTTCGATTCAGTCGCTAGTATGTGTAACGGAAGTACCGTCACCTGGTATGTATCACTATATATACAGTATTGCGATATAATCGGATACCACCCTGATACATTGATTGTTCAGACTATCCATTCAACTTTCTGTTCGTTTCGGTCGCTCGTATGTAAAACAATAATACCGTCACCTAGTGTGTATAACTATATACACAGCATAACATCATAATCGAATACAACCCATATACTATCCATTCAACCTTCTGTTCGATTCGGTTGCTCGTATGTATACGATACGATGATTGTTCAATCTATCCATTTGACCTTCTGCTCGATTCGGTCGCTTGTATGTGAGAACGAAAGAACAGTTCCCTGGTGAGTATTTCTATATAAACATCACCACGATATAATCGAATACAACTCAGTTTCAATTATCGTTTCGTCTAACCATTTAACCTTCTGTTCGATTCAGTCGCTAGTATGTGTAACGGGAGAACAGTTACCTGGTGAGTAGAACTATATAAACATAATCGAATACAACCCAGATACGATGATTGTTCAATCTATCCATTTGACCTTCTGCTCGATTCGGTCGCTTGTATGTGAAAACGAAAGAACAGTTACCTGGTGAGTATTTCTATATAAACACCACCACGATATAATCGAATACAACTCAGTTTCAATTATCGTTTCGTCTAACCATATAACCTTCTGTTCGATTCAGTCGCTAGTATGTGTAACGGAAGTACCGTCACCTGGTATGTATCACTATATATACAGTATTGCGATATAATCGGATACCACCCAGATACATTGATTGTTCAGACTATCCATTCAACTTTCTGTTCGTTTCGGTCGCTCGTATGTGAAACGGGAATACCGTCACCTAGTGTGTATAACTATATACACAGCATAACATCATAATCGAATACAACCCATAAACTATCCATTCAACCTTCTGTTCGATTCGGTTGCTCGTATGTATAACGGAAGAACAGTAACCTGGTGAGTATTTCTATATAAACATCACCACGATATAATCGAATACAACTCAGTTTCAATTATCGTTTCGTCTAACCATTTAACCTTCTGTTCGATTCAGTCGCTAGTATGTGTAACGGAAGTACCGTCACCTGGTATGTATCACTATATATACAGTATTGCGATATAATCGGATACCACCCTGATACATTGATTGTTCAGACTATCCATTCAACTTTCTGTTCGTTTCGGTCGCTCGTATGTAAAACAAGAATACCGTCACCTAGTGTGTATAACTATATACACAGCATAACATCATAATCGAATACAACCCATATACTATCCATTCAACCTTCTGTTCGATTCGGTTGCTCGTATGTATACGATACGATGATTGTTCAATCTATCCATTTGACCTTCTGCTCGATTCGGTCGCTTGTATGTGAGAACGAAAGAACAGTTCCCTGGTGAGTATTTCTATATAAACATCACCACGATATAATCGAATACAACTCAGTTTCAATTATCGTTTCGTCTAACCATTTAACCTTCTGTTCGATTCAGTCGCTAGTATGTGTAACGGGAGAACAGTTACCTGGTGAGTAGAACTATATAAACATAATCGAATACAACCCAGATACGATGATTGTTCAATCTATCCATTTGACCTTCTGCTCGATTCGGTCGCTTGTATGTGAAAACGAAAGAACAGTTACCTGGTGAGTATTTCTATATAAACATCACCACGATATAATCGAATACAACTCAGTTTCAATTATCGTTTCGTCTAACCATTTAACCTTCTGTTCGATTCAGTCGCTAGTTTGTGTAACGGAAGAACAGTATCCTGGTGAGTATTTCTATATAAACATCACCACGATATAATAGAATACAACTCAGTTTCAATTATCGTTTCGTCTAACCATTTAACCTTCTGTTCGATTCAGTCGCTAGTATGTGTAACGGAAGTACCGTCACCTGGTTAGTATCACTATATATACAGTATTGCGATATAATCGGATACCACCCAGATACATTGATTGTTCAGACTATCCATTCAACTTTCTGTTCGTTTCGGTCGCTCGTATGTGAAACGGGAATACCGTCACCTAGTGTGTATAACTATATACACAGCATAACATCATAATCGAATACAACCCATATACTATCCATTCAACCTTCTGTTCAATTCAGTCGCTCGTATGTATAACGGAAGAACAAATACCTGGTGATTATAACTATATAAACATAATCGAATACAACCCAGATACGATGATTGTTCAATCTATACTGAATTCAACCTTCTGCTCGATTCGGTCGCTTGTTTGTAAAACGGAAGAACAGTTACCTGGTGAGTATTGCTATATAAACATCATCACGATATCATCGAATACAACTCAGATACAATTATCGTTTCGTCTAACCATTCAACCTTCTGTTCGATTTAGTCGCTAGTATGTGTAACGGAAGAACAGTTACCTGGTGAGTATAACTATATAAACATTATCGAATACAACCCAGATACGATGATTGTTCAATCTATCCATTTGACCTTCTGCTCAATTCGGTCGCTTGTATGTGAAAACGAAAGAACAGTCACCTGGTGAGTATTTCTATATAAACATCACCACGATATAATCGAATACAACTCAGTATCAATTATCGTTTCGTCTAACCATTTAACCTTCTGTTCGATTCAGTCGCTAGTATGTGTAACGGAAGAACAGTAACCTGGTGAGTATTTCTATATAAACATCACCACGATATAATAGAATACAACTCAGTTTCAATTATCGTTTCGTCTAACCATTTAACCTTCTGTTCGATTCAGTCGCTAGTATGTGTAACGGAAGTACCGTCACCTGGTTAGTATCACTATATATACAATATTGCGATATAATCAGATACCACCCAGATACATTGATTGTTCAGACTATCCATTCAACTTTCTGTTCGTTTCGGTCGCTCGTATGTGAAACGGGAATACCGTCACCTAGTGTGTATAACTATATACACAGCATAACACCATAATCGAATACAACCCAGATACTATCCATTCAACCTTCTGTTCGATTCGGTTGCTCGTATGTATAACGGAAGAACAGTAACCTGGTGAGTATTTCTATATAAACATCACCACGATATAATATAATACAACTCAGTTACAATTATCGTTTCGTCTAACCATTAAACCTTCTGTTCGATTCAGTCGCTAGTATGTGTAACGGAAGAACAGTTACCTGGTGAGTATAACTATATAAACATTATCGAATACAACCCAGATACGATGATTGTTCAATCTATCCATTTGACCTTCTGCTCGATTCGGTCGCTTGTATGTGAAAACGAAAGAACAGTTACCTGGTGAGTATTTCTATATAAACATCACTACGATATAATAGAATACAACTCAGTTTCAATTATCGTTTCGTCTAACCATTCAACCTTCTGTTCGCTTCATTCGCTAGTATGTGTAACGGAAGTACCGTCACCTGGTTAGTATCACTATATATACAGTATTGCGATATAATCGGATACCACCCAGATACATTGATTGTTCAGACTATCCATTCAACTTTCTGTTCGTTTCGGTCACTCGTATGTGAAACGGGAATACCGTCACCTAGTGTGTTTAACTATATACACAGCATAACATCATAATCGAATACAACCCATATACTATCCATTCAACCTTCTATTCGATTCGGTTGCTCGTATGTATAACGGAAGAACAGTAACCTGGTGAGTATTTCTATATAAACATCACCACGATATGATAGAATACAACTCAGTTACAATTATCGTTTCGTCTAACCATTTAACCTTCTGTTCGATTTAGTCGCTAGTATGTGTAACGGAAGTACCGTCACCTGGTATGTATCACTATATATACAGTATTGCGATATAATCGGATACCACCCTGATACATTGATTGTTCAGACTATCCATTCAACTTTCTGTTCGTTTCGGTCGCTCGTATGTAAAACAAGAATACCGTCACCTAGTGTGTATAACTATATAGACAGCATAACATCATAATCGAATACAACCCATATACTATCCATTCAACCTTCTGTTCGATTCGGTTGCTCGTATGTATAACGGAAGAACAGTAACCTGGTGAGTATTTTTATATAAACATCACCACGATATCATAGAATACAACTCAGTTACAATTATCGTTTCGTCTAACCATTTAACCTTCTGTTCGATTCAGTCGCTAGTATGTGTAACGGAAGTACCGTCACCTGGTATGTATCACTATATATACAGTATTGCGATATAATCGGATACCACCCAGATACATTGATTGTTCAGACTATCCATTCAACTTTCTGTTCGTTTCGGTCGCTCGTATGTAAAACGGGAATACCGTCACCTAGTGTGTATAACTATATACACAGCATAACATCATAATCGAATACAACCTATATACTATCCATTCAACCTTCTGTTCAATTCAGTCGCTCGTATGTATAACGGAAGAACAGTTACCTGGTGAGTATAACTATATAAACATAATCGAATACAACCCAGATACGATGATTGTTCAATCCATACTAAATTCAACATTTTGCTCGATTCGGTCGCTTGTATGTAAAACGGAAGAACAGTTACCTGGTGAGTATTGCTATATAAACATCATCACGTTATCATCGAATACAACTCAGATACAATTATCGTTTCGTCTAACCATTTAACCTTCTGTTCGATTCAGTCGCTAGTATGTGTAACGAAAGTACCGTCACCTGGTTAGTATCACTATATATACAGTATTGCGATATAATCGGATATCACCCAGATACATTGATTGTTCAGACTATCCATTCAACTTTCTGTTCGTTTCGGTCGCTCGTATGTAAAACGGGAATACCGTCACCTAGTGTGTATAACTATATACACAGCATAACATCATGATCGAATACAACCCATATACTATCCATTCAACCTTCTGTTCGATTCGGTTGCTCGTATGTATAATGGAGGAACAGTAACCTGGTGAGTATTTCTATATAAACATCACCACGATATAATAGAATACAACTCAGTTACAATTATCGTTTCGTCTAACCATTTAACCTTCTGTTCGATTCAGTCGCTAGTATGTGTAACGGAAGTACCGTCACCTGGTATGTATCACTATATATGCAGTATTGCGATATAATCGGATACCACCCTGATAAATTGATTGTTCAGACTATCCATTCAACTTTCTGTTCGTTTCGGTCGCTCGTATGTAAAACAAGAATACCGTCACCTAGTGTGTATAACTATATACACAGCATAACATCATAATCGAATACAACCCATATACTATCCATTCAACCTTCTGTTCAATTCAGTCGCTCGTATGTATAACGAAAGAACAGTTACCTGGTGAGTATAACTATATAAACATAATCGAATACAACCCAGATACGATGATTGTTCAATCTATACTGAATTCAACCTTCGGCTCGATTCGGTCGCTTGTATGTAAAACGGAAGAACAGTTACCTGGTGAGTATTGCTATATAAACATCATCACGATATCATCGAATACAACTCAGATACAATTATCGTTTCGTCTAACCATTTAACCTTCTGTTCGATTCAGTCGCTAGTATGTGTAACGGAAGAACAGTTACCTGGTGAGTATAACTATATAAACATTATCGAATACAACCCAGATACGATGATTGTTCAATCTATCTATTCAACCTCCTGCTCGATTCGGTCGCTTGTATGTAAAACGGAAGAACAGTTACCTGGTGAGTATTGCTATATAAACATCATCACGATATCATCGAATACAACTCAGATACAATTATCGTTTTGTCTAACCATTTAACCTTCTGTTCGATTCAGTCGCTAGTATGTGTAACGGAAGTATCGTCACCTGGTTAGTATCACTATATATACAGTATTGCGATATAATCGGATACCACCCAGATACATTGATTGTTCAGACTATCCATTCAACTTTCTGTTCGTTTCGATCGCTCGTATGTAAAACGGAAATACCGTCACCTAGTGTGTATAACTATATACACAGCATAACACATAATCGAATACAACCCATATACTATCCATTCAACCTTCTGTTCGATTCGGTTGCTCGTATGTATAACGGAAGAACAGTAACCTGGTGAGTATTTCTATATAAACATCACCACGATATAATAGAATACAACTCAGTTACAATTATCGTTTCGTCTAACCATTTAACCTTCTGTTCGATTCAGTCGCTAGTATGTGTAACGGAAGAACAGTTACCTGGTGAGTATAACTATATAAACATTATCGAATACAACCCAGATACGATGATTGTTAAATCTATCTATCCAACCTCCTTCTCGATTCGGTTGCTCGTATGTATAACAGAAGAACAGTATCCTGGTGAGTATTTCTATATAAACATCACCACGATATAATAGAATACAACTCAGTTACAATTATCGTTTCGTCTAACCATTTAACCTTCTGTTCGATTCAGTCGCTAGTATGTGTAACGGAAGAACAGTTACCTGGTGAGTATAAATATATAAACATTATCGAATACAACCCAGATACGATGATTGTTCAATCTATCTATCCAACCTCCTGCTCGATTCGGTTGCTCGTATGTATAACAGAAGAACAGTAACCTGGTGAGTATTTTTATATAAACATCACCACGATATAATAGAATACAACTCAGTTACAATTATCGTTTCGTCTAACCATTTAACCTTCTGTTCGATTCAGTCGCTAGTATGTGTAACGGAAGAACAGTTACCTGGTGAGTATAACTATATAAACATTATCGAATACAACCCAGATACGATGATTGTTCAATCTATCTATTCAACCTCCTGCTCGATTCGGTCGCTTGTATGTAAAACGGAAGAACAGTTACCTGGTGAGTATTGCTATATAAACATCACCACGATATAATCGAATTCAACTCAGTTTCAATTATCGTTTCGTCTAACCATTTAACCTTCTGTTCGATTCAGTCGCTAGTATGTGTAACGGAAGTACCGTCACCTGGTTAGTATCACTATATATACAGTATTGCGATATAATCGGATACCACCCAGATACATTGATTGTTCAGACTATCCATTCAACTTTCTGTTCGTTTCGGTCGCTCGTATGTGAAACGGAAATACCGTCACCTAGTGTGTATTACTATATACACAGCATAACATCAAAATCGAATACAACCCATATACTATCCATTCAACCTTCTGTTCGATTCGGTTGCTAGTATGTATAACGGAAGAACAATAACCTGGTGAGTATTTCTATTTAAACATCACCACGATATAATAGAATACAACTCAGTTTCAATTATCGTTTCGTCTAACCATTTAACCTTCTGTTCGATTCAGTCGCTAGTATGTGTAACGGAAGAACAGTTACCTGGTGAGTATAACTATATAAACATAATCGAATACATCCCAGATACGATGATTGTTCAATCTATCCATTTGACCTTCTGCTCGATTCGGTCGCTTGTATGTGAAAACGAAAGAACAGTTACTTGGTGAGTATTGCTATATAAACATCACCACGATATAATCGAATACAACTCAGTTTCAATTATCGTTTCGTCTAACCATTTAACCTTCTGTTCGATTTAGTCGCTAGTATGTGTAACGGAAGTACCGTCACCTGGTTAGTATCACTATATATACAGTATTGCGATATGATCGGATACCACCCAGATACATTGATTGTTCAGACTATCCATTCAACTTTCTGTTCGTTTTGGTCGCTCGTATATATAACGGAAGAAAAGTTACCTGGTGAGTATAACTATATGAACATAATCGAATACAACCCAGATACGATGATTGTTCAATCTATCCATTTAACCTTCTGCTCGATTCGGTCGATTGTATGTGAAAACGAAAGAACAGTTACCTGGTGAGTATTACAATAAAAACATAATCGAAAACAACCCAGATACGATGATTGTTCAATCTATCCATTCAACCTTCTGTTCGATTGGGTCGCTCGTATGTATAACGCAAGAACAGTCACCTGGTGAGTATTCCTATATAAACATCACCACGATATAATCGAATACAACTCAGTTACAATTATCGTTCCGTCTATCCATCCAACCTAATTTTCGATTCGGACGCTCGTATGTGTAACGAAAGAACCGTTACATGATAGGTGTAACTGAATATACAGCATAACGATATATTCGGATACAACCCAGATACAATGATTGTTCAATCTATACATTCAACCTTATGTTCGATTCAGTGGCTCGTATGTATAACGAAAGAACAGTTACCTGGTGAGTATAACTATATAAACATAATCGAATGCAACCCAGATACGATGATTGTTCAATCTATCCATTTGACCTTCTGCTCGATTCGGTCGCTTGTATGTGAAAACGAAAGAACAGTTACCTGGTGAGTATTTCTATATAAACATCACCACGATATAATCGAATACAACTCAGTTTCAATTATCGTTTCGTCTAACCATTTAACCTTCTGTTCGATTCAGTCGCTAGTATGTGTAACGGAAGTACCGTCACCTGGTTAGTATCACTATATATACAGTATTGCGATATAATCGGATACCACCCAGATACATTGATTGTTCAGACTATCCATTCAACTTTCTGTTCGTTTCGGTCGCTCGTATGTGAAACGGGAATACCGTCACCTAGTGTGTTTAACTATATACACAGCATAACATCATAATCGAATACAACCCAGATACTATCCATTCAACCTTCTGTTCGATTCGGTTGCTCGTATGTATAACGGAAGAACAGTAACCTGGTGAGTATTTCTATATAAACATCACCACGATATAATAGAATACAACTCAGTTACAATTATCGTTTCGTCTAACCATTTAACCTTCTGTTCGATTCAGTCGCTAGTATGTGTAACGGAAGTACCGTCACCTGGTATGTATCACTATATATACAGTATTGCGATATAATCGGATACCACCCTGATACATTGATTGTTCAGACTATCCATTCAACTTTCTGTTCGTTTCGGTCGCTCGTATGTAAAACAAGAATACCGTCACCTAGTGTGTATAACTATATACACAGCATAACATCATAATCGAATACAACTCAAATACTATCCATTCAACCTTCTGTTCAATTCAGTCGCTCGTATGTATAACGGAAGAACAGTTACCTGGTGAGTATAACTATATAAACATAATCGAATACAACCCAGATACGATGATTGTTCAATCTATCCATTTGACCTTCTGCTCGATTCGGTCGCTTGTATGTGAAAACGAAAGAACAGTAACCTGGTGAGTATTTCTATATAAACATCACCACGATATAATAGAATACAACTCAGTTACAATTATCGTTTCGTCTAACCATTTAACCTTCTGTTCGATTCAGTCGCTAGTATGTGTAACGGAAGTACCGTCACCTGGTTAGTATCACTATATATACAGTATTGCGATATAATCGGATACCACCCAGATACATTGATTGTTCAGACTATCCATTCAACTTTCTGTTCGTTTCGGTCGCTCGTATGTAAAACGGGAATACCGTCACCTAGTGTGTATAACTATATACACAGCATAACATCATAATCGAATACAACCCATATACTATCCATTCAACCTTCTGTTCAATTCAGTCGCTCGTATGTATAACGGAAGAACAGTTACCTGGTGAGTATAACGATATAAACATTATCGAATACAACCCAGATACGATGATTGTTCAATCTATCTATTCAACCTCCTGCTCGATTCGGTCGCTTGTATGTAAAACGTAAGAACAGTTACCTGGTGAGTATTGCTATATAAACATCATCACGATATCATCGAATACAACTCAGATACAATTATCGTTTTGTCTAACCATTTAACCTTCTGTTCGATTCAGTCGCTAGTATGTGTAACGGAAGTATTGTCACCTGGTAAGTATCACTATATATACAGTATTGCGATATAATCGGACACCACCCAGATACATTGATTGTTCAGTCTATACATTCAACTTTCTTTTTGTTTCGGTCGCTCGTATGTAAAACGGGAATACCGTCACCTAGTGTGTATAACTATATACACATCATAACATCATAATCGAATACAACCCATATACTATCCATTCAACCTTCTGTTCAATTCAGTCGCTCGTATGTATAACGGAAGAACAGTTACCTGGTGAGTATAACTATATAAACATAATCGAATACAACCCAGATACGATGATTGTTCAATCTATACTAAATTCAACCTTTTGCTCGATTCGGTCGCTTGTAAGTAAAACGGAAGAACAGTTACCTGGTGAGTATTGCTATATAAACATCATCACGTTATCATCGAATACAACTCAGATACAATTATCGTTTCGTCTAACCATTTAACCTTCTGTTCGATTCAGTCGCTAGTATGTGTAACGGAAGTACCGTCACCTGGTTAATATCACTATATATACAGTATTGCGATATAATCGGATACCACCCAGATACATTGATTGTTCAGACTATCCATTCAACTTTCTGTTCGTTTCGGTCGCTCGTTTGTGAAACGGGAATACCGTCACCTAGTGTGTTTAACTATATACACAGCATAACATCATAATCGAATACAACCCAGATACTATCCATTCAACCTTCTGTTCGATTCGGTTGCTCGTATGTATAACGGAAGAACAGTAACCTGGTGAGTATTTCTATATAAACATCACCACGATATAATAGAATACAACTCAGTTACAATTATCGTTTCGTCTAACCATTTAACCTTCTGTTCGATTCAGTCGCTAGTATGTGTAACGGAAGAACCGTCACCTGGTTAGTATCACTATATATACAGTATTGCGATATAATCGGATACCACCCAGATACATTGATTGTTCAGACTATCCATTCAACTTTCTGTTCGTTTCGGTCGCTCGTATGTGAAACGGGAATACCGTCACCTAGTGTGTTCAACTATATACACAGCATAACATCATAATCGAATACAACCCAGATACTATCCATTAAACCTTCTGTTCGATTCGGTTGCTCGTATGTATAACGGAAGAACAGTAACCTGGTGAGTATTTCTATATAAACATCACCACGATATAATAGAATACAACTCAGTTACAATTATCGTTTCGTCTAACCATTTAACCTTCTGTTCGATTCAGTCGCTAGTATGTGTAACGGAAGTACCGTCACCTGGTATGTATCACTATATATACAGTATTGCGATATAATCGGATACCACCCTGATACATTGATTGTTCAGACTATCCATTCAACTTTCTGTTCGTTTCAGTCGCTCGTATGTAAAACAAGAATACCGTCACCTAGTGTGTATAACTATATACACAGCATAACATCATAATCGAATACAACTCAAATACTATCCATTCAACATTCTGTTCAATTCAGTCGCTCGTATGTATAACGGAAGAACAGTTACCTGGTGAGTATAACTATATGAACATAATCGAATACAACCCAGATACGATGATTGTTCAATCTATCCATTTGACCTTCTGCTCGATTCGGTCGCTTGTATGTGAAAACGAAAGAACAGTAACCTGGTGAGTATTTCGATATAAACATCACCACGATATAATAGAATACAACTCAGTTACAATTATCGTTTCGTCTAACCATTTAAGCTTCTGTTCGATTCAGTCGCTAGTATGTGTAACGGAAGAACAGTTACCTGGTGAGTATAACTATATAAACATAATCGAATACAACCCAGATACGATGATTGTTCAATCTATCCATTTGACCTTCTGCTCGATTCGGTCGCTTGTATGTGAAAACGAAAGAACAGTTACCTGGTGAGTATTTCTATATAAACATCACCACGATATAATCGAATACAACTCAGTTTCAATTATCGTTTCGTCTAACCATTTAACCTTCTGTTCGATTCAGTCGCTAGTATGTGTAACGGAAGTACCGTCACCTGGTTGGTATCACTATATATACAGTATTGCGATATAATCGGATACCACCCAGATACATTGATTGTTCAGACTATCCATTCAACTTTCTGTTCGTTTCGGTCGCTCGTATGTGAAACGGGAATACCGTCACCTAGTGTGTTTAACTATATACACAGCATAACATCATAATCGAATACAATCCAGATACTTTCCATTCAACCTTCTGTTCGATTCGGTTGCTCGTATGTATAACGGAAGAACAGTAACCTGGTGAGTATTTCTATATAAACATCACCAAGATATAATAGAATACAACTCAGTTACAATTATCGTTTCGTCTAACCATTTAACCTTCTGTTCGATTCAGTCGCTAGTATGTGTAACGGAAGTACCGTCACCTGGTATGTATCACTATATATACAGTATTGCGATATAATCGGATACCACCCTGATACATTGATTGTTCAGTCTATCCATTCAACTTTCTGTTCGTTTCGGTCGCTCGTATGTTAAACAAGAATACCGTCACCTAGTGTGTATAACTATATACACAGCATAACATCATAATCGAATACAACCCATATACTATCCATTCAACCTTCTGTTCAATTCAGTCGCTCGTATGTATAACGGATGAACAGTTACCTGGTGAGTATAACTATATAAACATAATCGAATACAACCCAGATACGATGATTGTTCAATCTATACTGAATTCAACCTTCTGTTCGATTCGGTCGCTTGTATGTAAAACGGAAGAACAGTTACCTGGTGAGTATTGCTATTTAAACATCATCACGATATCATCGAATACAACTCAGATACAATTATCGTTTCGTCTAACCATTTAACCTTCTGTTCGATTCAGTCGCTAGTATGTGTAACGGAAGAACAGTTACCTGGTGAATATAACTATATAAACATAATCGAATACAACCCAGATACGATGATTGTTCAATCTATCCATTTGACCTTCTGCTCGATTCGGTCGCTTGTATGTGAAAACGAAAGAACAGTTACCTGGTGAGTATTTCTATATAAACATCACCACGATATAATCGAATACAACTCAGTTTCAATTATCGTTTAGTCTAACCATTCAACCTTCTGTTCGATTCAGTCGCTAGTATGTGTAACGGAAGTACCGTCACCTGGTTAGTATCACTATATATACAGTATTGCGATATAATCGGATACCACCCAGATACATTGATTGTTCAGACTATCCATTCAACTTTCTGTTCGTTTCGGTCGCTCGTATGTGAAACGGGAATACCGTCACCTAGTGTGTTTAATTATATACACAGCATAACATCATAATTGAATACAACCCAGATACTATCCATTCAACCTTCTGTTCGATTCGGTTGCTCGTATGTATAACGAAAGAACAGTAACCTGGTGAGTATTTCTATATAAACATCACCACGATATAATAGAATACAACTCAGTTACAATTATCGTTTCGTCTAACCATTTGACCTTCTGTTCGATTCAGTCGCTAGTATGTGTAACGGAAGTACCGTCACCTGGTATGTATCACTATATATACAGTATTGCGATATAATCGGATACATTGATTGTTCAGACTATCCATTCAACTTTCTGTTCGTTTCGGTCGCTCGTATGTAAAACAAGAATACCGTCACCTAGTGTGTATTACTATATACACAGCATAACATCATAATCGAATACAACCCATATACTATCCATTCAACCTTCTGTTCAATTCAGTCGCTCGTATGTATAACGGAAGAACAGTTACCTGGTATAATCGAATACAACCCAGATACGATGATTGTTCAATCTATACTGAATTAAACCTTCTGCTCGATTCGGTCGCTTGTATGTAAAACGGAAGAACAGTTACCTGGTGAGTATTGCTATATAAACATCATCACGATATCATCGAATACAACTCAGATACAATTATCGTTCCGTCTAACCATTTAACTTTCTGTTCGATTCAGTCGCTAGTATGTGTAACGGAAGAACAGTTACCTGGTGAGTATAACTATATAAACATAATCGAATACAACCCAGATACGATGATTGTTCAATCTATCCATTTGACCTTCTGCTCGATTCGGTCGCTTGTATGTGAAAACGATAGAACAGTTACCTGGTGAGTATTTCTATATAAACATCACCACGATATAATCGAATACAACTAAGTTTCAATTATCGTTTCGTCTAACCATTTAACCTTCTGTTCGATTCAGTCGCTAGTATGTGTAACGGAAGTACCGTCACCTGGTTAGTATCACTAAATATACAGTATTGCGATTTAATCGGATACCACCCAGATACATTAATTGTTCAGACTATCCATTCAACTTTCTGTTCGTTTCGGTCGCTCGTATGTGAAACGGGAATACCGTCACCTAGTGTGTTTAACTATATACACAGCATAACATCATAATCGAATACAACCCAGATACTATCCATTCAACCTTCTGTTCGATTCGGTTGCTCGTATGTATAACGGAAGAACAGTAACCTGGTGAGTATTTCTATATAAACATCACCACGATATAATAGAATACAACTCAGTTACAATTATCGTTTCGTCTAACCATTTAACCTTCTGTTCGATTCAGTCGCTAGTATGTGTAACGGAAGTACCGTCACCTGGTTTGTATCACTATATATACAGTATTGCGATATAATCGGATACCATCCTGATACATTGATTGTTCAGACTATCCATTCAACTTTCTGTTCGTTTCGGTCGCTCCTATGTAAAACAAGAATACCGTCACCTAGTGTGTATTACTATATACACAGCATAACATCATAATCGAATACAACCCATATACTATCCATTCAACCTTCTGTTCAATTCAGTCGCTCGTATGTATAACGGAAGAACAGTTACCTGGTGAGTATAACTATATAAACATAATCGAATACAACCCAGATACGATGATTGTTCAATCTATACTGAATTCAACCTTCTGCTCGATTCGGTCGCTTGTATGTAAAACGGAAGAACAGTTACCTGGTGAGTATTGCTATTTAAACATCATCACGATATCATCGAATACAACTCAGATACAATTATCGTTTCGTCTAACCATTTAACCTTCTGTTCGATTCAGTCGCTAGTATGTGTAACGGAAGAACAGTTACCTGGTGAATATAACTATATAAACATAATCGAATACAACCCAGATACGATGATTGTTCAATCTATCCATTTGACCTTCTGCTCGATTCGGTCGCTTGTATGTGAAAACGAAAGAACAGTTACCTGGTGAGTATTTCTATATAAACATCACCACGATATAATCGAATACAACTCAGTTTCAATTATCGTTTAGTCTAACCATTCAACCTTCTGTTCGATTCAGTCGCTAGTATGTGTAACGGAAGTACCGTCACCTGGTTAGTATCACTATATATACAGTATTGCGATATAATCGGATACCACCCAGATACATTGATTGTTCAGACTATCCATTCAACTTTCTGTTCGTTTCGGTCGCTCGTATGTGAAACGGGAATACCGTCACCTAGTGTGTTTAATTATATACACAGCATAACATCATAATTGAATACAACCCAGATACTATCCATTCAACCTTCTGTTCGATTCGGTTGCTCGTATGTATAACGAAAGAACAGTAACCTGGTGAGTATTTCTATATAAACATCACCACGATATAATAGAATACAACTCAGTTACAATTATCGTTTCGTCTAACCATTTAACCTTCTGTTCGATTCAGTCGCTAGTATGTGTAACGGAAGTACCGTCACCTGGTATGTATCACTATATATACAGTATTGCGATATAATCGGATACATTGATTGTTCAGACTATCCATTCAACTTTCTGTTCGTTTCGGTCGCTCGTATGTAAAACAAGAATACCGTCACCTAGTGTGTATTACTATATACACAGCATAACATCATAATCGAATACAACCCATATACTATCCATTCAACCTTCTGTTCAATTCAGTCGCTCGTATGTATAACGGAAGAACAGTTACCTGGTATAATCGAATACAACCCAGATACGATGATTGTTCAATCTATACTGAATTAAACCTTCTGCTCGATTCGGTCGCTTGTATGTAAAACGGAAGAACAGTTACCTGGTGAGTATTGCTATATAAACATCATCACGATATCATCGAATACAACTCAGATACAATTATCGTTCCGTCTAACCATTTAACTTTCTGTTCGATTCAGTCGCTAGTATGTGTAACGGAAGAACAGTTACCTGGTGAGTATAACTATATAAACATAATCGAATACAACCCAGATACGATGATTGTTCAATCTATCCATTTGACCTTCTGCTCGATTCGGTCGCTTGTATGTGAAAACGATAGAACAGTTACCTGGTGAGTATTTCTATATAAACATCACTACGATATAATCGAATACAACTCAGTTTCAATTATCGTTTCGTCTAACCATTTAACCTTCTGTTCGATTCAGTCGCTAGTATGTGTAACGGAAGTACCGTCACCTGGTTAGTATCACTATATATACAGTATTGCGATTTAATCGGATACCACCCAGATACATTAATTGTTCAGACTATCCATTCAACTTTCTGTTCGTTTCGGTCGCTCGTATGTGAAACGGGAATACCGTCACCTAGTGTGTTTAACTATATACACAGCATAACATCATAATCGAATACAACCCAGATACTATCCATTCAACCTTCTGTTCGATTCGGTTGCTCGTATGTATAACGGAAGAACAGTAACCTGGTGAGTATTTCTATATAAACATCACCACGATATAATAGAATACAACTCAGTTACAATTATCGTTTCGTCTAACCATTTAACCTTCTGTTCGATTCAGTCGCTAGTATGTGTAACGGAAGTACCGTCACCTGGTTTGTATCACTATATATACAGTATTGCGATATATTCGGATACCACCCTGATACATTGATTGTTCAGACTATCCATTCAACTTTCTGTTCGTTTCGGTCGCTCCTATGTAAAACAAGAATACCGTCACCTAGTGTGTATTACTATATACACAGCATAACATCATAATCGAATACAACCCATATACTATCCATTCAACCTTCTGTTCAATTCAGTCGCTCGTATGTATAACGGAAGAACAGTTACCTGGTGAGTATAACTATATAAACATAATCGAATACAACCCAGATACGATGATTGTTCAATCTATACTGAATTCAACCTTCTGCTCGATTCGGTCGCTTGTATGTAAAACGGAAGAACAGTTACCTGGTGAGTATTGCTATATAAACATCATCACGATATCATCGAATACAACTCAGATACAATTATCGTTTCGTCTAACCATTTAACCTTCTGTTCGATTCAGTCGCTAGTATGTGTAACGAAAGAACAGTTACCTGGTGAGTATAACTATATAAACATTATCGAATACAACCCAGATACAATGATTGTTCAATCTATCTATTCAACCTCCTGCTCGATTCGGTCGCTTGTATGTAAAACGGAAGAACAGTTACCTGGTGAGTATTGCTATATAAACATCATCACGATATCATCGAATACAACTCAGATACAATTATCGTTTTGTCTAACCATTTAACCTTCTGTTCAATTCAGTCGCTAGTATGTGTAACGGAAGTACCGTCACCTGGTAAGTATCACTATATATACAGTATTGCGATATAATCGGATACCACCCAGATACATTGATTGTTTAGTCTATCCATTCAACTTTCTTTTTGTTTCGGTCGCTCGTATGTGAAACGGGAATACCGTCACCTAGTGTATAACTATATACACAGCATAACATCATAATCGAATACAACCCATATACTATCCATTCAACCTTCTGTTCGATTCGGTTGCTCGTATGTATAACGGAAGAACAGTAACCTGGTGAGTATTTCTATATAAACATCACCACGATATAATAGAATACAACTCAGTTACAATTATCGTTTCGTCTAACCATTTAACCTTCTGTTCGATTCAGTCGCTAGTATGTGTAACGGAAGTACCGTCACCTGGTATGAATCACTATATAAACAGTATTGCGATATAATCGGATACCACCCTGATACATTGATTGTTCAGACTATCCATTCAACTTTCTGTTCGTTTCGGTCGCTCGTATGTAAAACAAGAATACCGTCACCTAGTGTGTATAACTATATACACAGCATAACATCATAATCGAATACAACCCATATACAATCCATTCAACCTTCTGTTCAATTCAGTCGCTCGTATGTACAACGGAAGAACAGTTAAATGGTGAGTATAACTATATAAACATAATCGAATACAACCCAGATACGATGATTGTTCAATCTATACTGAATTCAACCTTCTGCTCGATTCGGTCGCTTGTATGTAAAACGGAAGAACAGTTACCTGGTGAGTA
The DNA here is from genome assembly GCA_029955515.1 of Chrysomela aeneicollis. Classification (NCBI taxonomy): domain Eukaryota; kingdom Metazoa; phylum Arthropoda; class Insecta; order Coleoptera; family Chrysomelidae; genus Chrysomela; species Chrysomela aeneicollis. The sequence continues at coordinate 22,742,909 of JARUHQ010000001.1, read as the reverse complement.
TTGCTATATAAACATCATCACGATATCATCGAATACAACTCAGATACAATCATCGTTTCGTCTAACCATTTAACCTTCTGTTCGATTCAGTCGCTAGTATGTGTAACGGAAGAACAGTTACCTGGTGAGTATAACTATATAAACATTATCGAATACAACCCAGATACGATGATTGTTCAATCTATCTATTCAACCTCCTGCTCGATTCGGTCGCTTTTATGTAAAACGGAAGAACAGTTACCTGGTGAGTATTGCTATATAAACATCATCACGATATCATCGAATACAACTCAGATACAATTATCGTTTTGTCTAACCATTTAACCTTCTGTTCGATTCAGTCGCTAGTATGTGTAACGAAAGTACCGTCACCTGGTAAGTATCACTATATATACAGTATTGCGATATAATCGGATACCACCCAGATACATTGATTGTTCAGTCTATCCATTCAACTTTCTGTTCGTTTCGGTCGCTCGTATGTAAAACGGGAATACTGTCACCTAGTGTGTATAACTATATACACAGCATAACATCATAATCGAATACAACCCATATACTATCCATTCAACCTTCTGTTCAATTCAGTCGCTCGTATGTATAACGGAAGAACAGTTACCTGGTGAGTATAACTATATAAACATAATCGAATACAACCCAGATACGATGATTGTTCAATCTATACTAAATTCAACCTTCTGCTCGATTCGGTCGCTTGTATGTAAAACGGAAGAACAGTTACCTGGTGAGTATTGCTATATAAACATCATCACGTTATCATCGAATACAACTCAGATACAATTATCGTTTCGTCTAACCATTTAACCTTCTGTTCGATTCAGTCGCTAGTATGTGTAACGGAAGACCGTCACCTGGTTAGTATCACTTTATATACAGTATTGCGATATAATCGGATACCACCCAGATACATTGATTGTTCAGACTATCCACTCAACTTTCTGTTCGTTTCGGTCGCTCGTATGTGAAACGGGAATACCGTCACCTAGTGTGTTTAACTATATACACAGCATAACATCATAATCGAATACAACCCAGATACTATCCATTCAACCTTCTGTTCGATTCGGTTGCTCGTTTGTATAACGGAAGAACAGTAACCTGGTGAGTATTTCTATATAAACATCACCACGATATAATAGAATACAACTCAGTTACAATTATCGTTTCGTCTAACCATTTAACCTTCTGTTCGATTCAGTCGCTAGTATGTGTAACGGAAGTACCGTCACCTGGTTAGTATCACTATATATACAGTATTGCGATATAATCAGATACCACCCAGATACATTGATTGTTCAGACTATCCATTCAACTTTCTGTTCGTTTCGGTCGCTCGTATGTGAAACAAAAATACCGTCACCTAGTGTGTATAACTATATACACAGCATAACATCATAATCGAATACAACCCAGATACTATCCATTCAACCTTCTGTTCGATTCGGTTGCTCGTATGTATAACGGAAGAACAGTAACCTGGTGAGTATTTCTATATAAACATCACCACGATATAATAGAATACAACTCAGTTACAATTATCGTTTCGTCTAACCATTTAACCTTCTGTTCGATTCAGTCGCTAGTATGTGTAACGGAAGTACCGTCACCTGGTTTGTATCACTATATATACAGTATTGCGATATAATCGGATACCACCCTGATACATTGATTGTTCAGACTATCCATTCAATTTTCTGTTCGTTTCGGTCGCTCCTATGTAAAACAAGAATACCGTCACCTAGTGTGTATTACTATATACACAGCATAACATCATAATCGAATACAACCCATATACTATCCATTCAACCTTCTGTTCAATTCAGTCGCTCGTATGTATAACGGAAGAACAGTTACCTGGTGAGTATAACTATATAAACATAATCGAATACAACCCAGATACGATGATTGTTCAATCTATACTGAATTCAACCTTCTGCTCGATTCGGTCGCTTGTATGTAAAACGGAAGAACAGTTACCTGGTGAGTATTGCTATATAAACATCATCACGATATCATCGAATACAACTCAGATACAATTATCGTTTCGTCTAACCATTTAACCTTCTGTTCGATTCAGTCGCTAGTATGTGTAACGAAAGAACAGTTACCTGGTGAGTATAACTATATAAACATTATCGAATACAACCCAGATACAATGATTGTTCAATCTATCTATTCAACCTCCTGCTCGATTCGGTCGCTTGTATGTAAAACGGAAGAACAGTTACCTGGTGAGTATTGCTATATAAACATCATCACGATATCATCGAATACAACTCAGATACAATTATCGTTTTGTCTAACCATTTAACCTTCTGTTCAATTCAGTCGCTAGTATGTGTAACGGAAGTACCGTCACCTGGTAAGTATCACTATATATACAGTATTGCGATATAATCGGATACCACCCAGATACATTGATTGTTCAGTCTATCCATTCAACTTTCTTTTTGTTTCGGTCGCTCGTATGTGAAACGGGAATACCGTCACCTAGTGTATAACTATATACACAGCATAACATCATAATCGAATACAACCCATATACTATCCATTCAACCTTCTGTTCGATTCGGTTGCTCGTATGTATAACGGAAGAACAGTAACCTGGTGAGTATTTCTATATAAACATCACCACGATATAATAGAATACAACTCAGTTACAATTATCGTTTCGTCTAACCATTTAACCTTCTGTTCGATTCAGTCGCTAGTATGTGTAACGGAAGTACCGTCACCTGGTATGAATCACTATATAAACAGTATTGCGATATAATCGGATACCACCCTGATACATTGATTGTTCAGACTATCCATTCAACTTTCTGTTCGTTTCGGTCGCTCGTATGTAAAACAAGAATACCGTCACCTAGTGTGTATAACTATATACACAGCATAACATCATAATCGAATACAACCCATATACAATCCATTCAACCTTCTGTTCAATTCAGTCGCTCGTATGTACAACGGAAGAACAGTTAAATGGTGAGTATAACTATATAAACATAATCGAATACAACCCAGATACGATGATTGTTCAATCTATACTGAATTCAACCTTCTGCTCGATTCGGTCGCTTGTATGTAAAACGGAAGAACAGTTACCTGGTGAGTATTGCTATATAAACATCATCACGATATCATCGAATACAACTCAGATACAATCATCGTTTCGTCTAACCATTTAACCTTCTGTTCGATTCAGTCGCTAGTATGTGTAACGGAAGAACAGTTACCTGGTGAGTATAACTATATAAACATTATCGAATACAACCCAGATACGATGATTGTTCAATCTATCTATTCAACCTCCTGCTCGATTCGGTCGCTTTTATGTAAAACGAAAGAACAGTTACCTGGTGAGTATTGCTATATAAACATCATCACGATATCATCGATTACAACTCAGATACAATTATCGTTTTGTCTAACCATTTAACCTTCTGTTCGATTCAGTCGCTAGTATGTGTAACGAAAGTACCGTCACCTGGTAAGTATCACTATATATACAGTATTGCGATATAATCGGATACCACCCAGATACATTGATTGTTCAGTCTATCCATTCAACTTTCTGTTCGTTTCGGTCGCTCGTATGTAAAACGGGAATACTGTCACCTAGTGTGTATAACTATATACACAGCATAACATCATAATCGAATACAACCCATATACTATCCATTCAACCTTCTGTTCGATTCGGTTGCTCGTATGTATAACGAAAGAACAGTTACCTGGTGAGTATAACTATATAAACATAATCGAATACAACCCAGATACGATGATTGTTCAATCTATACTGAATTCAACCTTCTGCTCGATTCGGTCGCTTGTATGTAAAACGGAAGAACAGTTACCTGGTGAGTATTGCTATATAAACATCATCACGATATCATCGAATACAACTCAGTTACAATTATCGTTCCGTCTATCCATCCAACCTAATTTTCGATTCGGACACTCGTATGTGTAACGAATGAACCGTTACATGATAGGTTTAACTGAATATACAGCATAACGATATATTCGGATACAACCCAGATACAATGATTGTTCAATCTATCCATTCAACCTTATGTTCGATTCAGTCGCTCGTATGTATAACGAAAGAACAGTTACCTGGTGAGTATAACTATATAAACATAATCGAATACAACCCAGATACGATGATTGTTCAATCTATCCATTTGACCTTCTGCTCGATTCGGTCGCTTGTATGTGAAAACGAAAGAACAGTTACCTGGTGAGTATTTCTATATAAACATCACCACGATATAATCGAATACAACTCAGTTTCAATTATCGTTTCGTCTAACCATTTAACCTTCTGTTCGATTCAGTCGCTAGTATGTGTAACGGAAGTACCGTCACCTGGTTAGTATCACTATATATACAGTATTGCGATATAATCGGATACCACCCAGATACATTGATTGTTCAGACTATCCATTCAACTTTCTGTTCGTTTCGGTCGCTCGTATGTGAAACGGGAATACCGTCACCTAGCGTGTATAACTATATACACAGCATAACATCATAATCGAATTCAACCTATATACTATCCATTCAACCTTCTGTTCGATTCGGTTGCTCGTATGTATAACGGAAGAACAGTAACCTGGTGAGTATTTCTATATAAACATCACCACGATATAATAGAATACAACTAAGTTACAATTATCGTTTCGTCCAACCATTTAACCTTCTGTTCGATTCAGTCGCTAGTATGTGTAACGAAAGAACAGTTACCTGGTGAGTATAACTATATAAACATTATCGAATACAACCCAGATACGATGATTGTTCAATCTATCTATTCAACCTCCTGCTCGATTCGGTCGCTTGTATGTAAAACGGAAGAACAGTTACCTGGTGAGTATTGCTATATAAACATCATCACGATATCATCGAATACAACTCAGATACAATTATCGTTTTGTCTAACCATTTAACCTTCTGTTCGATTCAGTCGCTAGTATGTGTAACGGAAGTACCGTCACCTGGTAAGTATCACTATATATACAGTATTGCGATATAATCGGATACCACCCAGATACATTGATTGTTCAGTCTATCCATTCAACTTTCTTTTTGTTTCGGTCGCTCGTATGTGAAACGGGAATACCGTCACCTAGTGTATAACTATATACACAGCATAACATCATAATCGAATACAACCCATATACTATCCATTCAACCTTCTGTTCGATTCGGTTGCTCGTATGTATAACGGAAGAACAGTAACCTGGTGAGTATTTCTATATAAACATCACCACGATATAATAGAATACAACTCAGTTACAATTATCGTTTCGTCTAACCATTTAACCTTCTGTTCGATTCAGTCGCTAGTATGTGTAACGGAAGTACCGTCACCTGGTATGAATCACTATATATACAGTATTTTGATATAATCGGATACCACCCTGATACATTGATTGTTCAGACTATCCATTCAACTTTCTGTTCGTTTCGGTCGCTCGTATGTAAAACAAGAATACCGTCACCTAGTGTGTATAACTATATACACAGCATAACATCATAATCGAATACAACCCATATACAATCCATTCAACCTTCTGTTCAATTCAGTCGCTCGTATGTACAACGGAAGAACAGTTACCTGGTGAGTATATATATAAACATAATCGAATACAACCCAGATACGATGATTGTTCAATCTATCCATTTGACCTTCTGCTCGATTCGGTCGCTTGTATGTGAAAACGAAAGAACAGTTACCTGGTGAGTATTTCTATATAAACATCACCACGATATAATCGAATACAACTCAGATTCAATTATCGATTCGTCTAACCATTTAACCTTCTGTTTGATTCAGTCGCTAGTATGTGTAACGGAAGAACAGTTACCTGGTGAGTATAACTATATAAACATAATCGAATACAACCCAGATACGATGATTGTTCAATCTATCCATTTGACCTTCTGCTCGATTCGGTCGCTTGTATGTGAAAACGAAAGAACAGTTACCTGGTGAGTATTTCTATTTAAACATCACCACGATATAATCGAATACAACTCAGATACAATTATCGTTTCGTCTAACCATTTAACCTTCTGTTCGATTCAGTCGCTAGTATGTGTAACGGAAGAACAGTTACCTGGTGAGTATAACTATATAAACATTATCGAATACAACCCAGATACGATGATTGTTCAATCTATCCATTTGACCTTCTGCTCGATTCGGTCGCTTGTATGTGAAAACGAAAGGAAAGTTACCTGGTGAGTATTTCTATATAAACATCACCACGATATAATCGAATACAACTCAGATACAATTATCGTTTCGTCTTACCATTTAACCTTCTGTTCGATTCAGTCGCTAGTATGTGTAACGGAAGAACAGTTACCTGCTGAGTATAACTATATAAACATTATCGAATACAACCCAGATACGATGATTGTTCAATCTATCTATTCAACCTCCTGCTCGATTCGGTCGCTTGTATGTAAAACGGAAGAACAGTTACCTGGTGAGTATTGCTATATAAACATCATCACGATATCATCGAATACAACTCAGATACAATTATCGTTTTGTCTAACCATTTAACCTTCTGTTCGATTCAGTCGCTAGTATGTGTAACGGAAGTACCGTCACCTGGTAAGTATCACTATATATACAGTATTGCGATATAATCAGATACCACCCAGATACATTGATTGTTCAGACTATCCATTCAACTTTCTGTTCGTTTCGGTCGCTCGTATGTGAAACGGGAATACCGTCACCTAGTGTGTATAACTATATACACAGCATAACATCATAATAGAATACAACCCATATACTATCCATTCAACCTTCCGTTCGATTCGGTTGCTAGTATGTATAACGGAAGAACAGTAACCTGGTGAGTATTTCTATATAAACATCACCACGATATAATAGAATACAACTCAGTTACAATTATCGTTTCGTCTAACCATTTAACCTTCTGTTCGATTCAGTCGCTAGTATGTGTAACGGAAGTACCGTCACCTGGTATGTATCACTATATATACAGTATTGCGATATAATCGGATACCACCCTGATACATTGATTGTTCAGACTATCCATTCAACTTTCTGTTCGTTTCGGTCGCTCGTATGTAAAACAAGAATACCGTCACCTAGTGTGTATAACTATATACACAGCATAACATCATAATCGAATACAACCCATATACTATCCATTCAACCTTCTGTTCAATTCAGTCGCTCGTATGTGTAACGGAAGAACAGTTACCTGGTGAGTATAACTATATAAACCTAATCGAATACAACCCAGATACGATGATTGTTCAATCTATCCATTTGACCTTCTGCTCGATTCGGTCGCTTGTATGTGAAAACGAAAGAACAGTTACCTGGTGAGTATTTCTATATAAACATCACCACGATATAATCGAATACAACTCAGTTTCAATTATCGTTTCGTCTAACCATTTAACCTTCTGTTCGATTCAGTCGCTAGTATGTGTAACGGAAGAACAGTTACCTGGTGAGAATAACTATATAAAAATTATCGAATACAACCCAGATACGATGATTGTTCAATCTATCTATTCAACCTCCTGCTCGATTGGGTCGCTTGTATGTAAAACGGAAGAACAGTTACCTGGTGAGTATTGCTATATAAACATCATCACGATATCATCGAATACAACTCAGATACAATTATCGTTTTGTCTAACCATTTAACCTTCTGTTCGATTCAGTCGCTAGTATGTGTAACGGAAGTACCGTCACCTGGTAAGTATCACTATATATACAGTATTGCGATATAATCGGATACCACCCAGATACATTGATTGTTCAGACTATCCATTCAACTTTCTGTTCGTTTCGGTCGCTCGTATGTGAAACGGGAATACCATCACCTAGTGTGTATAACTATATACACAGCATAACATCATAATCGAATACAACCCATATACTATCCTTTCAACCTTCTGTTCGATTCGGTTGCTCGTATGTATAACGGAAGAACAGTAACCTGGTGAGTATTTCTATATAAACATCACCACGATATAATAGAATACAACTCAGTTTCAATTATCGTTTCGACTAACCATTTAACCTTCTGTTCGATTCAGTCGCTAGTATGTGTAACGGAAGAACAGTTACCTGGTGAGTATAACTATATAAACATAATCGAATACAACCCAGATACGATGATTGTTCAATCTATCCATTTGACCTTCTGCTCGATTCGGTCGCTTGTATGTGAAAACGAAAGAACAGTAACCTGGTGAGTATTTCTATATAAACATCACCACGATATAATAGAATACAACTCAGTTACAATTATCGTTTCGTCTGACCATTTAACCTTCTGTTCGATTCAGTCGCTAGTATGTGTAACGGAAGTAACGTCACCTGGTAAGTATCACTATATATACAGTATTGCGATATAATCAGATACCACCCAGATACATTGATTGTTCAGACTATCCATTCAACTTTCTGTTCGTTTCGGTCGCTCGTATGTGAAACGGGAATACCGTCACCTAGTGTGTATAACTATATACACAGCATAACATCATAATAGAATACAACCCATATACTATCCATTCAACCTTCCGTTCGATTCGGTTGCTAGTATGTATAACGGAAGAACAGTAACCTGGTGAGTATTTCTATATAAACATCACCACGATATAATAGAATACAACTCAGTTACAATTATCGTTTCGTCTAACCATTTAACCTTCTGTTCGATTCAGTCGCTAGTATGTGTAACGGAAGTACCGTCACCTGGTATGTATCACTATATATACAGTATTGCGATATAATCGGATACCACCCTGATACATTGATTGTTCAGACTATCCATTCAACTTTCTGTTCGTTTCGGTCGCTCGTATGTAAAACAAGAATACCGTCACCTAGTGTGTATAACTATATACACAGCATAACATCATAATCGAATACAACCCATATACTATCCATTCAACCTTCTGTTCAATTCAGTCGCTCGTATGTGTAACGGAAGAACAGTTACCTGGTGAGTATAACTATATAAACCTAATCGAATACAACCCAGATACGATGATTGTTCAATCTATCCATTTGACCTTCTGCTCGATTCGGTCGCTTGTATGTGAAAACGAAAGAACAGTTACCTGGTGAGTATTTCTATATAAACATCACCACGATATAATCGAATACAACTCAGTTTCAATTATCGTTTCGTCTAACCATTTAACCTTCTGTTCGATTCAGTCGCTAGTATGTGTAACGGAAGAACAGTTACCTGGTGAGTATAACTATATAAAAATTATCGAATACAACCCAGATACGATGATTGTTCAATCTATCTATTCAACCTCCTGCTCGATTGGGTCGCTTGTATGTGAAACGGAAGAACAGTTACCTGGTGAGTATTGCTATATAAACATCATCACGATATCATCGAATACAACTCAGATACAATTATCGTTTTGTCTAACCATTTAACCTTCTGTTCGATTCAGTCGCTAGTATGTGTAACGGAAGTACCGTCACCTGGTAAGTATCACTATATATACAGTATTGCGATATAATCGGATACCACCCAGATACATTGATTGTTCAGACTATCCATTCAACTTTCTGTTCGTTTCGGTCGCTCGTATGTGAAACGGGAATACCATCACCTAGTGTGTATAACTATATACACAGCATAACATCATAATCGAATACAACCCATATACTATCCTTTCAACCTTCTGTTCGATTCGGTTGCTCGTATGTATAACGGAAGAACAGTAACCTGGTGAGTATTTCTATATAAACATCACCACGATATAATAGAATACAACTCAGTTTCAATTATCGTTTCGACTAACCATTTAACCTTCTGTTCGATTCAGTCGCTAGTATGTGTAACGGAAGAACAGTTACCTGGTGAGTATAACTATATAAACATAATCGAATACAACCCAGATACGATGATTGTTCAATCTATCCATTTGACCTTCTGCTCGATTCGGTCGCTTGTATGTGAAAACGAAAGAACAGTAACCTGGTGAGTATTTCTATATAAACATCACCACGATATAATAGAATACAACTCAGTTACAATTATCGTTTCGTCTGACCATTTAACCTTCTGTTCGATTCGGTCGCTAGTATGTGTAACGGAAGTATCGTCACCTGGTTAGTATCACCATATAAACAGTATTGCGATATAATCGGATACCATCCAGATACATTGATTGTTCAGACTATCCATTCAACTTTCTGTTCGTTTCGGTCGCTCGTATGTAAAACGGGAATACCGTCACCTAGTGTGTATAACTATATACACAGCATAACATCATAATCGAATACAACCCATATACTATCCATTCAACCTTCTGTTCGATTCGGTTGCTCGTATGTATAACGGAAGAACAGTAACCTGGTGAGTATTTCTATATAAACATCACCACGATATAATAGAATACAACTCAGTTACAATTATCGTTTCGTCTAACCATTTAACCTTCTGTTCGATTCAGTCGCTAGTATGTGTAACGGAAGTACCGTCACCTGGTATGTATCACTATATATACAGTATTGCGATATAATCGGATACCACCCTGATACATTGATTGTTCAGACTATCCATTCTACTTTCTGTTCGTTTCGGTCGCTCGTATGTAAAACAAGAATACCGTCACCTAGTGTGTATAACTATATACACAGCATAACATCATAATCGAATACAACCCATATACTATCCATTCAACCTTCTGTTCAATTCAGTCGCTCGTATGTGTAACGGAAGAACAGTTACCTGGTGAGTATAACTATATAAACATAATCGAATACAACCCAGATACGATGATTGTTCAATCTATCCATTTGACCTTCCGCTCGATTCGGTCGCTTGTATGTGAAAACGAAAGAACAGTTACCTGGTGAGTATTTCTATATAAACATCACCACGATATAATCGAATACAACTCAGATACAATTATCGTTTCATCTAACCATTCAACCTTCTGTTCGATTCAGTCGCTAGTATGTGTAACGGAAGAACAGTTACCTGGTGAGTATAACTATATAAACATTATCGAATACAACCCAGATACGATGATTGTTCAATCTATCTATTCAACCTCCTGCTCGATTCGGTCGCTTGTATGTAAAACGGAAGAACAGTTACCTGGTGAGTATTGCTATATAAACATCATCACGATATCATCGAATACAACTCAGATACAATTATCGTTTTGTCTAACCATTTAACCTTCTGTTCGATTCAGTCGCTAGTATGTGTAACGGAAGTACCGTCACCTGGTAAGTATCACTATATATACAGTATTGCGATATAATCGGATACCACCCAGATACATTGATTGTTCAGACTATCCATTCAACTTTCTGTTCGTTTCGGTCGCTCGTATGTGAAACAGGAATACCGTCACCTAGTGTGTATAACTATATACACAGCATAACATCATAATCGAATACAACCCATATACTATCCATTCAACCTTCTGCTCGATTCGGTCGCTTGTATGTGAAAACGAAAGAACAGTTACCTGGTGAGTATTTCTATATAAACATCACCACGATATAATCGAATACAACTCAGTTTCAATTATCGTTTCGTCTAACCATTCAACCTTCTGTTCGATTCAGTCGCTAGTATGTGTAACGGAAGAACAGTTACCTGGTGAGTATAACTATATAAACATAATCGAATACAACCCAGATACGATGATTGTTCAATCTATCCATTTGAACTTCTGCTCGATTCGGTCGCTTATATGTGAAAACGAAAGAACAGTTACCTGGTGAGTATTTCTATATAAACATCACCACGATATAATCGAATACAACTCAGTTTCAATTATCGTTTCGTCTAACCATTTAACCTTCTGTTCGATTCAGTCGCTAGTATGTGTAACGGAAGAACAGTTACCTGGTGAGTATAACTATATAAACATTATCGAATACAACCCAGATACGATGATTGTTCAATCTATCTATTCAACCTCCTGCTCGATTTGGTCGCTTGTATGTAAAACGGAAGAACAGTTACCTGGTGAGTATTGCTATATAAACATCATCACGATATCATCGAATACAACTCAGATACAATTATCGTTTTGTCTAACCATTTAACCTTCTGTTCGATTCAGTCGCTAGTATGTGTAACGGAAGTACCGTCACCTGGTAAGTATCACTATATATACAGTATTGCGATATAATCGGATACCACCCAGATACATTGATTGTTCAGACTATCCATTCAACTTTCTGTTCGTTTCGGTCGCTCGTATGTGAAACGGGAATACCGTCACCTAGTGTGTATAACTATATACACAGCATAACATCATAATCGAATACAACCCATATACTATTCATTCAACCTTCTGTTCGATTCGGTTGCTCGTATGTATAACGGAAGAACAGTAACCTGGTGAGTATTCCTATATAAACATCCCCACGATATAATAGAATACAACTCAGTTTCAATTATCGTTTCGTCTATCCATTTAACCTTCTGTTCGATTCAGTCGCTAGTATGTGTAACGGAAGAACAGTTACCTGGGGAGTATAACTATATAAACATAATCGAATACAACCCAGATACGATGATTGTTCAATCTATCCATTTGACCTTCTGCTCGATTCGGTCGCTTGTATGTGAAAACGAAAGAACAGTAACCTGGTGAGTATTTCTATATAAACATCACCACGATATGATAGAATACTACTCAGTTACAATTATCGTTTCGTCTAACCATTTAACCTTCTGTTCGATTCAGTCGCTAGTATGTGTAACGGAAGTACCGTCACCTGGTTAGTATCACTATATATACAGTATTGCGATATAATCGGATACCACCCAGATACATTGATTGTTCAGACTATCCATTCAACTTTCTGTTCGTTTCGGTCGCTCGTATGTAAAACGAGAATACCGTCACCTAGTGTGTATAACTATATACACAGCATAACATCATAATCGAATACAACCCATATACTATCCATTCAACCTTCGGTTCGATTCGGTTGCTCGTATGTATAACGGAAGAACAGTAACCTGGTGAGTATAACTATATAAACATAATCGAATACAACCCAGATACGATGATTGTTCAATCTATCCATTTGACCTTCTGCTCGATTCGGTCGCTTGTATGTGAAAACGAAAGAACAGTTACCTGGTGAGTATTTCTATATAAACATCACCACGATATAATCGAATACAACTCAGTTTCAATTATCGTTTCGTCTAACCATTTAACATTCTGTTCGATTCAGTCGCTAGTATGTGTAACGGAAGAACAGTTACCTGGTGAGTATAACTATATAAACATAATCGAATACAACCCAGATACGATGATTGTTCAATCTATCCATTTGACCTTCTGCTCGATTCGGTCGCTTATATGTGATAACGAAAGAACAGTTACCTGGTGAGTATTTCTATATAAACATCACCACGATATAATCGAATACAACTCAGTTTCAATTATCGTTTTGTCTAACCATTTGATCTTCTGTTCGATTCAGTCGCTAGTATGTGTAACGGAAGAACAGTTACCTGGTGAGTATAACTATATAAACATAATCGAATACAACCCAGATACGATGATTGTTCAATCTATCCATTTGACCTTCTGCTCGATTCGGTCGCTTGTATGTGAAAACGAAAGAACAGTTACCTGGTGAGTATTTCTATATGAACATCACCACGATATAATCGAATACAACTCAGATAAAATTATCGTTTCGTCTAACCATTTAACCTTCTGTTCGATTCAGTCGCTAGTATGTGTAACGGAAGTACCGTCACCTGGTAAGTATCACTATATATACAGTATTGCGATATAATCGGATACCACTCAGATACATTGATTGTTCAGACTATCCATTCAACTTTCTGTTCGTTTCGGTCGCTCGTATGTCAAACGGGAATACCGTCACCTAGTGTGTATAACTATATACACAGCATAACATCATAATCGAATACAACCCATATACTATCCATTCAACCTTCTGTTCGATTCGGTTGCTCGTATGTATAACGGAAGAACAGTAACCTGGAGAGTATTCCTATATAAACATCACCACGATATAATAGAATACAACTCAGTTTCAATTATCGTTTCGTCTAACCATTTAACCTTCTGTTCGATTCAGTCGCTAGTATGTGTAACGGAAGAACAGTTACCTGGTGAGTATAACTATATAAACATAATCGAATACAACCCAGATACGATGATTGTTCAATCTATCCATTTGACCTTCTGCTCGATTCGGTCGCTTGTATGTGAAAACGAAAGAACAGTAACCTGGTAAGTATTTCTATATGAACATCACCACGATATAATAGAATACAACTCAGTTACAATTATCGTTTCGTCTAACCATTCAACCTTCTGTTCGATTCAGTCGCTAGTATTTGTAACGGAAATACCGTCACCTGGTTAGTATCACTATATATACAGTATTGCGATATAATCGGATACCACCCAGATACATTGATTGTTCAGACTATCCATTCAACTTTCTGTTCGTTTCGGTCGCTCGTATGTAAAACGGGAATACCGTCACCTAGTGTGTATAACTATATACACAGCATAACATCATAATCGAATACAACATATATACTATCCATTCAACCTTCTGTTCGATTCGGTTGCTCGTATGTATAACGGAAGAACAGTAACCTGGTGAGTATTTCTATATAAACCATCACCACGATATAATAGAATACAACTCAGTTACAATTATCGTTTCGTCTAACCATTTAACCTTCCGTTCGATTCAGTCACTAGTATGTGTAACGGAAGTACCGTCACCTGGTATGTATACAGTATTGCGATATAATCGGATACCACCCTGATACATTGATTGTTCAGACTATCCATTCAACTTTCTGTTCGTTTCGGTCGCTCGTATGTGTAGTAAATTATAATATGGTTATAAATGTACATCACCCTGTGTAACTATTTAAGCTCCTATACTCGAGAATACATCTTTTTTATTGGGTACTACTTTTTATAGTTGAACGTTTTTTTTGTACATCATGGAGTTTCGAACGAAAGCAATAATAAAGCAGTTGGGATTCAGCCTTCGTATAATTTATCAAAAACTTAACAGTGGCGACGAGGATTATCAGTAATATCAGTCACGCAAAAATAATGTCGGTCGGCAAAATCAACGAATTTCAAGTCGGGAAGTCATGGAAAACATATATTGCCCGGTTAGAACAATATTTTAAAGCCAATAATATACCAGAAAATCTCAAAGTGCCCACCTTGATCACGGTCGTGGGTGATGAAACATACGAGTTGATGGTGGACCTGTGCAGCCCGACGGCACCTGAGAATAAAACCTACGAAGACCTCGTGGAAACCTTGAAAACTCATCTAGAACCCGAGCCATCCATCATTGCAGAAAGGTACAAGTTCCGAATGAAACGTCAAGAAAAAGGAGAAACAGTGGCACAATACAATGCAGCATTAAAGCACTTGGCAAAATCGTGCAAATTCAACACGGCTTTGGAAGATAATCTTCGGGATCAGTTTGTTTCGGGGTTATCTAACGAAGCAATCAAGCAACGACTATTTACTGAAAAACTACTTACTTATGCTAAAGCATACGAGATTGCCCGAAATATGGAAGCGGCCGAACAACAAGTTACATCAGTGGAAAACGCTGTAGTGCACAGAATAAATTCGAACAAGACAACAACAGGCTCAGACGAGAAATCCATTCCTTATTACGGAAGAAGACACCCATCAGGATACAACTCAGGGGGTGGAGCGAATGCAGCGAGACCATCAACATCCACAAGAAACGTTCAGATAACCTGTGAAATATGTGGTAGGCATAATCATCGATCTCGTGAGTGTTTTTTCAAAAATTCATTCTGTGACACATGTGGAAAAAAAGGTCACCTCAAATACGTGTGCAAAAATAAGTTAAAACGGAATTCGTATCAACTCTCAACCAATTACGTAGATAATGATTGTAATCAAAATGGTTCAGTTAGTAATGTGGACGTCAACGATTATGATTCAGACTCCTCAGTAAATTTGTATAACATCACTAGCAATGATGATTGTAAAGCCATAACAGCTGAGGTTGAAATAGAAAATGTGAAAATTGTAATGGAAGTTGATACAGGGTCCGCAGTTTCCTTGATTTCCGAAAAAATGTATTTACATTATTTTTCTAATTTGCCAATGTCTGCAGCAAAGATGAAGTTATCGACTTATACGGGCACACAAATAGAAACGAGGGGATATATTATAGTCAATGTAACCTACAACAAAAATAGCTCACTTTTAAAATTGTATATAGTCCCCAATGGGGGACCATCACTCTTAGGAAGGGGGTGGCTTTCAGCCCTAAAAATCAATATAGTGAATAGTATAGCGTGCAATAATATATCCACCACTAATTTCGATAGTCAAATAAAACATTTGATTTCAGAATTTCATTGCATCTTCGAAAAAAAATTGGGGAAATTGAATAATTATAAAGCAACTTTGCACCTGAAACCCAACTCTGTCCCAATATTTTGCAAAGCACGACCTTTAGCAATTAACTTAAAGGAGAAGGTTGAAGAGGAATTGGAAAGATTGGTTGAAGCCGGTGTATTTACCCCCATAGATTACAGCGAGTGGGCGACTCCAATCGTACCAGTAATAAAAAAAAATGGTGGTATCCGTATCTGTGGGGATTTTAAAATCTCAGTGAACCCTAATTTACACATAAATAAATATCCTTTGCCACGTATAGAGCAAATTTTTTCCAGTTTATCGGGCGGAGTTCTTTTTACCAAGTTAGATTTCTCGCAAGCTTTTTTACAAATAGAGTTAGACGATGATTCAAAAAAAATTGTGACAGTAAATACTTCAAAAGGGTTGTTTGTGTATAATCGGCTACCCTACGGAATCGCCTCTAGTCCCAGTATTTTTCAAAAATTGATGGACACTATTTTCGGTAATATAAAAGGGGTAAGTGTATTCATGGATGACCTATTAGTGACCGGGAAAAACACGGAACAACACATTTCTCGATTGCGGGACGTTTTCGAGAAAATAAAACAATTTGGTTTCAAAATCAATCTTGAAAAATGTAGTTTTTTTCAGAAACATATACTGCCGTGCTAAGCAAGAAGGTCGTATCTGACAAATTCGTCAATTTCGTTGATGTCATTTTCGATATGTCTGCACCTTTTCACACCTATCCTACTAGAAAGAAATGTCTTAAGTCGAAACTGGCTGATATTATAAGCCTATGAAATTTGTCATATCTGCAAAATGTCTCCCTAACCTAATGAGATTTGTCGTATTCAGCATTTGCTAAGGAAAAATGTCATATATTACAAGAGATTCGACATATACGACCAATTTCATTTTGTTAAACAGTTGCCACTATTCCTAATAGAATTCGTCGTATGTAGCTTATGCTAAGAAGAATTGTCATATATTGCAAATTATCTGTTAGATATGACTTTTCTTCGTACTTTCATAATAGCGAAAATGTAACGTATGCTAAGAGGAATTGTCATATATTACATTTTACTGTCGAATACGACTTTTCTTTTTAGGGACCGAGCAACATAACCTTCATCACACATAAGTTACACAGTCATTTCCAGGACAAAAGTTGTGTGTTATATTAAACATTGTGAATATTTTGTTATTTTTGTGGATTGATGAATAAATGAAGGTAAGTTTAACATAAATTTCAAAACTCAAAACAGAGAATAGGTATATCGTAACAATGTTTGTTTACATTTTGTACCAATGTTATCGATTTTCATTGATTTTCATGGTATCAATATGAAAATTGAAATATATATTCAATAAATTATAATGAATTGAGAATTTGCATTCTCATGTGAGATTCATGTGAAGAAATATAAATTATTTTTCAGATTCTCATATAAATACTAGATGTAGTTCAATGTTCGGCATGGTATTAGCCAGAAAAGTAGCTGTAATATCTTGATAAGAATACATCACTCATATAGTCTGTATATTATCTCATAAATTGTTTTAAATTTTTCATATTCATATCATAGAATTGTGAAAAGAATTTTTAAAAGAACTTCCTCAACACTGTTTTCCAATTCAAGGATGAGCAACAGGACTCAGAGAATCTTGCGGCTTGCACTAGGATGTATGGATTCGGAAGTTAACTTAGAAGAAGAGTCTATTGTTGAGATGGAAGGAAACGAAAATACGTCTGAATGGTCTCAGAAGTAGAACCTCATATTTCAGATGTTGAGATTGAGGAAAATCAAAATATATTGGGTGTTTACATCGAAGGAGAACGAGAAAATGATCTCGATAATTTCTCAGAAGATAGTGACGATTCTGTCAAAGATCGAGACTTCGTTTTATCAGAGTCTGTCGAAGATTATGATTCAGATAGTTCAGAAATTATCGAAAACAAATCATCTGAAGAAGAAGATATACCTTTAGCGGCGGTGATAGAAAGAAACACCAAAACAGAAATAGGTAAAATCTTGAACGAAATCATTGAAGAAATTTCGCGCGATATAGATGGCCTCCTGTATACAAAAAAAGGGACTTTGAGGAAAAGAAAAAAGTATGACACTTCTCCCGAAACAAGGAAAAAAATACGACTAAATGATAAAAAACGAAAACATTCATCCATCAAAGAAAACTGTGGTGAGAAATGTAAAAGGAAATGCACCTCAAAAATTAGTAGACAACGACAGGAACTGATCAACCAACAATATTGGAATATGGATCAAAAAGAGAGGCGTGCTTTTATATTACACAAAACCAGTACTGGTGGTATCAAAAGAAGATCTCAAACAGTAACTGCTGAGGGATCTAGAAGAAATAGAACAGTTTCTTACTATTTACCTGATGATACCGGAGGTAATCAACATGTTTGCAAAAAATTCATGTTGGCAACATTAGGATATGAACTGAAAAACGATCGTGTTCTTCGAAATATTACATTGGAAAATGAAAGGACATTCATAGTTCCAAAAACAGATAATCGTGGCAGGAAACAAAAAGAAAATAAATTCGATGAAAGATTGATTGAACAGCATATTGAAAGTTTTGAGCCTACGATTTCTCACTACAGACGAGAACATGCTCCTTTACGAAAATATCTACCAAGTGATATCACAATAAGGGCAATGCATCAATTCTTCATACTAAAGCATAAAGTTAATATTTCCTACGAACTCTACAGGAAAGTTGTGGCGCGTATGAACATTTCATTTTCGAATTTGGGACATGAGGAATGTTTCGTTTGTGAAACTTTCAAAATCCACTGCAAGTCGACAGGACATGAGAAGAACAATAATACTTCTGAAGATTGTGATATGTGCACATCATTTCAGAAGCATCGAGATGGATATCGAAAGGCAAGGGAGGAATATTAACTAGATAGTGAGAAGAAAGACGGTTTATATGTTTCAGCAGATCTCCAGAAGGTAATTTTTCTGTTTATTCTCAATATTCAGTACTGAATAGCCATTTCTTATCTACAGGTGATTATGCTTCCAAGGTGCGAGATGTTCAAGGAAATAATCTTCATGCCTCGACTCATTGCATTCAATGAAACATTTGTGCCATTAGGAACATCCAAGGAAATGCCATTCGCTTTTATTTGGCACGAAGCTACATCAGGAAGATCCAAAGACGATATCATGTCAACTTTTTACAATTTTTTAGTGACTGTTAGAGACGTAAACAGGGTAACCATTTGGTTAGATAACTGCGCAGCGCAAAATAAAAACTGGGGGCTACTTTCATTTTTGACTTACGCAATTAATTCGAACGAAATTAATTTGCAAGAGTTGAATTTGAAATATTTTCAGTCTGGTCACACTTTCATGTCCAGTGACGCATTTCACCACCAAGTTGAATTGGCGTTGAAAAGAAAGAAAAAAGTGTACGATTTCAAAGACTTTGAGGAATGTGTTGCGTCAGCTAATTCAAAAAAAGTCATTGTCAAAGAAATGAAAATTGATAACTTTTATACTTATCCAGATTTAACGTCTCAATATAAGCTGAGTAAAATCGATCCCAGACCTTATTTACAGGATATGGTTTTCATTCAATTTCAGAGGGGGCAAAGATGTTTAAAATTCAAATCATCTTTCACTGAAGATTTTCAATGTATAAATTTTATTTTGAAAAAATATGAAAGTGGATCTTTGCCCCAACCTATAATGAAATATAATGAGAGGGGAATATCTAAAGAGAGAAAAAACAATATTATAAATAAAATCAAAGGACTGATTCCCGAAAACCGTTTGATATTTTGGCAGAATCTAAAAGAAACTGAACAAGAAGGTGACTTAGACTGACGTAACTTCTATTGATTATTGAATGTTTCATTATTTAAACTTTTTGTTATCAGTTGAGTACATCAATGTTACAAATATCTTGCAATTTAATAAATTAGTCTGAAGATATGATGATTTTTCTTAGCATGATAATGGAAAATAGTAAAGCTGAATGTCGTATCTGCGTTAACCAAGCTATTTGGGTTTGAAAATATAAAATTTTTAGAAAAAAAGTTAGATTCCATCATTATCCACTGCATTCAAAACATAGTAGGCGCTAAATCACAGTTTTCTGGAAAAAACACGTCACGCCGTTGAAACGCGATTTTCTCGATAACATGAAAACTGCAGATACGACCTTCTTGATTAGCACGGCAGTATAGATTATTTGGGCCACAGAATAAATGCTTCGGGGCTTCACCCTACTAACGATAAAATCAGGGCGATAACTGAAATGAGGATTCCTACAGATAAGACGGAATTAAAATCTTTTTTAGGGCTCGTAAACTTTTATGCAAAATTCATCCCTAATTTGAGTTCAAAATTACACTCACTATATCACCTTCTAGAAAACAATGTCAGTTGGAAATGGAATGAAAATTGTCAAGCCAGTTTTGAAAGAATCAAAAGGGAATTAGCAACACCCAGGGTATTAGCTCACTATAACCCCGATATGCCGATAGCTTTATTTTGTGACGCAAGCTCCACCGGCATCGGTTGTTGTTTGTCGCATATTACGTGCGGAGGCAATTTCAGGCCCATAGCCTACGCATCTCGAACATTATGCAAATCCGAGAAAAACTATAGCCAAATCGACAAAGAAGCCCTAAGTATAATCTTTGGCGTAAAAAAATTTCATGATTATTTATACTTGCGTCATTTTTATCTGTACACAGACCACAAGCCGCTGCTGGCAATTTTTGGAGAGAAAAAAGGAATTCCACAATATGCAGCTAGTCGTTTACAGAGGTGGTCAATTATACTGTCAGCCTATCAATACGAAATTAAATACATCAGATCAGAAAAAAATTGCAACGCGGACGCGTTGTCGCGGCTATCACTTCCGTGTCAAGAAAAAATAAGTGCAGATTTAGGTCATATATTTTACTTGACGGATTCCAGTTTACCTATCAATTATAAACAAATTGCTAAAGAAACTCAACGAGATTAAATTTTGAACACGGTATACAGGTTTTGTTATACAGGGTGGCCCGAAAAAGCAAATGAATTAGACGATCATTATAAACCGTATTTTTATAGGCGTAATGAAATGCACTTAGAACATGGTTGTATTTTGTGGGGCGTCAGGGTGATAGTTCCTACAATTTTTAGAAATTCAATCTTGAAGGAAATACATTCCAGTCATTTGGGAATGAATAAAAGTAAATCCATAGCCCGGTCTTATTGTTACTGGCCTCAGATAGATCATGATATCGAAAATTTATGTCGTAATTGCCAAATATGCTCACAATTTCAGCAAAACCCAACAAGAACTATATTGCAGCCTTGGCCACAAACAAATAAACCCTGGTCACGTATCCACGTCGACTTTTTAGGCCCGATATACAACGAGAAATTTTTTCTAGTCACTGATTCTCATACTAAATGGCTCGAAGTTTTTAAAATGACAAACACCAATGCATATTTAGTCATTGCAAAATTGAGATTTTTATTTTCACAATTCGGACTTCCAGATACCCTAGTGTCCGATAACGGTCCCCCGTTTTCATCGTCAGAATTTGCAGAATACTTGAAAGGTAATGGAATCAAGCATATTTTCTCCCCTCCATACCACCCATCTAGTAATGGTTTCGCTGAAATATGTGTTAAAGGTGTCAAAAGTGCAATAAAAAAGGCGAAACTAGAACAAAAAAATATCGAAGAGGCATTACAAAGATATTTGCTTGACTATCGAATTGCCGATCATAGTACTACAGGGCGCAGTCCTTCAGTTATGATGTTTGGAAGGAACATAAAAACACGACTTGATTTGATTCGCCCTTCACAAAAATTAATTAGTGAAGCAAAAATTCAGCATCAAATAGATAATTTTGGCGGTAAACAGAAACAATTATCCGTGGGTGAAAGGGTTCTGGTTAAGGAATATCATAACAATGGTGATCCTACGTGGATTACGGGGGAGGTCACAAATAAATACGGTGAAGTCACCTTTGACGTAGATGTTGGCAAAGGAAAAGTAATTCGTAGACATTCCAATCAAATTAAAAAACGATCATCTTTGGTTACGCACCCTGTCTCAACTGAACAAAATAGCGACGATATCAGCAGCCAAGAAAATTTTTGTGGTACAAACGATGTTATTTCAGAAAAACCTATAAATTTAGAAATCAAAGAAAATGTTAATAAAGAACCTTTAGATGAAAGGGTAGATAGCGAAAGCGAGATTAGTACTCATAGATATAACTTGAGGAAACGTAACATTGTGTAAAGCTTTGGATTAATTAATTGCATTATTCGAGAATTCGACAATGATTTTTTTTATTATATTAGAATAGGTAGTTGAAATCAATGATTTTTTTTTCTGGGTTATTGTAGTGTTGAAAAAAAATGTTTATAGTACTTTTGAGTAAGGTGAAAGGAACTGTAGTAAATTATAATATGGTTATAAATGTACATCACCCTGTGTAACTATTTAAGCTCCTATACTCGAGAATACATCTTTTTTATTGGGTACTACTTTTTATAAATGAACGTTTTTTTTGTACATCATGGAGTTTCGAACGAAAGCAATAATAAAGCAGTTGGGATTCAGCCTTCGTATAATTTATCAAAAACTTAACAGTATGTAAAACAAGAATACCGTCACCTAGTGTGTATAACTATATACACAGCATAACATCATAATCGAATACAACCCATATACTATCCATTCAACCTTCTGTTCAATTCAGTCGCTCGTATGTGTAACGGAAGAACAGTTACCTGGTGAGTATAACTATATAAACATAATCGAATACAACCCAGATACGATGATTGTTCAATCTATCCATTTGACCTTCTGCTCGATTCCGTCGCTTGTATGTGAAAACGAAAGAACAGTTACCTGGTGAGTATTTCTATATAAACATCACCACGATATAATCGAATACAACTCAGTTTCAATTATCGTATCGTCTAACCATTTAACCTTCTGTTCGATTCAGTCGCTAGTATGTGTAACGGAAGAACAGTTACCTGGTGAGTATAACTATATAAACATAATCGAATACAACCCAGATACGATGATTGTTCAATCTATCCATTTGACCTTCTGCTCGATTCGGTCGCTTGTATGTGAAAACGAAAGAACAGTTACCTGGTGAGTATTTCTATATAAACATCACCACGATATAATCGAATACATCTCAGATACAATTATCGTTTCGTCTAACCATTTAACCTTCTGTTCGATTCAGTCGCTAGTATGTGTAACGGAAGAACAGTTACCTGGTGAGTATAACTATATAAACATTATCGAATACAACCCATATACGATGATTGTTCAATCTATCTATTCAACCTCCTGCTCGATTCGGTCGCTTGTATGTAAAACGGAAGAACAGTTACCTGGTGAGTATTGCTATATAAACATCATCACGATATCATCGAATACAACTCAGATACAATTATCGTTTTGTCTAACCATTTAACCTTCTGTTCGATTCAGTCGCTAGTATGTGTAACGGAAGTACCGTCACCTGGTAAGTATCACTATATATACAGTATTGCGATATAATCGGATACCACCCAGATACATTGATTGTTCAGACTATCCATTCAACTTTCTGTTCGATTCGGTTGCTCGTATGTATAACGGAAGAACAGTAACCTGGTGAGTATTTCTATATAAACATCACCACGATATAATAGAATACAACTCAGTTTCAATTATCGTTTCGTCTAACCATTTAACCTTCTGTTCGATTCAGTCGCTAGTATGTGTAACGGAAGAACAGTTACCTGGTGAGTATAACTATATAAACATAATCGAATACAACCCAGATACGATGATTGTTCAATCTATCCATTCGACCTTCTGCTCGATTCGGTCGCTTGTATGTGAAAACGAAAGAACAGTAACCTGGTGAGTATTTCTATATAAACATCACCACGATATAATAGAATACAACTCAGTTACAATTATCGTTTCGTCTAACCATTTAACCTTCTGTTCGATTCAGTCGCTAGTATGTGTAACGGAAGTACCGTCACCTGGTTAGTAATACTATATATACAGTATTGCGATATAATCGGATACCACCCAGATACATTGATTGTTCAGACTATCCATTCAACTTTCTGTTCGTTTCGGTCGCTCGTATGTAAAACGGGAATACCGTCACCTAGTGTGTATAACTATATACACAGCATAACATCATAATCGAATACAACCCATATACTATCCATTCAACCTTCTGTTCGATTCGGTTGCTCGTATGTATAACGGAAGAACAGTAACCTGAATCGAACAGAAGGATAAATGGTTAGACGAAACGATAATTGTATCTGAGTTGTATTCGATTATATCGTGGTGATGTTCATATAAAAATACTCACCAGGTAACTGTTCTTTCGTTTTCACATACAAGCGACCGAATCGAGCAGAAGGTCAAATGGATAGATTGAACAATCATCGTATCTGGGTTGTATTCGATTATGTTTATATAGTTATACTCACCAGGTAACTGTTCTTCCGTTACACATACTAGCGACTGAATCGAACAGAAGGTTAAATGGTTAGACGAAACGATAATTGAAACTGAGTTGTATTCGATTATATCGTGGTGATGTTTATATAGAAATACTCACCAGGTAACTGTTCTTTCGTTTTCACATATAAGCGACCGAATCGAGCAGAAGGTCAAATGGATAGATTGAACAATCATCGTATCTGGGTTGTATTCGATTATGTTTATATAGTTATACTCACCAGGTAACTGTTCTTCCGTTACACATACTAGCGACTGAATCGAACAGAAGGTTAAATGGTTAGACGAAACGATAATTGAAACTGAGTTGTATTCGATTATATCGTGGTGATGTTTATATAGAAATACTCACCAGGTAACTGTTCTTTCGTTTTCACATACAAGCGACCGAATCGAGCAGAAGGTCAAATGGATAGATTGAACAATCATCGTATCTGGGTTGTATTCGATTATGTTTATATAGTTATTCTCACCAGGTAACTGTTCTTCCGTTACACATACGAGCGACTGAATTGAACAGAAGGTTGAATGGATAGTATATGGGTTGTATTCGATTATGATGTTATGCTGTGTATATAGTTATACACACTAGGTGACGGTATTCTTGTTTTACATACGAGCGACCGAAACGAACAGAAAGTTGAATGGATAGTCTGAACAATCAATGTATCAGGGTGTTATCCGATTATATCGCAATACTGTATATATAGTGATACATACCAGGTGACGGTACTTCCATTACACATACTAGCGACTGAATCGAACAGAAGGTTAAATGGTTAGACGAAACGATAATTGTAACTGAGTTGTATTCTATTATATCGTGGTGATGTTTATATAGAAATACTCACCAGGTTACTGTTCTTTCGTTTTCACATTCAAGCGACCGAATCGAGCAGAAGGTCAAATGGATAGATTGAACAATCATCGTATCTGGGTTGTATTCGATTATGTTTATATAGTTATACTCACCAGGTAACTGTTCTTCCGTTACACATACTAGCGACTGAATCGAACAGAAGGTTAAATGGTTAGACGAAACGATAATTGAAACTGAGTTGTATTCTATTATATCGTGGTGATGTTTATATAGAAATACTCACCAGGTTACTGTTCTTCCGTTATACATACTAGCAACCGAATCGAACAGAAGGTTGATTGGATAGTATATGGGTTGTATTCGATTATGATGTTATGCTGTGTATATAGTTATACACACTAGGTGACGGTATTCCCGTTTCACATACGAGCGACCGAAACGAACAGAAAGTTGAATGGATAGTCTGAACAATCAATGTATCTGGGTGGTATCCGATTATATCGCAATACTGTATATATAGTGATACTTACCAGGTGACGGTACTTCCGTTACACATACTAGCGACTGAATCGAACAGAAGGTTAAATGGTTAGACAAAACGATAATTGTATCTGAGTTGTATTCGATGATATCGTGATGATGTTTATATAGCAATACTCACCAGGTAACTGTTCTTCCGTTTTACATACAAGCGACCGAATCGAGCAGGAGGTTGAATAGATAGATTGAACAATCATCGTATCTGGGTTGTATTCGATAATGTTTATATAGTTATACTCACCAGGTAACTGTTCTTCCGTTACACATACTAGCGACTGAATCGAACAGAAGGTTAAATGGTTAGGCGAAACGATAATTGTATCTTAGTTGTATTCGATTATATCGTGGTGATGTTTATATAGAAATACTCACCAGGTAACTGTTCTTTCGTTTTCACATACAAGCGACCGAATCGAGCAGAAGGTCAAATGGATAGATTGAACAATCATCGTATCTGGGTTGTATTCGATTATGTTTATATAGTTATACTCACCAGGTAACTGTTCTTCCGTTACACATACTAGCGACTGAATCGAACAGAAGGTTAAATGGTTAGACGAAACGATAATTGAAACTGAGTTGTATTCTATTATATCGTGGTGATGTTTATATAGAAATACTCACCAGGTTACTGTTCTTCCGTTATACATACGAGCAACCGAATCGAACAGAAGGTTGATTGGATAGTATATGGGTTGTATTCGATTATGATGTTATGCTGTGTATATAGTTATACACACTAGGTGACGGTATTCCCGTTTCACATACGAGCGACCGAAACGAACAGAAAGTTGAATGGATAGTCTGAACAATCAATGTATCTGGGTGGTATCCGATTATATCGCAATACTGTATATATAGTGATACTTACCAGGTGACGGTACTTCCGTTACACATACTAGCGACTGAATCGAACAGAAGGTTAAATGGTTGGACAAAACGATAATTGTATCTGAGTTGTATTCGATGATATCGTGATGATGTTTATATAGCAATACTCACCAGGTAACTGTTCTTCCGTTTTACATACAAGCGACCGAATCGAGCAGGAGGTTGAATAGATAGATTGAACAATCATCGTATCTGGGTTGTATTCGATAATGTTTATATAGTTATACTCACCAGGTAACTGTTCTTCCGTTACAAATACTAGCGACTGAATCGAACAGAAGGTTAAATGGTTAGGCGAAACGATAATTGTATCTTAGTTGTATTCGATTATATCGTGGTGATGTTTATATAGAAATACTCACCAGGTAACTGTTCTTTCGTTTTCACATACAAGCGACCGAATCGAGCAGAAGGTCAAATGGATAGATTGAACAATCATCGTATCTGGGTTGTATTCGATTATGTTTATATAGTTATACTCACCAGGTAACTGTTCTTCCGTTACACATACTAGCGACTGAATCGAACAGAAGGTTAAATGGTTAGACGAAACGATAATTGTAACTGAGTTGTATTCTATTATATCGTGGTGATGTTTATATAGAAATACTCACCAGGTTACTGTTCTTCCGTTATACATACGAGCAACCGAATCGAACAGAAGGTTGAATGGATAGTATATGGGTTGTATTCGATTATGATGTTATGCTGTGTATATAGTTATACACACTAGGTGACGGTATTCCCGTTTTACATGCGAGCGACCGAAACGACAGAAAGTTGAATGGATAGTCTGAACAATCAATGTATCTGGATGGTATCCGATTATATCGCAATACTGTATATATAGTGATACTAACCAGGTGTCGGTACTTCCGTTACACATACTAGCGACTGAATCGAACAGAAGGTTAAATGGTTAGACGAAACGATAATTGTAACTGAGTTGTATTCTATTATATCGTGGTGATGTTTATATAGAAATACTCACCAGGTTACTGTTCTTTCGTTTTCACATACAAGCAACCGAATCGAGCAGAAGGTCAAATGGATAGATTGAACAATCATCGTATCTGGGTTGTATTCGATTATGTTTATATAGTTATACTCACCAGGTAACTGTTCTTCCGTTACACATACTAGCGACTGAATCGAACAGAAGGTTAAATGGTTAGACGAAACGATAATTGAAACTGAGTTGTATTCTATTATTTCGTGGTGATGTTTATATAGAAATACTCACCAGGTTACTGTTCTTCCATTATACATACGAGCAACCGAATCGAACAGAAGGTTGAATGGATAGTATATGGGTTGTATTCGATTATGATGTTATGCTGTGTATATAGTTATACACACTAGGTGACGGTATTCCCGTTTCACATACGAGCGACCGAAACGAACAGAAAGTTGAATGGATAGTCTGAACAATCAATGTATCTGGGTGGTATCCGATTATATCGCAATACTGTATATATAGTGATACTTACCAGGTGACGGTACTTCCGTTACACATACTAGCGACTGAATCGAACAGAAGGTTAAATGGTTAGACAAAACGATGATTGTATCTGAGTTGTATTCGATGATATCGTGATGATGTTTATATAGCAATACTCACCAGGTGACTGTTCTTCCGTTTTACATACAAGCGACCGAATCGAGCAGGAGGTTGAATAGATATATTGAACAATCATCGTATCTGGGTTGTATTCGATAATTTTTATATAGTTATACTCACCAGGTAACTGTTCTTCCGTTACACATACTAGCGACTGAATCGAACAGAAGGTTAATTGGTTAGACGAAACGATAATTGAAACTGAGTTGTATTCGATTATATCGTGGTGATGTTTATATAGAAATACTCACCAGGTAACTGTTCTTTCGTTTTCACATACAAGCGACCGAATCGAGCAGAAGGTCAAATGGATAGATTGAACAATCATCGTATCTGGGTTGTATTCGATCTGAACAATCAATGTATCAGGGTGGTATCCGATTATATCGCAATACTGTATATATAGTGATACATACCAGGTGACGGTACTTCCGTTACACATACTAGCGACTGAATCGAACAGAAGGTTAAATGGTTAGACGAAACGATAATTGTAACTGAGTTGTATTCTATTATATCGTGTTGATGTTTATATAGAAATACTCACCAGGTTACTGTTCTTCCGTTATACATACGAGCAACCGAATCGAACAGAAGGTTGAATGGATAGTATCTGGGTTGTATTCGATTATGATGTTATGCTGTGTATATAGTTAAACACACTAGGTGACGGTATTCCCGTTTCACATACGAGCGACCGAAACGAACAGAAAGTTGAATGGATAGTCTGAACAATCAATGTATCTGGGTGGTATCCGATTATATCGCAATACTGTATATATAGTGATACTAACCAGGTGACGGTACTTCCGTTACACATACTAGCGACTGAATCGAACAGAAGGTTAAATGGTTAGACGAAACGATAATTGTATCTGAGTTGTATTCGATGATAACGTGATGATGTTTATATAGCAATACTCACCAGGTAACTGTTCTTCCGTTTTACATACAAGCGACCAAATCGAGCAGAAGGTTGAATTTAGTATAGATTGAACAATCATCGTATCTGGGTTGTATTCGATTATGTTTATATAGTTATACTCACCAGGTAACTGTTCTTCCGTTACACATACTAGCGACTGAATCGAACAGAAGGTTAAATGGTTAGACGAAACGAAAATTGTATCTGAGTTGTATTCGATGATATCGTGATGATGTTTATATAGAAATACTCACCAGGTTATTGTTCTTCCGTTATACATACGAGCAACCGAATCGAACAGAAGGTTGAATGGATAGTATATGGGTTGTATTCGATTATGATGTTATGCTGTGTATATAGTTATACACACTAGGTGACGGTATTCTCGTTTCACATACGAGCGACCGAAACGAACAGAGAGTTGAATGGATAGTCTGAACAATCAATGTATCTGGGTGGTATCCGATTATATGGCAATACTGTATATATAGTGATACATACCAGGTGACGGTACTTCCGTTACACATACTAGCGACTGAATCGAACAGGAGGTTAAATGGTTAGACGAAACGATAATTGTAACTGAGTTGTATTCTATTATATCGTGGTGATGTTTATATAGTTATACTCACCAGGTAACTGTTCTTCCGTTACACATTCTAGCGACTGAATCGAACAGAAGGTTAAATGGTTAGACGAAACAATAATTGTTACTATGTTGTATTCTATTATATCGTGGTGATGTTTATATAGAAATACTCACCAGGTTACTGTTCTTCCGTTATACATACGAGCAACCGAATCGAACAGAAGGTTGAATGGATAGTATCTGGGTTGTATTCGATTATGATGTTATGCTGTGTATATAGTTATACACACTAGGTGACGATATTCTTGTTTTACATACGAGCGACTGAAACGAACAGAAAGTTGAATGGATAGTCTGAACAATCAATGTATCAGGGTGGTATCCGATTATATCGCAATACTGTATATATAGTGATACATACCAGGTGACGGTACTTCCGTTACACATACTAGCGACTGAATCGAACAGAAGGTTAAATGGTTAGACGAAACGATAATTGTAACTGAGATGTATTCTATTATATCGTGGTGATGTTTATATAGAAATACTCACCAGGTAACTGTTCTTTCGTTTTCACATACAAGCGACCGAATCGAGCAGAAGGTCAAATGGATAGATTGAACAATCATCGTATTTGGGTTGTATTCGATTATGTTTATATAGTTATACTCACCAGGTAACTGTTCTTCCGTTACACATACTAGCGACTGAATCGAACAGAAGGTTAAATGGTTAGACGAAACGATAATTGTATCTGAGTTGTATTCGATGATATCGTGATGATGTTTATATAGCAATACTCACCAGGTAACTGTTCTTCTGTTTTACATACGAGCGACTGAATCGAGCAGAAGGTCAAATGGATAGATTGAACAATCATCGTATTTGGGTTGTATTCGATTATGTTTATATAGTTATACTCACCAGGTAACTGTTCTTCCGTTATACATACGAGCGACTGAATTGAACAGAAGGTTGAATGGATAGTATATGGGTTGTATTCGATTATGATGTTATGCTGTGTATATAGTTATACACACTAGGTGACGGTATTCTTGTTTTACATACGAGCGACCGAAACGAACAGAAAGTTGAATGGATAGTCTGAACAATCAATGTATCAGGGTGGTATCCGATTATATCGCAATACTGTATATATAGTGATACATACCAGGTGACGGTACTTCCGTTACACATACTAGCGACTAAATCGAACAGAAGGTTAAATGGTTAGACGAAACGATAATTGTAACTGAGTTGTATTCTATTATATCGTGGTGATGTTTATATAGAAATACTCACCAGGTTACTGTTCTTCCGTTATACATACGAGCAACCGAATCGAACAGAAGGTTGAATGGATAGTATATGGGTTGTATTCGATTATGATGTTTTGCTGTGTATATAGTTATACACACTAGGTGACGGTATCCCCGTTTTACATACGAGCGACCGAAACGAACAGAAAGTTGAATGGATAGTCTGAACAATCAATGTATCTGGGTGGTATCCGATTATATCGCAATACTGTATATATAGTGATACTAACCAGGTGACGGTACTTCCGTTACACATACTAGCGACTGAATAGAACAGAAGGTTGATTGGTGACGAAACGATAATTGTAACTGAGTTGTATTCTATTATATCGTGGTGATGTTTATATAGAAACACTCACCAGGTTACTGTTCTCTCGTTTTCACATACAAGCGACAGAATCGAGCAGAAGGTCAAATGGATAGATTGAACAATCATCGTATCTGGGTTGTATTCGATTATGTTTATATAGTTATACTCACCAGGTAACTGTTCTTCCGTTATACATACGAGCGACTGAATTGAACAGAAGGTTGAATGGATAGTATATGCGTTGTATTCGATTATGATGTTATGCTGTGTATATAGTTATACACACTAGGTGACGGTATTCTTGTTTTAAATACGAGCGACCGAAACGAACAGAAAGTTGAATGGATAGTCTGAACAATCAATGTATCTGGGTGGTATCCGATTATATCGCAATACTGTATATATAGTGATACTAAGCAGGTGACGGTACTTCCGTTACACATACTAGCGACTGAATCGAACAGAAGGTTAAATGGTTAGACAAAACGATAATTGTATCTGAGTAGTATTCGATGATATCGTGATGATGTTTATATAGCAATACTCACCAGGTAACTGTTCTTCCGTTTTACATACAAGCGACCGAATCGAGCAGGAGGTTGAATAGATAGATTGAACAATCATCGTATCTGGGTTGTATTCGATAATGTTTATATAGTTATACTCACCAGGTAACTGTTCTTCCGTTACACATACTAGCGACTGAATCGAACAGAAGGTTAAATGGTTAGACGAAACGATAATTGTATCTGAGTTGTATTCGATGATATCGTGATGATGTTTATATAGAAATACTCACCAGGTAACTGTTCTTCCGTTACACATACTAGCGACTGAATCGAACAGAAGGTTAAATGGTTAGACGAAACGATAATTGTAACTGAGTTGTATTCTATTATATCGTGGTGATGTTTATATAGAAATACTCACCAGGTTACTGTTCTTTTGTTTTCACATACAAGCGACCGAATCGAGCAGAAGGTCAAATGGGTAGATTGAACAATCATCGTATCTGGGTTGTATTCGATTATGTTTATATAGTTATACTCACCAGGTAACTGTTCTTCCGTTATACATACGAGCGACTGAATTGAACAGAAGGTTGAATGGATAGACGAAACGATAATTGATACTGAGTTGTATTCGATTATATCGTGGTGATGTTAATATAAAAATACTCACCAGGTGACTGTTCTTTCGTTTTCACATACAAGCGACCGAATCGAGCAGAAGGTCAAATGGACAGATTGAACAATCATCGTATCTGGGTTGTATTCGATTATGTTTATATAGTTATACTCACCAGGTAACTGTTCTTCCGTTACACATACTAGCGACTGAATCGAACAGAAGGTTAAATGGTTAGACGAAACGATAATTGATACTGAGTTGTATTCGATTATATCGTGGTGATGTTAATATAAAAATACTCACCAGGTGACTGTTCTTTCGTTTTCACATACAAGCGACCGAATCGAGCAGAAGGTCAAATGGACAGATTGAACAATCATCGTATCTGGGTTGTATTCGATTATGTTTATATAGTTATACTCACCAGGTAACTGTTCTTCCGTTATACATACGAGCGACTGAATTGAACAGAAGGTTGAATGGATAGTATATGGGTTGTATTCGATTATGATGTTATGCTGTGTATATAGTTATACACACTAGGTGACGGTATTCTTGTTTTACATACGAGCGACCGAAACGAACAGAAAGTTGAATGGATAGTCTGAACAATCAATGTATCTGGGTGGTATCCGATTATATCGCAATACTGTATATATAGTGATACTAACCAGGTGACGGTACTTCCGTTACACATACTAGCGACTGAATCGAACAGAAGGTTAAATGGTTAGACAAAACGATAATTGTATCTGAGTTGTATTCGATGATATCGTGATGATGTTTATATAGAAATACTCACCAGGTAACTGTTCTTCCGTTACACATACTAGCGACTGAATCGAACAGAAGGTTAAATGGTTAGACGAAACGATAATTGTATCTGAGTTGTATTCGATGATATCGTGATGATGTTCATATAGCAATACTCACCAGGTAACTGTTCTTCCGTTTTACATACAAGCGACCGAATCTAGCAGAAGGTTGAATTCAGTATAGATTGAACAATCATCGTATCTGGGTTGTATTCGATTATGTTTATATAGTTATACTCACCAGGTAACTGTTCTTCCGTTATACATACGAGCGACTGAATTAAACAGAAGGTTGGATGGATAGTATATGGGTTGTATTCGATTATGATGTTATGCTGTGTATATAGTTATACACACTAGGTGACAGTATTCTTGTTTTACATACGAGCGACCGAAACGAACAGAAAGTTGAATGGATAGTCTGAACAATCAATGTATCAGGGTGGTATCCGATTATATCGCAATACTGTATATATAGTGATACATACCAGGTGACGGTTCTTCCGTTACACATACTAGCGACTGAATCGAACAGAAGTTTAAATGGTTAGACGAAACGATAATTGTAACTGAGTTGTATTCTATTATATCGTGGTGATGTTTATATAGATATACTCACCAGGTTACTGTACTTCCGTTATACATACGAGCAACCGAATCGAACAGAAGGTTGAATGGATAGTATATGGGTTGTATTCGATTATGATGTTATGCTGTGTATATAGTTATACACACTAGGTGACGGTATTCCCGTTTCACATACGAGCGACCGAAACGAACAGAAAGTTGAATAAATAGTCTGAACAATCAATGTATCTGGGTGGTATCCGATTATATCGCAATACTGTATATAGAGTGATACTAACCAGGTGACGGTACTTCCGTTACACATACTAGCGACTGAATCGAACAGAAGGTTAAATGGTTAGACGAAACGATAATTGAAACTGAGTTGTATTCGATTATATCGTGTTGATGTTTATATAGAAATACTCACCAGGTTACTGTTCTTCCGTTATACATTCGAGCAACCGAATCGAACAGAAGGTTGAATGGATAGTATATGGGTTGTATTCGATTATGATGTTATGCTGTGTATATAGTTATACACACTAGGTGACGGTATTCCCGTTTTACATACGAGCGACCGAAACGAACAGAAAGTTGAATGGATAGTCTGAACAATCAATGTATCTGGGTGGTATCCGATTATATCGCAATACTGTATATATAGTGATACTAACCAGGTGACGGTACTTCCGTTACACATACTAGCGACTGAATCGAACAGAAGGTTGATTGGTGACGAAACGATAATTGTAACTGAGTTGTATTCTATTATATCGTGGTGATGTTTATATAGAAACACTCACCAGGTTACTGTTCTCTCGTTTTCACATACAAGCGACCGAATCGAGCAGAAGGTCAAATGGATAGATTGAACAATCATCGTATCTGGGTTGTATTCGATTATGTTTATATAGTTATACTCACCAGGTAACTGTTCTTCCGTTATACATACGAGCGACTGAATTGAACAGAAGGTTGAATGGATAGTATATGGGTTGTATTCGATTATGATGTTATGCTGTGTATATAGTTATACACACTAGGTGACGGTATTCTTGTTTTAAATACGAGCGACCGAAACGAACAGAAAGTTGAATGGATAGTCTGAACAATCAATGTATCTGGGTGGTATCCGATTATATCGCAATACTGTATATATAGTGATACTAACCAGGTGACGGTACTTCCGTTACACATACTAGCGACTGATTCGAAAAGAAGGTTAAATGGTTAGACAAAACGATAATTGTATCTGAGTTGTATTCGATGATATCGTGATGATGTTTATATAGCAATACTCACCAGGTAACTGTTCTTCCGTTTTACATACAAGCGACCGAATCGAGCAGGAGGTTGAATAGATAGATTGAAAAATCATCGTATCTGGGTTGTATTCGATAATGTTTATATAGTTATACTCACCAGGTAACTGTTCTTCCGTTACACATACTAGCGACTGAATCGAACAGAAGGTTAAATGGTTAGACGAAACGAAAATTGTATCTGAGTTGTATTCGATGATATCGTGATGATGTTTATATAGAAATACTCACCAGGTTATTGTTCTTCCGTTATACATACGAGCAACCGAATCGAACTGAAGGTTGAATGGATAGTATATGGGTTGTATTCGATTATGATGTTATGCTGTGTATATAGTTATACACCGTAGGTGACGGTATTCTTGTTTTACATACGAGCGACCGAAACGAACAGAAAGTTGAATGGATAGTCTGAACAATCAATGTATCAGGGTGGTATCCGATTATATCGCAATACTGTATATATAGTGATACATACCAGGTGACGGTACTTCCGTTACACATACTAGCGACTGAATCGAACAGAAGGTTAAATGGTTAGACGAAACGATAATTGTAACTGAGTTGTATTCTATTATATCGTGGTGATGTTTATATAGAAATACTCACCAGGTAACTGTTCTTCCGTTATACATACGAGCAACCGAATCGAACAGAAGGTTGAATGGATAGTATCTGGGTTGTATTCGATTATGATGTTATGCTGTGTATATAGTTAAACACACTAGGTGACGGTATTCTCGTTTCACATACGAGCGACCGAAACGAACAGAAAGTTGAATGGATAGTCTGAACAATCAATGTATCTGGGTGGTATCCGATTATATCGCAATACTGTATATATAGTGATACTAACCAGGTGACGGTACTTCCGTTACACAAACTAGCGACTGAATCGAACAGAAGGTTAAATGGTTAGACGAAACGATAATTGTATCTGAGTTGTATTCGATGATAACGTGATGATGTTTATATAGCAATACTCACCAGGTAACTGTTCTTCCGTTTTACATACAAGCGACCAAATCGAGCAGAAGGTTGAATTTAGTATAGATTGAACAATCATCGTATCTGGGTTGTATTCGATTATGTTTATATAGTTATACTCACCAGGTAACTGTTCTTCCGTTACACATACTAGCGACTGAATCGAACAGAAGGTTAAATGGTTAGACGAAACGAAAATTGTATCTGAGTTGTATTCGATGATATCGTGATGATGTTTATATAGAAATACTCACCAGGTTATTGTTCTTCCGTTATACATACGAGCAACCGAATCGAACAGAAGGTTGAATGGATAGTATATGGGTTGTATTCGATTATGATGTTATGCTGTGTATATAGTTATACACACTAGGTGACGGTATTCTCGTTTCACATACGAGCGACCGAAACGAACAGAGAGTTGAATGGATAGTCTGAACAATCAATGTATCTGGGTGGTATCCGATTATATGGCAATACTGTATATATAGTGATACATACCAGGTGACGGTACTTCCGTTACACATACTAGCGGCTGAATCGAACAGAAGGTTAAATGGTTAGACGAAACGATAATTGTAACTGAGTTGTATTCTATTATATCGTGGTGATGTTTATATAGTTATACTCACCAGGTAACTGTTCTTCCGTTACACATTCTAGCGACTGAATCGAACAGAAGGTTAAATGGTTAGACGAAACGATAATTGTAACTGAGTTGTATTCTATTATATCGTGGTGATGTTTATATAGAAATACTCACCAGGTTACTGTTCTTCCGTTATACATACGAGCAACCGAATCGAACAGAAGGTTGAATGGATAGTATATGGGTTGTATTCGATTATGATGTTATGCTGTGTATATAATTATACACACTAGGTGACGGTATTCCCGTTTCACATACGAGCGACCGAAACGAACAGAAAGTTGAATGGATAGTCTGAACAATCAATGTATCTGGGTGGTATCCGATTATATCGCAATACTGTATATATAGTGATACTAACCAGGTGACGGTACTTCCGTTACACATACTAGCGACTGAATCGAACAGAAGGTTAAATGGTTAGACGAAACGATAATTGAAACTGAGTTGTATTCGATTATATCGTGGTGATGTTTATATAGAAATACTCACCAGGTAACTGTTCTTTCGTTTTCACATACAAGCGACCGAATCGAGCAGAAGGTCAAATGGATAGACGAAACGATAATTGTTGTATTCGATGATATCGTGATGATGTTTATATAGTTATACTCACCAGGTAACTGTTCTTCCGTTACACATACTAGCGACTGAATCGAACAGAAGGTTAAATGGTTAGACGAAACGATAATTGTATCTGAGTTGTATTCGATGATATCGTGATGATGTTTATATAGCAATACTCACCAGGTAACTGTTCTTCCGTTTTACATACAAGCGACCGAATCGAGCAGAAGGTTGAATTCAGTATAGATTGAACAATCATCGTATCTGGGTTGTATTCGATTATGTTTATATAGTTATACTCACCAGGTAACTGTTCTTTCGTTATACATACGAGCGACTGAATTGAACAGAAGGTTGAATGGATAGTATATGGGTTGTATTCGATTATGATGTTATGCTGTGTATATAGTTATACACACTAGGTGACGGTATTCTTGTTTTACATACGAGCGACCGAAACGAACAGAAAGTTGAATGGATAGTCTGAACAATCAATGTATCAGGATGGTATCCGATTATATCGCAATACTGTATATATAGTGATACATACCAGGTGACGGTACTTCCGTTACACATACTAGCGACTAAATCGAACAGAAGGTTAAATGGTTAGACGAAACGATAATTGTAACTGAGTTGTATTCTATTATATCGTGGTGATGTTTATATAGAAATACTCACCAGGTTACTGTTCTTCCGTTATACATACGAGCAACCGAATCGAACAGAAGGTTGAATGGATAGTATATGGGTTGTATTCGATTATGATTTTATGCTGTGTATATAGTTATACACACTAGGTGACGGTATTCCCGTTTTACATACGAGCGACCGAAACGAACAGAAAGTTGAATGGATAGTCTGAACAATCAATGTATCTGGGTGGTATCCGATTATATCGCAATACTGTATATATAGTGATACTAACCAGGTGACGGTACTTCCGTTACACATACTAGCGACTGAATCGAACAGAAGGTTGATTGGTGACGAAACGATAATTGTAACTGAGTTGTATTCTATTATATCGTGGTGATGTTTATATAGAAACACTCACCAGGTTACTGTTCTTTCGTTTTCACATACAAGCGACCGAATCGAGCAGAAGGTCAAATGGATAGATTGAACAATCATCGTATCTGGGTTGTATTCGATTATGTTTATATAGTTATACTCACCAGGTAACTGTTCTTCCGTTATACATACGAGCGACTGAATTGAACAGAAGGTTGAATGGATAGTATATGGGTTGTATTCGATTATGATGTTATGCTGTGTATATAGTTATACACACTAGGTGACGGTATTCTTGTTTCACATACGAGCGACCGAAACGAACAGAAAGTTGAATGGATAGTCTGAACAATCAATGTATCTGGGTGGTATCCGATTATATCGCAATACTGTATATATAGTGATACTAACCAGGTGACGGTACTTCCGTTACACATACTAGCGACTGAATCGAACAGAAGGTTAAATGGTTAGACAAAACGATAATTGTATCTGAGTTGTATTCGATGATATCGTGATGATGTTTATATAGCAATACTCACCAGGTAACTGTTCTTCCGTTTTACATACAAGCGACCGAATCGAGCAGGAGGTTGAATAGATAGATTGAACAATCATCGTATCTGGGTTGTATTCGATAATGTTTATATAGTTATACTCACCAGGTAACTGTTCTTCCGTTACACATACTAGCGACTGAATCGAACAGAAGGTCAAATGGTTAGACGAAACGATAATTTTATCTGAGTTGTATTCGATGATATCGTGATGATGTTTATATAGAAATACTCACCAGGTAACTGTTCTTCCGTTACACATACTAGCGACTGAATCGAACAGAAGGTTAAATGGTTAGACGAAACGATAATTGTAACTGAGTTGTATTCTATTATATCGTGGTTATGTTTATATAGAAATACTCACCAGGTTACTGTTCTTTCGTTTTCACATACAAGCGACCGAATCGAGCAGAAGGTCAAATGGGTAGATTGAACAATCATCGTATCTGGGTTGTATTCGATTATATTTATATAGTTATACTCACCAGGTAACTGTTCTTCCGTTATACATACGAGCGACTGAATTGAACAGAAGGTTGAATGGATAGTATATGGGTTGTATTCGATTATGATGTTATGCTGTGTATATAGTTATACACACTAGGTGACGGTATTCTTGTTTTACATACGAGCGACCGAAACGAACAGAAAGTTGAATGGATAGTCTAAACAATCAATGTATCTGGGTGGTATCCGATTATATCGCAATACTGTATATATAGTGATACTAACCATGTGACGGTACTTCCGTTACACATACTAGCGACTGAATCGAACAGAAGGTTAAATGGTTAGACAAAACGATAATTGTATCTGAGTTGTATTCGATGATATGGTGATGATGTTTATATAGCAATACTCACCAGGTAACTGTTCTTTCGTTTTACATACAAGCGACCGAATCGAGCAGGAGGTTGAATAGATAGATTGAACAATCATCGTATCTGGGTTGTATTCGATAATGTTTATATAGTGATACTAACCAGGTGACGGTTCTTCCGTTACACATACTAGCGACTGAATCGAACAGAAGGTTAAATGGTTAGACGAAACGATAATTGTATCTGAGTTGTATTCTATTATATCGTGGTGATGTTTATATAGAAATACTCACCAGGTTACTGTTCTTCCGTTACACATACTAGCGACTGAATCGAACAGAAGGTTAAATGGTTAGACGAAACGATAATTGATACTGAGTTGTATTCGATTATATCGTGGTGATGTTTATATAGAAATACTCACCAGGTGACTGTTCTTTCGTTTTCACATACAAGCGACCGAATCGAGCAGAAGGTCAAATGGACAGATTGAACAATCATCGTATCTGGGTTGTATTCGATAATGTTTATATAGTTATACTCACCAGGTAACTGTTCTTCCGTTACACATACTAGCGACTGAATCGAACAGAAGGTTAAATGGTTAGACGAAACGATAATTGTATCTGAGTTGTATTCGATGATATCGTGATGATGTTTATATAGCAATACTCACCAGGTAACTGTTCTTCCGTTTTATATACAAGCGACCGAATCGAGCAGAAGGTTGAATTCAGTATAGATTGAACAATGATCGTATCTGGGTTGTATTCGATTATGTTTATATAGTTATACTCACCAGGTAACTGTTCTCCCGTTATACATACGAGCGACTGAATTGAACAGAAGGTTGAATGGATAGTATATGGGTTGTATTCGATTATGATGTTATGCTGTGTATATAGTTATACACACTAGGTGACGGTTTTCCCGTTTCACATACGAGCGACCGAGACGAACAGAAAGTTGAATGGATAGTCTGAACAATCAATGTATCTGGGTGGTATCCGATTATATCGCAATATTGTATATATAGTGATACTAACCAGGTGACGGTACTTCCGTTACACATACTAGCCACTGAATCGAACAGAAGGTTGAATGGTTAGACGAAACGATAATTGAAACTGAGTTGTATTCTATTATATCGTGGTGATGTTTATATAGAAATACTCACCAGGTTACTGTTCTTCCGTTACACAAACTAGCGACTGAATCGAACAGAAGGTTAAATGGTTAGACGAAACGATAATTGAAACTGAGTTGTATTCAATTATATCGTGGTGATGTTTATTTAGAAATACTCACCAGGTAACTGTTCTTTCGTTTTCACATACAAGCGACCGAATCGAGCAGAAGGTCAAATGGATAGATTGAACAATCATCGTATCTGGGTTGTATTCGATTATGTTTATATAGTTATACTCACCAGGTAACTGTTCTTCCGTTACACATACTAGCGACCGAGTTGTATCTGAGTTGTATTCGATGATATCGTGATGATGTTTATATAGCAATACTCACCAGGTAACTGTTCTTCCGTTTTACATACAAGCGACCGAATCGAGCTGGAGGTTGAATAGATAGATTGAACAATCATCGTATCTGGGTTGTATTCGATAAAGTTTATATAGTTATACTCACCAGGTAACTGTTCTTCCGTTACACATACTAGCGACTGAATTGAACAGAAGGTTGAATGGATAGTATATGGGTTGTATTCGATTATGATGTTATGCTGTGTATATAGTTATACACACTAGGTGACGATATTCTTGTTTTACATACGAGCGACCGAAACGAACAGAAAGTTGAATGGATAGTCTGAACAATCAATGTATCAGGGTGGTATCCGATTATATCGCAATACTGTATATATAGTGATACATACCAGGTGACGGTACTTCCGTTACACATACTAGCGACTGAATCGAACAGAAGGTTAAATGGTTAGACGAAACGATAATTGTAACTGAGTTGTATTCTATTATATCGTGGTGATGTTTATATAGAAATACTCACCAGGTTACTGTTCTTCCGTTATACATACGAGCAACCGAATCGAACAGAAGGTTGAATGGATAGTATCTGGGTTGTATTCGATTATGTTGTTATGCTGTGTATATAGTTATACACACTAGGTGACGGTATTCCCGTTTCACATACGAGCGACCGAAACGAACAGAAAGTTGAATGGATAGTCTGAACAATCAATGTATCTGGGTGGTATCCGATTATATCGCAATACTGTATATATAGTGATACTAACCAGGTGACGGTACTTTCGTTACACATACTAGCGACTGAATCGAACAGAAGGTTGAATGGTTAGACGAAACGATAATTGAAACTGAGTTGTATTCTATTATATCGTGGTGATGTTTATATAGAAATACTCACCAGGTTACTGTTCTTCCGTTACACATACTAGCGACTGAATCGAACAGAAGGTTAAATGGTTAGACGAAACGATAATTGATACTGAGTTGTATTCGATTATATCGTGGTGATGTTTATATAGAAATACTCACCAGGTGACTGTTCTTTCGTTTTCACATACAAGCGACCGAATCGAGCAGAAGGTCAAATGGACAGATTGAACAATCATCGTATCTGGGTTGTATTCGATAATGTTTATATAGTTATACTCACCAGGTAACTGTTCTTCCGTTACACATACCAGCGACTGAATCGAACAGAAGGTTAAATGGTTAGACGAAACGATAATTGTATCTGAGTTGTATTCGATGATATCGTGATGATGTTTATATAGCAATACTCACCAGGTAACTGTTCTTCCGTTTTATATACAAGCGACCGAATCGAGCAGAAGGTTGAATTCAGTATAGATTGAACAATGATCGTATCTGGGTTGTATTCGATTATGTTTATATAGTTATACTCACCAGGTAACTGTTCTTCCGTTATACATACGAGCGACTGAATTGAACAGAAGGTTGAATGGATAGTATATGGGTTGTATTCGATTATGATGTTATGCTGTGTATATAGTTATACACACTAGGTGACGGTATTCCCGTTTCACATACGAGCGACCGAAACGAACAGAAAGTTGAATGATTAGTCTGAACAATCAATGTATCTGGGTGGTATCCGATTATATCGCAATACTGTATATACAGTGATACTAACCAGGTGACGGTACTTCCGTTACACATACTAGCGACTGAATCGAACAGAAGGTTGAATGGTTAGACGAAACGATAATTGAAACTGAGTTGTATTCTATTATATCGTGGTGATGTTTATATAGAAATACTCACCAGGTTACTGTTCTTCCGTTACACAAACTAGCGACTGAATCGAACAGAAGGTTAAATGGTTAGACGAAACGATAATTGAAACTGAGTTGTATTCAATTATATCGTGGTGATGTTTATATAGAAATACTCACCAGGTAACTGTTCTTTCGTTTTCACATACAAGCGACCGAATCGAGCAGAAGGTCAAATGGATAGATTGAACAATCATCGTATCTGGGTTGTATTCGATTATGTTTATATAGTTATACTCACCAGGTAACTGTTCTTCCGTTACACATACTAGCGACTGAATCGAACAGAAGGTTATATGGTTAGACGAAACGATAATTGAAACTGAGTTGTATTCGATTATATCGTGGTGATGTTTATATAGAAATACTCACCAGGGAACTGTTCTTTCGTTTTCACATACAAGCGATCGAATCGAGCAGAAGGTCAAATGGATAGATTGAACAATCATCGTATCTGGGTTGTATTCGATTATGTTTATATAGTTATAGTCACCAGGTAACTGTTCTTCCGTTACACATACTAGCGACTGAATCGAACAATAGGTTAAATGGTTAGACGAAACGATAATTGAAACTGAGTTGTATTCTATTATATCGTGGTGATGTTTATATAGA
The DNA here is from genome assembly GCA_029955515.1 of Chrysomela aeneicollis. Lineage (NCBI taxonomy): Eukaryota > Metazoa > Arthropoda > Insecta > Coleoptera > Chrysomelidae > Chrysomela > Chrysomela aeneicollis. The sequence goes on along the minus strand of JARUHQ010000001.1, from coordinate 22,698,528 downwards.
AATACTCACCAGGTTACTGTTCTTCCGTTATACATACGAGCAACCGAATCGAACAGAAGGTTGAATGGATAGTATATGGGTTGTATTCGATTATGATGTTAAGCTGTGTATATAGTTATACACACTAGGTGACGGTATTCTTGTTCTACATACGAGCGACCGAAACGAACAGAAAGTTGAATGGATAGTCTGAACAATCAATGTATCAGGGTGGTATCCGATTACATCGCAATACTGTATATATAGTGATACATACCAGGTGACGATACTTCCGTTACACATACTAGCGACTGAATCGAACAGAAGGATAAATGGTTAGACGAAACGATAATTGAAACTGAGTTGTATTCGATTATATCGTGGTGATGTTTATATAGAAATACTCACCAGGTTACTGTTCTTCCGTTATACATACGAGCAACCGAATCGAACAGATGGTTGGATGGATATTATATGGGTTGTATTCGATTATGATGTTATGCTGTGTATATAGTTATACACACTAGGTGACGGTATTCCCGTTTCACATACGAGCGACCGAAACGAACGGAAAGTTGGATGGATAGTCTGAACAATCAATGTATCTGGGTGGTATCCGATTATATCGCAATACAGTATATATAGTGATACATACCAGGTGACGGTACTTCCGTTACACATACTAGCGACTGAATCGAACAGAAGGTTAAATGGTTAGACGAAACGATAATTGTAACTGAGTTGTATTCTATTATATCGTGGTGATGTTTATATAGTTATACTCACCAGGTAACTGTTCTTCCGTTACACATACTAGCGACTGAATCGAACAGAAGGTTAAATAGTTAGACGAAACGATAATTGTAACTGAGTTGTATTCTATTATATCGTGGTGATGTTTATATAGAAATACTCACCAGGTTACTGTTCTTCCGTTATACATACGAGCAACCGAATCGAACAGAAGGTTGAATGGATAGTATTTGGGTTGTATTCGATTATGATGTTATGCTGTGTATATAGTTATACACACTAGGTGACGGTATTCCCGTTTCACATACGAGCGACCCAAACGAACAGAAAGTTGAATGGATAGTCTGAACAATCAATGTATCTGGGTGGTATCCGATTATATCTCAATACTGTATATATAGTTATACTAACCAGGTGACGGTACTTCCGTTACACATACTAGCGACTGAATCGAACAGAAGGTTAAATGGTTAGACAAAACGATAATTCAAACTGAGTTGTATTCGATTATATCGTGGTGATGTTTATATAGAAATACTCACCAGGTTACTGTTCTTCCGTTATACATACGAGCAACCGAATCGAACAGAAGGTTGAATGGATAGTGTATGGGTTGTATTCGATTATGATGTTATGCTGTGTATATAGTTATACACACTAGGTGAGGGTATTCCCGTTTCACATACGAGCGACCGAAACGAACAGAAAGTTGAATGGATAGTCTGAACAATCAATGTATCTGGGTGGTATCCGATTATATCGCAATACTGTATATATAGTGATACTAACCAGGTGACGGTACTTCCGTTACACATACTAGCGACTGAACCGAACAGAAGGTTAAATGGTTAGACAAAACGATAATTGTATCTGAGTTGTATTCGATGATATCGTGATGATGTTCATATAGCAATACTCACCAGGTAACTGTTCTTCCGTTTTACATACAAGCGACCCAATCGAGCAGGAGGTTGAATTCAGTATAGATTGAACAATCATCGTATCTGGGTTGTATTCGATTATGTTCCTATAGTTATACTCACCAGGTAACTGTTCTTTCGTTATACATACGAGCGACTGAATTGAACAGAAGGTTGAATGGATAGTATATGGGTTGTATTCGATTATGATGTTATGCTGTGTATATAGTTATACACACTAGGTGACGGTATTCTTGTTCTACATACGAGCGACCGAAACGAACAGAAAGTTGAATGGATAGTCTGAACAATCAATGTATCAGGGTGGTATCCGATTATATCGCAATACTGTATATATAGTGATACATACCAGGTGACGGTACTTCCGTTACACATACTAGCGACTGAATCGAACAGAAGGTTAAATGGTTAGACGAAACGATAATTGTAACTGAGTTGTATTCTATTATATCGTGGTGATGTTTATATAGAAATACTCACCAGGTTACTGTTCTTCCGTTATACATACGAGCAACCGAATCGAACAGAAGGTTGAATGGATAGTATCTGGGTTGTATTCGATTATGATGTTATGCTGTGTATATAGTCAAACACACTAGGTGACGGTATTCCCGTTTCACATACGAGCGACCGAAACGAACAGAAAGTTGAATGGATAGTCTGAACAATCAATGTATCTGGGTGGTATCCGATTATATCGCAATACTGTATATATAGTGATACTAACCAGGTGACGGTACTTCCGTTATACATACTAGCGACTGAATCGAACAGAAGGTTGAATGGTTAGACGAAACGATAATTGAAACTGAGTTGTATTCTATTATATCGTGGTGATGTTTATATAGAAATACTCACCAGGTTACTGTTCTTCCGTTACACAAACTAGCGACTGAATCGAACAGAAGGTTAAATGGTTAGACGAAACGATAATTGAAACTGAGTTGTATTCAATTATATCGTGGTGATGTTTATTTAGAAATACTCACCAGGTAACTGTTCTTTCGTTTTCACATACAAGCGACCGAATCGAGCAGAAGGTCAAATGGATAGATTGAACAATCATCGTATCTGGGTTGTATTCGATTATGTTTATATAGTTATACTCACCAGGTAACTGTTCTTCCGTTACACATACTAGCGACCGAGTTGTATCTGAGTTGTATTCGATGATATCGTGATGATGTTTATATAGCAATACTCACCAGGTAACTGTTCTTCCGTTTTACATACAAGCGACCGAATCGAGCTGGAGGTTGAATAGATAGATTGAACAATCATCGTATCTGGGTTGTATTCGATAAAGTTTATATAGTTATACTCACCAGGTAACTGTTCTTCCGTTACACATACTAGCGACTGAATTGAACAGAAGGTTGAATGGATAGTATATGGGTTGTATTCGATTATGATGTTATGCTGTGTATATAGTTATACACACTAGGTGACGATATTCTTGTTTTACATACGAGCGACCGAAACGAACAGAAAGTTGAATGGATAGTCTGAACAATCAATGTATCAGGGTGGTATCCGATTATATCGCAATACTGTATATATAGTGATACATACCAGGTGACGGTACTTCCGTTACACATACTAGCGACTGAATCGAACAGAAGGTTGAATGGTTAGACGAAACGATAATTGTAACTGAGTTGTATTCTATTATATCGTGGTGATGTTTATATAGAAATACTCACCAGGTTACTGTTCTTCCGTTATACATACGAGCAACCGAATCGAACAGAAGGTTGAATGGATAGTATCTGGGTTGTATTCGATTATGTTGTTATGCTGTGTATATAGTTATACACACTAGGTGACGGTATTCCCGTTTCACATACGAGCGACCGAAACGAACAGAAAGTTGAATGGATAGTCTGAACAATCAATGTATCTGGGTGGTATCCGATTATATCGCAATACTGTATATATAGTGATACTAACCAGGTGACGGTACTTTCGTTACACATACTAGCGACTGAATCGAACAGAAGGTTGAATGGTTAGACGAAACGATAATTGAAACTGAGTTGTATTCTATTATATCGTGGTGATGTTTATATAGAAATACTCACCAGGTTACTGTTCTTCCGTTACACATACTAGCGACTGAATCGAACAGAAGGTTAAATGGTTAGACGAAACGATAATTGATACTGAGTTGTATTCGATTATATCGTGGTGATGTTTATATAGAAATACTCACCAGGTGACTGTTCTTTCGTTTTCACATACAAGCGACCGAATCGAGCAGAAGGTCAAATGGACAGATTGAACAATCATCGTATCTGGGTTGTATTCGATAATGTTTATATAGTTATACTCACCAGGTAACTGTTCTTCCGTTACACATACTAGTGACTGAATCGAACAGAAGGTTAAATGGTTAGACGAAACGATAATTGTATCTGGGTTGTATTCGATGATATCGTGATGATGTTTATATAGCAATACTCACCAGGTAACTGTTCTTCCGTTTTATATACAAGCGACCGAATCGAGCAGAAGGTTGAATTCAGTATAGATTGAACAATGATCGTATCTGGGTTGTATTCGATTATGTTTATATAGTTATACTCACCAGGTAACTGTTCTTCCGTTATACATACGAGCGACTGAATTGAACAGAAGGTTGAATGGATAGTATATGGGTTGTATTCGATTATGATGTTATGCTGTGTATATAGTTATACACACTAGGTGACGGTATTCCCGTTTCACATACGAGCGACCGAAACGAACAGAAAGTTGAATGGATAGTCTGAACAATCAATGTATCTGGGTGGTATCCGATTATATCGCAATACTGTATATACAGTGATACTAACCAGGTGACGGTACTTCCGTTACACATACTAGCGACTGAATCGAACAGAAGGTTGAATGGTTAGACGAAACGATAATTGAAACTGAGTTGTATTCTATTATATCGTGGTGATGTTTATATAGAAATACTCACCAGGTTACTGTTCTTCCGTTACACAAACTAGCGACTGAATCGAACAGAAGGTTAAATGGTTAGACGAAACGATAATTGAAACTGAGTTGTATTCAATTATATCGTGGTGATGTTTATATAGAAATACTCACCAGGTAACTGTTCTTTCGTTTTCACATACAAGCGACCGAATCGAGCAGAAGGTCAAATGGATAGATTGAACAATCATCGTATCTGGGTTGTATTCGATTATGTTTATATAGTTATACTCACCAGGTAACTGTTCTTCCGTTACACATACTAGCGACCGAGTTGTATCTGAGTTGTATTCGATGATATCGTGATGATGTTTATATAGCAATACTCACCAGGTAACTGTTCTTCCGTTTTACATACAAGCGACCGAATCGAGCAGGAGGTTGAATAGATAGATTGAACAATCATCGTATCTGGGTTGTATTCGATAAAGTTTATATAGTTATACTCACCAGGTAACTGTTCTTCCGTTACACATACTAGCGACTGAATTGAACAGAAGGTTGAATGGATAGTATATGGGTTGTATTCGATTATGATGTTATGCTGTGTATATAGTTATACACACTAGGTGACGATATTCTTGTTTTACATACGAGCGACCGAAACGAACAGAAAGTTGAATGGATAGTCTGAACAATCAATGTATCAGGGTGGTATCCGATTATATCGCAATACTGTATATATAGTGATACATACCAGGTGACGGTACTTCCGTTACACATACTAGCGACTGAATTGAACAGAAGGTTGAATGGTTAGACGAAACGATAATTGTAACTGACTTGTATTCTATTATATCGTGGTGATGTTTATATAGAAATACTCACCAGGTTACTGTTCTTCCGTTATACATACGAGCAACCGAATCGAACAGAAGGTTGAATGGATAGTATCTGGGTTGTATTCGATTATGTTGTTATGCTGTGTATATAGTTATACACACTAGGTGACGGTATTCCCGTTTCACATACGAGCGACCGAAACGAACAGAAAGTTGAATGGATAGTCTGAACAATCAATGTATCTGGGTGGTATCCGATTATATCGCAATACTGTATATATAGTGATACTAACCAGGTGACGGTACTTTCGTTACACATACTAGCGACTGAATTGAACAGAAGGTTGAATGGTTAGACGAAACGATAATTGAAACTGAGTTGTATTCTATTATATCGTGGTGATGTTTATATAGAAATACTCACCAGGTTACTGTTCTTCCGTTACACATACTAGCGACTGAATCGAACAGAAGGTTAAATGGTTAGACGAAACGATAATTGATACTGAGTTGTATTCGATTATATCGTGGTGATGTTAATATAAAAATACTCACCAGGTGACTGTTCTTTCGTTTTCACATACAAGCGACCGAATCGAGCAGAAGGTCAAATGGACAGATTGAACAATCATCGTATCTGGGTTGTATTCGATAATGTTTATATAGTTATACTCACCAGGTAACTGTTCTTCCGTTACACATACTAGCGACTGAATCGAACAGAAGGTTAAATGGTTAGACGAAACGATAATTGTATCTGAGTTGTATTCGATGATATCGTGATGATGTTTATATAGCAATACTCACCAGGTAACTGTTCTTCCGTTTTATATACAAGCGACCGAATCGAGCAGAAGGTTGAATTCAGTATAGATTGAACAATCATCGTATCTGGGTTGTATTCGATTATGTTTATATAGTTATACTCACCAGGTAACTGTTCTTCCGTTATACATACGAGCGACTGAATTGAACAGAAGGTTGAATGGATAGTATATGGGTTGTATTCGATTATGATGTTATGCTGTGTATATAGTTATACACACTAGGTGACGGTATTCCCGTTTCACATACGAGCGACCGAAAGGAACAGAAAGTTGAATGGATATTCTGAACAATCAATGTATCTGGGTGGTATCCGATTATATCGCAATACTGTATATATAGTGATACTAACCAGGTGACGGTACTACCGTTACACATACTAGCGACTGAATCGAACAGAAGGTTGAATGGTTAGACGAAACGATAATTGAAACTGAGTTGTATTCTATTATATCGTGGTGATGTTTATATAGAAATACTCACCAGGTTACTGTTCTTCCGTTACACAAACTAGCGACTGAATCGAACAGAAGGTTAAATGGTTAGACGAAACGATAATTGAAACTGAGTTGTATTCAATTATATCGTGGTGATGTTTATATAGAAATACTCACCAGGTAACTGTTCTTTCGTTTTCACATACAAGCGACCGAATCGAGCAGAAGGTCAAATGGATAGATTGAACAATCATCGTATCTGGGTTGTATTCGATTATGTTTATATAGTTATACTCACCAGGTAACTGTTCTTCCGTTACACATACTAGCGACTGAATCGAACAATAGGTTAAATGGTTAGACGAAACGATAATTGAAACTGAGTTGTATTCTATTATATCGTGGTGATGTTTATATAGAAATACTCACCAGGTTACTGTTCTTCCGTTATACATACGAGCAACCGAATCGAACAGAAGGTTGAATGGATAGTATATGGGTTGTATTCGATTATGATGTTAAGCTGTGTATATAGTTATACACACTAGGTGACGGTATTCTTGTTCTACATAAGAGCGACCGAAACGAACAGAAAGTTGAATGGATAGTCTGAACAATCAATGTATCAGGGTGGTATCCGATTACATCGCAATACTGTATATATAGTGATACATACCAGGTGACGATACTTCCGTTACACATACTAGCGACTGAATCGAACAGAAGGTTGAATGGTTAGACGAAACGATAATTGAAACTGAGTTGTATTCGATTATATCGTGGTGATGTTTATATAGAAATACTCACCAGGTTACTGTTCTTCCGTTATACATACGAGCAACCGAATCGAACAGATGGTTGGATGGATAGTATATGGGTTGTATTCGATTATGATGTTATGCTGTGTATATAGTTATACACACTAGGTGACGGTATTCCCGTTTCACATACGAGCGACCGAAACGAACAGAAAGTTGGATGGATAGTCTGAACAATCAATGTATCTGGGTGGTATCCGATTATATCGCAATACAGTATATATAGTGATACATACCAGGTGACGGTACTTCCGTTACACATACTAGCGACTGAATCGAACAGAAGGTTAAATGGTTAGACGAAACGATAATTGTAACTGAGTTGTATTCTATTATATCGTGGTGATGTTTATATAGTTATACTCACCAGGTAACTGTTCTTCCGTTACACATACTAGCGACTGAATCGAACAGAAGGTTAAATAGTTAGACGAAACGATAATTGTAACTGAGTTGTATTCTATTATATCGTGGTGATGTTTAAATAGAAATACTCACCAGGTTACTGTTCTTCCGTTATACATACGAGCAACCGAATCGAACAGAAGGTTGAATGGATAGTATTTGGGTTGTATTCGATTATGATGTTATGCTGTGTATATAGTTATACACACTAGGTGACGGTATTCCCGTTTCACATACGAGCGACCCAAACGAACAGAAAGTTGAATGGATAGTCTGAACAATCAATGTATCTGGGTGGTATCCGATTATATCTCAATACTGTATATATAGTTATACTAATCAGGTGACGGTACTTCCGTTACACATACTAGCGACTGAATCGAACAGAAGGTTAAATGGTTAGACAAAACGATAATTCAAACTGAGTTGTATTCGATTATATCGTGGTGATGTTTATATAGAAATACTCACCAGGTTACTGTTCTTCCGTTATACATACGAGCAACCGAATCGAACAGAAGGTTGAATGGATAGTGTATGGGTTGTATTCGATTATGATGTTATGCTGTGTATATAGTTATACACACTAGGTGAGGGTATTCCCGTTTCACATACGAGCGACCGAAACGAACAGAAAGTTGAATGGATAGTCTGAACAATCAATGTATCTGGGTGGTATCCGATTATATCGCAATACTGTATATATAGTGATACTAACCAGGTGACGGTACTTCCGTTACACATACTAGCGACTGAACCGAACAGAAGGTTAAATGGTTAGACAAAACGATAATTGTATCTGAGTTGTATTCGATGATATCGTGATGATGTTCATATAGCAATACTCACCAGGTAACTGTTCTTCCGTTTTACATACAAGCGACCCAATCGAGCAGGAGGTTGAATTCAGTATAGATTGAACAATCATCGTATCTGGGTTGTATTCGATTATGTTCCTATAGTTATACTCACCAGGTAACTGTTCTTCCGTTATACATACGAGCGACTGAATTGAACAGAAGGTTGAATGGATAGTATATGGGTTGTATTCGATTATGATGTTATGCTGTGTATATAGTTATACACACTAGGTGACGGTATTCTTGTTCTACATACGAGCGACCGAAACGAACAGAAAGTTGAATGGATAGTCTGAACAATCAATGTATCAGGGTGGTATCCGATTATATCGCAATACTGTATATATAGTGATACATACCAGGTGACGGTACTTCCGTTACACATACTAGCGACTGAATCGAACAGAAGGTTAAATGGTTAGACGAAACGATAATTGTAACTGAGTTGTATTCTATTATATCGTGGTGATGTTTATATAGAAATACTCACCAGGTTACTGTTCTTCCGTTATACATACGAGCAACCGAATCGAACAGAAGGTTGAATGGATAGTATCTGGGTTGTATTCGATTATGATGTTATGCTGTGTATATAGTCAAACACACTAGGTGACGGTATTCCCGTTTCACATACGAGCGACCGAAACGAACAGAAAGTTGAATGGATAGTCTGAACAATCAATGTATCTGGGTGGTATCCGATTATATCGCAATACTGTATATATAGTGATACTAACCAGGTGACGGTACTTCCGTTATACATACTAGCGACTGAATCGAACAGAAGGTTAAATGGTTAGACAAAACGATAATTGTATCTGAGTTGTATTCGATGATATCGTGATGATGTTTATATAGCAATACTCACCAGGTAACTGTTCTTCCGTTTTACATACAAGCGACCGAATCGAGCAGGAGGTTGAATTCAGTATAGATTGAACAATCATCGTATCTGGGTTGTATTCGATTATGTTCATATAGTTATACTCACCAGGTAACTGTTCTTCCGTTATACATACGAGCGACTGAATTGAACAGAAGGTTGAATGGATAGTTAATGAGTTGTATTCGATTATGATGTTATGCTGTGTATATAGTTATACACACTAGGTGACGGTATTCTTGTTTTACATACGAGCGACCGAAACGATCAGAAAGTTGAATGGATAGTCTGAATAATCAATGTATCAGGGTGGTATCCGATTATATCGCAATACTGTATATATAGTGATACATACCAGGTGACGGTACTTCCGTTACACATACTAGCGACTGAATCGAACAGAAGGTTGAATGGTATGACGAAACGATAATTGTAACTGAGTTGTATTCTATTATATCGTGGTGATGTTTATATAGAAATACTCACCAGGTTACTGTTCTTTCGTTATACATACGAGCAACCGAATCGAACAGAAGGTTGAATGGATAGTATCTGGGTTGTATTCGATTATGATGTTATGCTGTGTATATAGTTAAACACACTAGCTGACGGTATTCCCGTTTCACATACGAGCGACCGAAACGAACAGAAAGTTGAATGGATAGTCTGAACAATCAATGTATCTGGGTGGTATCCGATTATATCGCAATACTGTATATATAGTGATACTAACCAGGTGACGGTACTTTCGTTACACATACTAGCGACTGAATCGAACAGAAGGTTAAATGGTTAGACGAAACGATAATTGAAACTAAGTTGTATTCGATTATATCGTGGTGATGTTTATATAGAAATACTCACCAGGTAACTGTTCTTTCGTTTTCACATATAAGCGACCGAATCGAGCAGAAGGTCAAATGGATAGTTTGAACAATCATCGTATCTGGGTTGTATTCGATAATGTTTATATAGTTATACTCACCAGGTAACTGTTCTTCCGTTACACATACTAGCGACTGAATCGAACAGAAGGTTAAATGGTTAGACGAAACGATAATTGTAACTGAGTTGTATTCTATTATATCGTGGTGATGTTTATATAGTTATACTCACCAGGTAACTGTTCTTCCGTTACACATACTAGCGACTGAATCGAACCGAAGGTTAAATGGTTAGACGAAACGATAATTGAAACTGAGTTGTATTCTATTATATCGTGGTGATGTTTATATAGAAATACTCACCAGGTTACTGTTCTTCCGTTATACATACGAGCAACCGAATCGAACAGAAGGTTGAATGGATAGTATATGGGTTGTATTCGATTATGATGTTATGCTGTGTATATAGTTATACACACTAGGTGACGGTATTCCTGTTTCAAATACGAGCGACCGAAACGAACAGAAAGTTGAATGGATAGTCTGAACAATCAATGTATCTGGGTGGTATCCGATTATATCGCAATTCTGTATATATAGTGATACTAACCAGGTGACGGTACTTCCGTTACACATACTAGTGACTGAATCGAACAGAAGGTTAAATGGTTAGACGAAACGATAATTGAAACTGAGTTGTATTCGATTATATCGTGGTGATGTTTATATAGCAATACTCACCAGGTAACTGTTCTTCCGTTTTACATACAAGCGACCGAATCGAGCAGGAGGTTGAATAGATAGATTGAACAATCATCGTATCTGGGTGGTATTCGATAATGTTTATATAGTTATACTCACCAGGTAACTGTTCTTCCGTTACACATACTAGCGACTGAATCGAACAGTAGGTTGAATGGTTAGACGAAACGATGATTGTATCTGAGTTGTATTCGATGATAACGTGATGATGTTTATATAGCAATACTCACCAGGTAACTGTTCTTCCGTTTTACATACAAGCGACCGAATCGAGCAGAAGGTTGAATTTAGTATAGATTGAACAATCATCGTATCTGGGTTGTATTCGATTATGTTTATATAGTTATACTCACCAGGTGACGGTACTTCCGTTACACATATTAGCAACTGAATCGAACAGAAGGTTAAATTGTTAGACGAAACGATAATTGTATCTGAGTTGTATTCGATGATAACGTGATGATGTTTATATAGCAATACTCACCAGGTAACTGTTCTTCCGTTACACATACGAGCGACCGAAAAAAAACAGAAAGTTGAATGGATAGTCTGAACAATCAATGTATCTGGGTGGTATCCGATTATATCGCAATACTGTATATATAGTGATACTAACCAGGTGACGGTACTTCCGTTACACATACTAGCGACTGAATCGAACAGAAGGTTAAATGGTTAGACGAAACGATAATTGAAACTAAGTTGTATTCGATTATATCGTGGTGATGTTTATATAGAAATACTCACCAGGTAACTGTTCTTTCGTTTTCACATACAAGCGACCGAATCAAGCAGAAGGTCAAATGGATAGATTGAACAATCATCGTATCTGGGTTGTATTCGATTATGTTTATATAGTTATACTCACCAGGTAACTGTTCTTCCGTTACACATACTAGCGACTGAATCGAACAGAAGGTTAAATTGTTAGACGAAACGATAATTGTAACTGAGTTGTATTCTATTATATCGTGGTGATGTTTATATAGTTATACTCACCAGGTAACTGTTCTTCCGTTACACATACTAGCGACTGAATCGAACAATAGGTTAAATGGTTAGACGAAACGATAATTGAAACTGAGTTGTATTCTATTATATCGTGGTGATGTTTATATAGAAATACTCACCAGGTTACTGTTCTTCCGTTATACATACGAGCAACCGAATCGAACAGAAGGTTGAATGGATAGTATATGGGTTGTATTCGATTATGATGTTAAGCTGTGTATATAGTTATACACACTAGGTGACGGTATTCTTGTTCTACATACGAGCGACCGAAACGAACAGAAAGTTGAATGGATAGTCTGAACAATCAATGTATCAGGGTGGTATCCGATTACATCGCAATACTGTATATATAGTGATACATACCAGGTGACGATACTTCCGTTACACATACTAGCGACTGAATCGAACAGAAGGTTAAATGGTTAGACGAAACGATAATTGAAACTGAGTTGTATTCGATTATATCGTGGTGATGTTTATATAGAAATACTCACCAGGTTACTGTTCTTCCGTTATACATACGAGCAACCGAATCGAACAGATGGTTGGATGGATAGTATATGGGTTGTATTCGATTATGATGTTATGCTGTGTATATAGTTATACACACTAGGTGACGGTATTCCCGTTTCACATACGAGCGACCGAAACGAACAGAAAGTTGGATGGATAGTCTGAACAATCAATGTATCTGGGTGGTATCCGATTATATCGCAATACAGTATATATAGTGATACATACCAGGTGACGGTACTTCCGTTACACATACTAGCGACTGAATCGAACAGAAGGTTAAATGGTTAGACGAAACGATAATTGTAACTGAGTTGTATTCTATTATATCGTGGTGATGTTTATATAGTTATACTCACCAGGTAACTGTTCTTCCGTTACACATACTAGCGACTGAATCGAACAGAAGGTTAAATAGTTAGACGAAACGATAATTGTAACTGAGTTGTATTCTATTATATCGTGGTGATGTTTAAATAGAAATACTCACCAGGTTACTGTTCTTCCGTTATACATACGAGCAACCGAATCGAACAGAAGGTTGAATGGATAGTATTTGGGTTGTATTCGATTATGATGTTATGCTGTGTATATAGTTATACACACTAGGTGACGGTATTCCCGTTTCACATACGAGCGACCCAAACGAACAGAAAGTTGAATGGATAGTCTGAACAATCAATGTATCTGGGTGGTATCCGATTATATCTCAATACTGTATATATAGTTATACTAACCAGGTGACGGTACTTCCGTTACACATACTAGCGACTGAATCGAACAGAAGGTTAAATGGTTAGACAAAACGATAATTCAAACTGAGTTGTATTCGATTATATCGTGGTGATGTTTATATAGAAATACTCACCAGGTTACTGTTCTTCCGTTATACATACGAGCAACCGAATCGAACAGAAGGTTGAATGGATAGTGTATGGGTTGTATTCGATTATGATGTTATGCTGTGTATATAGTTATACACACTAGGTGAGGGTATTCCCGTTTCACATACGAGCGACCGAAACGAACAGAAAGTTGAATGGATAGTCTGAACAATCAATGTATCTGGGTGGTATCCGATTATATCGCAATACTGTATATATAGTGATACTAACCAGGTGACGGTACTTCCGTTACACATACTAGCGACTGAACCGAACAGAAGGTTAAATGGTTAGACAAAACGATAATTGTATCTGAGTTGTATTCGATGATATCGTGATGATGTTCATATAGCAATACTCACCAGGTAACTGTTCTTCCGTTTTACATACAAGCGACCCAATCGAGCAGGAGGTTGAATTCAGTATAGATTGAACAATCATCGTATCTGGGTTGTATTCGATTATGTTCCTATAGTTATACTCACCAGGTAACTGTTCTTCCGTTATACATACGAGCGACTGAATTGAACAGAAGGTTGAATGGATAGTATATGGGTTGTATTCGATTATGATGTTATGCTGTGTATATAGTTATACACACTAGGTGACGGTATTCTTGTTCTACATACGAGCGACCGAAACGAACAGAAAGTTGAATGGATAGTCTGAACAATCAATGTATCAGGGTGGTATCCGATTATATCGCAATACTGTATATATAGTGATACATACCAGGTGACGGTACTTCCGTTACACATACTAGCGACTGAATCGAACAGAAGGTTAAATGGTTAGACGAAACGATAATTGTAACTGAGTTGTATTCTATTATATCGTGGTGATGTTTATATAGAAATACTCACCAGGTTACTGTTCTTCTGTTATACATACGAGCAACCGAATCGAACAGAAGGTTGAATGGATAGTATCTGGGTTGTATTCGATTATGATGTTATGCTGTGTATATAGTCAAACACACTAGGTGACGGTATTCCCGTTTCACATACGAGCGACCGAAACGAACAGAAAGTTGAATGGATAGTCTGAACAATCAATGTATCTGGGTGGTATCCGATTATATCGCAATACTGTATATATAGTGATACTAACCAGGTGACGGTACTTCCGTTATACATACTAGCGACTGAATCGAACAGAAGGTTAAATGGTTAGACAAAACGATAATTGTATCTGAGTTGTATTCGATGATATCGTGATGATGTTTATATAGCAATACTCACCAGGTAACTGTTCTTCCGTTTTACATACAAGCGACCGAATCGAGCAGGAGGTTGAATTCAGTATAGATTGAACAATCATCGTATCTGGGTTGTATTCGATTATGTTCATATAGTTATACTCACCAGGTAACTGTTCTTCCGTTATACATACGAGCGACTGAATTGAACAGAAGGTTGAATGGATAGTATATGAGTTGTATTCGATTATGATGTTATGCTGTGTATATAGTTATACACACTAGGTGACGGTATTCTTGTTTTACATACGAGCGACCGAAACGATCAGAAAGTTGAATGGATAGTCTGAATAATCAATGTATCAGGGTGGTATCCGATTATATCGCAATACTGTATATATAGTGATACATACCAGGTGACGGTACTTCCGTTACACATACTAGCGACTGAATCGAACAGAAGGTTGAATGGTATGACGAAACGATAATTGTAACTGAGTTGTATTCTATTATATCGTGGTGATGTTTATATAGAAATACTCACCAGGTTACTGTTCTTTCGTTATACATACGAGCAACCGAATCGAACAGAAGGTTGAATGGATAGTATCTGGGTTGTATTCGATTATGATGTTATGCTGTGTATATAGTTAAACACACTAGCTGACGGTATTCCCGTTTCACATACGAGCGACCGAAACGAACAGAAAGTTGAATGGATAGTCTGAACAATCAATGTATCTGGGTGGTATCCGATTATATCGCAATACTGTATATATAGTGATACTAACCAGGTGACGGTACTTTCGTTACACATACTAGCGACTGAATCGAACAGAAGGTTAAATGGTTAGACGAAACGATAATTGAAACTAAGTTGTATTCGATTATATCGTGGTGATGTTTATATAGAAATACTCACCAGGTAACTGTTCTTTCGTTTTCACATATAAGCGACCGAATCGAGCAGAAGGTCAAATGGATAGTTTGAACAATCATCGTATCTGGGTTGTATTCGATAATGTTTATATAGTTATACTCACCAGGTAACTGTTCTTCCGTTACACATACTAGCGACTGAATCGAACAGAAGGTTAAATGGTTAGACGAAACGATAATTGTAACTGAGTTGTATTCTATTATATCGTGGTGATGTTTATATAGTTATACTCACCAGGTAACTGTTCTTCCGTTACACATACTAGCGACTGAATCGAACAGAAGGTTAAATGGTTAGACGAAACGATAATTGAAACTGAGTTGTATTCTATTATATCGTGGTGATGTTTATATAGAAATACTCACCAGGTTACTGTTCTTCCGTTATACATACGAGCAACCGAATCGAACAGAAGGTTGAATGGATAGTATATGGGTTGTATTCGATTATGATGTTATGCTGTGTATATAGTTATACACACTAGGTGACGGTATTCCTGTTTCAAATACGAGCGACCGAAACGAACAGAAAGTTGAATGGATAGTCTGAACAATCAATGTATCTGGGTGGTATCCGATTATATCGCAATTCTGTATATATAGTGATACTAACCAGGTGACGGTACTTCCGTTACACATACTAGTGACTGAATCGAACAGAAGGTTAAATGGTTAGACGAAACGATAATTGAAACTGAGTTGTATTCGATTATATCGTGGTGATGTTTATATAGCAATACTCACCAGGTAACTGTTCTTCCGTTTTACATACAAGCGACCGAATCGAGCAGGAGGTTGAATAGATAGATCGAACAATCATCGTATCTGGGTGGTATTCGATAATGTTTATATAGTTATACTCACCAGGTAACTGTTCTTCCGTTACACATACTAGCGACTGAATCGAACAGAAGGTTGAATGGTTAGACGAAACGATAATTGTATCTGAGTTGTATTCGATGATAACGTGATGATGTTTATATAGCAATACTCACCAGGTAACTGTTCTTCCGTTTTACATACAAGCGACCGAATCGAGCAGAAGGTTGAATTTAGTATAGATTGAACAATCATCGTATCTGGGTTGTATTCGATTATGTTTATATAGTTATACTCACCAGGTGACGGTACTTCCGTTACACATACTAGCAACTGAATCGAACAGAAGGTTAAATTGTTAGACGAAACGATAATTGTATCTGAGTTGTATTCGATGATAACGTGATGATGTTTATAAAGCAATACTCACCAGGTAACTGTTCTTCCGTTACACATACGAGCGACCGAAACGAACAGAAAGTTGAATGGATAGTCTGAACAATCAATGTATCTGGGTGGTATCCGATTATATCGCAATACTGTATATATAGTGATACTAACCAGGTGACGGTACTTCCGTTACACATACTAGCGACTGAATCGAACAGAAGGTTAAATGGTTAGACGAAACGATAATTGAAACTAAGTTGTATTCGATTATATCGTGGTGATGTTTATATAGAAATACTCACCAGGTAACTGTTCTTTCGTTTTCACATACAAGCGACCGAATCAAGCAGAAGGTCAAATGGATAGATTGAACAATCATCGTATCTGGGTTGTATTCGATTATGTTTATATAGTTATACATACTCACCAGGTAACTGTTCTTCCGTTACACATACTAGCGACTGAATCGAACAGAAGGTTAAATTGTTAGACGAAACGATAATTGTAACTGAGTTGTATTCTATTATATCGTGGTGATGTTTATATAGTTATACTCACCAGGTAACTGTTCTTCCGTTACACATACTAGCGACTGAATCGAACAGAAGGTTAAATGGTTAGACGAAACGATAATTGAAACTGAGTTGTATTCTATTATATCGTGGTGATGTTTATATAGAAATACTCACCAGGTTACTGTTCTTCCGTTATACATACGAGCAACCGAATCGAACAGAAGGTTGAATGGATAGTATATGGGTTGTATTCGATTATGATGTTATGCTGTGTATATAGTTATACACAGTAGGTGACGGTATTCCCGTTTCACATACGAGCGACCGAAACGAACAGAAAGTTAAATGGATAGTCTGAACAATCAATGTATCTGGGTGGTATCCGATTATATCGCAATACTGTATATATAGTGATACTAACCAGGTGACGGTACTTCCGTTACACATACTAGCGACTGAATCGAACAGAAGGTTAGATGGTTAGACGAAACGATAATTGATACTGAGTTGTATTCGATTATATCGTGGTGATGTTTATATAGCAATACTCACCAGGTAACTGTTCTTCCGTTTTACATACAAGCGACCGAATCGAGCAGGAGGTTGAATGGATAGATTGTATTCGATAATGTTTATATAGTTATACTCACCAGGTAACTGTTCTTCCGTTACACATACCAGCGACTGAATCGAACAGAAGGTTAAATGGTTAGACGAAACGATGGATAGTATCTGGGTTGTATTCGATTATGATGTTATGCTGTGTATATAGTTAAACACACTAGGTGACGGTATTCCCGTTTCACATACGAGCGAACAGAAAGTTGAATGGATAGTCTGAACAATCAATGTATCTGGGTGGTATCCGATTATATCGCAATACTGTATATATAGTGATACTAACCAGGTGACGGTACTTCCGTTACACATACTAGCGACTTAATCGAACAGAAGGTTAAATGGTTAGACGAAACGATAATTGTATCTGAGTTGTATTCGATGATAACGTGATGATGTTTATATAGCAATACTCACCAGGTAACTGTTCTTCCGTTTTACATACAAGCGACCGAATTGAGCAGAAGGTTGAATTTAGTATAGATTGAACAATCATCGTATCTGGGTTGTATTCGATTATGTTTATATAGTTATACTCACCAGGTAACTGTTCTTCCGTTATACATACGAGCGACTGAATTGAACAGAAGGTTGAATGGATAGTATATGGGTTGTATTCGATAATGATGTTATGCTGTGTATATAGTTATACACACTAGGTGACGGTATTCCCGTTTTACATACGAGCGACCGAAACAAAAACAAAGTTGAATGGATAGACTGAACAATCAATGTATCTGGGTGGTATCCGATTATATCGCAATACTGTATATATAGTGATACTAACCAGGTGACGGTACTTCCGTTACACATACTAGCGACTGAATCGAACAGAAGGTTAAATGGTTAGACAAAACGATAATTGTATCTGAGTTGTATTCGATGATATCGTGATGATGTTAATATAGCAATACTCACCAGGTAACTGTTCTTCCGTTTTACATACAAGCGACCGAATCGAGCAGAAGGTTGAATTCAGTATAGATTGAACAATCATCGTATCTGGGTTGTATTCGATTATGTTTATATAGTTATACTCACCAGGTAACTGTTCTTCCGTTATACATACGAGCGACTGAATTGAACAGAAGGTTGAATGGATAGTATATGGGTTGTATTCGATAATAATGTTATGCTGTGTATATAGTTATACACACTAGGTGACGGTATTCCCGTTTTACATACGAGCGACCGAAACAAAAACAAAGTTGAATGGATAGACTGAACAATCAATGTATCTGGGTGGTATCCGATTATATCGCAATACTGTATATATAGTGATACTAACCAGGTGACGGTACTTCCGTTACACATACTAGCGACTGAATCGAACAGAAGGTTAAATGGTTAGACAAAACGATAATTGTATCTGAGTTGTATTCGATGATATCGTGATGATGTTTATATAGCAATACTCACCAAGTAACTGTTCTTCCGTTTTACATACAAGCGACCGAATCGAGCAGGAGGTTGAATAGATAGATTGAACAATCATCGTATCTGGGTTGTATTCGATAATGTTTATATAGTTATACTCACCAGGTAACTGTTCTTCCGTTACACATACTAGCAACTGAATCGAACAGAAGGTTAAATGGTTAGACGAAACGATAATTGTATCTGAGTTGTATTCGATGATATCGTGATGATGTTTATATAGCAATACTCACCAGGTAACTGTTCTTCCGTTTTACATAAAAGCGACCGAATCGAGCAGAAGGTTGAAATCAGTATAGATTGAACAATCATCGTATCTGGGTTGTATTCGATTATGTTTATATAGTTATACTCACCAGGTAACTGTTCTTCCGTTATACATACGAGCGACTGAATTGAACAGAAGGTTGAATGGATAGTATATGGGTTGTATTCGATTATGATGTTATGCTGTGTATATAGTTATACACACTAGGTGACGGTATTCTTGTTTTACATACGAGCGACCGAAACGAACAGAAAGTTGAATGGATAGTCTGAACAATCAATGTATCAGGGTGGTATCCAATTATATCGCAATACTGTATATATAGTGATACATACCAGGTGACGGTACTTCCGTTACACATACTAGCGACTGAATCGAACAGAAGGTTAAATGGTTAGACGAAACGATAATTGTAACTGAGTTGAATTCTATTATATCGTGGTGATGTTTATATAGAAATACTCACCAGGTTACTGTTCTTCCGTTATACATACGAGCAACCGAATCGAACAGAAGGTTGAATGGATAGTATATGGGTTGTATTCGATTATGATGTTATGCTGTGTATATAGTTATACACACTAGGTGATGGTATTCCCGTTTTACATACGAGCGACCGAAACGAACAGAAAGTTGAATGGATAGTCTGAACAATCAATTTATCTGGGTGGTATCCGATTATATCGCAATACTGTATATATAGTGATACTTACCAGGTGACGGTACTTCCGTTACACATACTAGCGACTGAATCGAACAGAAGGTTAAATGGTTAGATAAAACGATAATTGTATCTGAGTTGTATTCGATGATATCGTGATGATGTTTATATAGCAATACTCACCAGGTAACTGTTCTTCCGTTTCACATACAAGCGACCGAATCGAGCAGGAGGTTGAATAGATAGATTGAACAATCATCGTATCTGGGTTGTATTCGATAATGTTTATATAGTTATACTCACCAGGTAACTGTTCTTCCGTTACACATACTAGCGACTGAATCGAACAGAAGGTTAAATGGATAGACGAAACGATAATTGTATCTGAGTTGTATTCGATTATATCGTGGTGATGTTTATATAGAAATACTCCCCAGGTAACTGTTCTTTCGTTTTCACATACAAGCGACCGAATCGAGCAGAAGGTCAAATGGATAGATTGAACAATCATCGTATCTGGGTTGTATTCGATTATGTTTATATAGTTATACTCACCAGGTAACTGTTCTTCCGTTACACATACTAGCGACTGAATCGAACAGAAGGTTAAATGGTTAGACGAAACGATAATTGAAACTGAGTTGTATTCGATTATATCGTGGTGATGTTTATATAGAAATACTCACCAGGTAACTGTTCTTTCGTTTTCACATACAAGCGACCGAATCGAGCAGAAGGTCAAATGGATAGATTGAACAATCATCGTATCTGGGTTGTATTCGATTATGTTCATATAGTTATACTCACCAGGTAACTGTTCTTCCGTTACACATACGAGCGACTGAATTGAACAGAAGGTTGAATGGATAGTATATGGGTTGTATTCGATTATGATGTTATGCTGTGTATATAGTTATACACACTAGGTGACGGTATTCTTGTTTTACATACGAGCGACCTAAACGAACAGAAAGTTGAATGGATAGTCTGAACAATCAATGTATCTGGGTGGTATCCGATTATATCGCAATACTGTATATATAGTGATACATACCAGGTGACGGTACTTCCGTTACACATACTAGCGACTGAATCGAACAGAAGGTTAAATGGTTAGACAAAACGATAATTGTATCTGAGTTGTATTCGATGATATCGTGATGATGTTAATATAGCAATACTCACCAGGTAACTGTTCTTCCGTTTTACATACAAGCGACCGAATCGAGCAGGAGGTTGAATAGATAGATTGAACAATCATCGTATCTGGGTTGTATTCGATAATGTTTATATAGTTATATTCACCAGGTAACTGTTCTTCCGTTACACATACTAGCGACTGAATCGAACAGAAGGTTAAATGGTTAGACGAAACGATAATTGTATCTGACCGAATCGAGCAGGAGGTTGAAAAGATAGATTGAACAATCATCGTATCTGGGTTGTATTCGATAATGTTTATATAGTTATACTCACCAGGTAACTGTTCTTCCGTTACACATACTAGCGACTGAATCGAACAGAAGGTTAAATGGTTAGACGAAACGATAATTGTATCTGAGTTGTATTCGATTATATCGTGGTGATGTTTATATAGAAATACTCACCAGGTAACTGTTCTTTCGTATTCACATACAAGCGACCGAATCGAGCAGAAGGTCAAATGGATAGATAGAACAATCATCGTATCTGGGTTGTATTCGATTAAGTTTATATAGTTATACTCACCAGGTAACTGTCCTTCCGTTACACATACTAGCGACTGAATCGAACAGAAGGTTAAATGGTTAGACGAAACGATAATTGAAACTGAGTTGTATTCGATTATATCGTGGTGATGTTTATATAGAAATACTCACCAGGTAACTGTTCTTTCGTTGTCACATACAAGCGACCGAATCGAGCAGAAGGTCAAATGGATAGATTGAACAATCATCGTATCTGGGATGTATTCGATTATGTTTATATAGGTATACTCACCAGGTAACTGTTCTTCCGTTACACATACGAGCGACTGAATTGAACAGAAGGTTGAATGGATAGTATATGGGTTGTATTCGATTATGATGTTATGCTATGTATATAGTTATACACACTAGGTGACGGTATTCTTGTTTTACATACGAGCGACCGAAACGAACAGAAAGTTGAATGGATAGTCTGAACAATCAATGTATCTGGGTGGTATCCGATTATATCGCAATACTGTATATATAGTGATACATACCAGGTGACGGTACTTCCGTTACACATACTAGCGACTGAATCGAACAGAAGGTTGAATGGTTAGACAAAACGATAATTGTATCTGAGTTGTATTCGATGATATCGTGAAGATGTTTATATAGCAATACTCACCAGGTAACTGTTTTTCCGTTTTACATACAAGCGACCGAATCGAGCAGGAGGTTGAATAGATAGATTGAACAATCATCGTATCTGGGTTGCATTCGATAATGTTTATATAGTTATACTCACCAGGTTACTGTTCTTCCGTTACACATACTAGCGACTGAATCGAACAGAAGGTTAAATGGTTAGACGAAACGATAATTGTATCTGAGTTGTATTCGATTATATCGTGGTGATGTTTATATAGAGATACTCACCAGGTGACTGTTCTTACGTTTTCACATACAAGCGACCGAATCGAGCAGAAGGTCAAATGGATAGATTGAACAATCATCGTATCTGGGTTGTATTCGATTATGTTTATATAGTTATACTCACCAGGTAACTGTTCTTCCGTTACACATACGAGCGACTGAATTGAACAGAAGGTTGAATGGATAGTATATGGGTTGTATTCGATTATGATGTTATGCTGTGTATATAGTTATACACACTAGGTGACGGTATTCCCGTTTTACATACGAGCGACCGAAACGAACAGAAAGTTGAATGGATAGTCTGAACAATCAATGTATCTGGGTGGTTTCCGATTATATCGCAATACTGTATATATAGTGATACTAACCATGTGACGGTACTTCCGTTACATATACTAGCGACTGAATCGAACAGAAGGTTAAATGGTTAGACGAAACGATAATTGTAACTGAGTTGTATTCTATTATATCGTGGTGATGTTTATATAGAAATACTCACCAGGTTACTGTTCTTCCGTTATACATACGAGCAACCGAATCGAACAGAAGGTTGAATGGATAGTATATGGGTTGTATTCGATTATGATGTTATGCTGTGTATATAGTTATACACACTAGGTGACGGTATTCCCGTTTTACATACGAGCGACCGAAACGAACAGAAAGTTGAATGGATAGTCTGAACAATCAATGTATCTGGGTGGTTTCCGATTATATCGCAATACTGTATATATAGTGATACTAACCAGGTGACGGTACTTCCGTTACACATACTAGCGACTGAATCGAACAGAAGAATAAATGGTTAGACGAAACGATAATTGTAACTGAGTTGTATTCTATTATATCGTGGTGATGTTTATATAGAAATACTCACCAGGTTACCGTTCTTTCGTTTTCACATACAAGCGACCTAATCGAGCAGAAGGTCAAATGGATAGATTGAACAATCATCGTATCTGGGTTGTATTCGATTATGTTTATATAGTTATACTCACCAGAAAACTGTTCTTCCGTTACACATACTAGCGACTGAATCGAACAGAAGGTTAAATGGTTAGACGAAACGATAATTGAAACTGAGTTGTATTCTATTATATCGTTGTGATGTTTATATAGAAATACTCACCAGGTTACTGTTCTTCCGTTATACATACGAGCAACCGAATCGAACAGAAGGTTGAATGGATAGTATATGGGTTGTATTCGATTATTATGTTATGCTGTGTATATAGTTATACACACTAGGTGACGGTATTCCCGTTTCACATACGAGCGACCGAAACGAACAGAAAGTTGAATGGATAGTCTGAACAATCAATGTATCTGGTTGGTATCCGATTATATCGCAATACTGTATATATAGTGATACTTACCAGGTGACGGTACTTCCGTTACACATACTAGCGACTGAATCGAACAGAAGGTTAAATGGTTAGACAAAACGATAATTGTATCTGAGTTGTATTCGATGATATCGTGATGATGTTTATATAGCAATACTCACCAGGTAACTGTTCTTCCGTTACACATACGAGCGACCGAAACGAACAGAAAGTTGAATGAATAGTCTGAACAATCAATGTATCTGGGTGGTATACGATTATATCGCAATACTGTATATATAGTGATACTAACCAGGTGACGGTACTTCCGTTACACATACTAGCGACTGAATCGAACAGAAGGTTGAATGGTTAGACGAAACGATAATTGAAACTAAGTTGTATTCGATTATATCGTGGTGATGTTTATATAGAAATACTCACCAGGTAACTGTTCTTTCGTTTTCACATACAAGCGACCGAATCGAGCAGAATGTCAAATGGATAGATTGAACAATCATCGTATCTGGGTTGTATTCGATTATGTTTATATAGTTATACTCACCAGGTAACTGTTCTTCCGTTACACATACTAGCGACTGAATCGAACAGAAGGTTAAATGGTTAGACGAAACGATAATTGTAACTGAGTTGTATTCTATTATATCGTGGTGATGTTTATATAGTTATACTCACCAGGTAACTGTTCTTCCGTTACACATACTAGCGACTGAATCGAACAGAAGGTTAAATGGTTAGACGAAACGATAATTGAAACTGAGTTGTATTCTATTATATCGTGGTGATGTTTATATAGAAATACTCACCAGGTTACTGTTCTTCCGTTATACATACGAGCAACCGAATCGAACAGAAGGTTGAATGGATAGTATATGGGTTGTATTCGATTATGATGTTATGCTGTGTATATAGTTATACACACTAGGTGACGGTATTCCCGTTTCACATACGAGCGACCGAAACGAACAGAAAGTTAAATGGATAGTCTGAACAATCAATGTATCTGGGTGGTATCCGATTATATCGCAATACTGTATATATAGTGATACTAACCAGGTGACGGTACTTCCGTTACACATACTAGCGACTGAATCGAACAGAAGGTTAGATGGTTAGACGAAACGATAATTGATACTGAGTTGTATTCGATTATATCGTGGTGATGTTTATATAGCAATACTCACCAGGTAACTGTTCTTCCGTTTTACATACAAGCGACCGAATCGAGCAGGAGGTTGAATGGATAGATTGTATTCGATAATGTTTATATAGTTATACTCACCAGGTAACTGTTCTTCCGTTACACATACCAGCGACTGAATCGAACAGAAGGTTAAATGGTTAGACGAAACGATGGATAGTATCTGGGTTGTATTCGATTATGATGTTATGCTGTGTATATAGTTAAACACACTAGGTGACGGTATTCCCGTTTCACATACGAGCGAACAGAAAGTTGAATGGATAGTCTGAACAATCAATGTATCTGGGTGGTATCCGATTATATCGCAATACTGTATATATAGTGATACTAACCAGGTGACGGTACTTCCGTTACACATACTAGCGACTTAATCGAACAGAAGGTTAAATGGTTAGACGAAACGATAATTGTATCTGAGTTGTATTCGATGATAACGTGATGATGTTTATATAGCAATACTCACCAGGTAACTGTTCTTCCGTTTTACATACAAGCGACCGAATTGAGCAGAAGGTTGAATTTAGTATAGATTGAACAATCATCGTATCTGGGTTGTATTCGATTATGTTTATATAGTTATACTCACCAGGTAACTGTTCTTCCGTAATACATACGAGCGACTGAATTGAACAGAAGGTTGAATGGATAGTATATGGGTTGTATTCGATAATGATGTTATGCTGTGTATATAGTTATACACACTAGGTGACGGTATTCCCGTTTTACATACGAGCGACCGAAACAAAAACAAAGTTGAATGGATAGACTGAACAATCAATGTATCTGGGTGGTATCCGATTATATCGCAATACTGTATATATAGTGATACTAACCAGGTGACGGTACTTCCGTTACACATACTAGCGACTGAATCGAACAGAAGGTTAAATGGTTAGACAAAACGATAATTGTATCTGAGTTGTATTCGATGATATCGTGATGATGTTTATATAGCAATACTCACCAAGTAACTGTTCTTCCGTTTTACATACAAGCGACCGAATCGAGCAGGAGGTTGAATAGATAGATTGAACAATCATCGTATCTGGGTTGTATTCGATAATGTTTATATAGTTATACTCACCAGGTAACTGTTCTTCCGTTACACATACTAGCAACTGAATCGAACAGAAGGTTAAATGGTTAGACGAAACGATAATTGTTGTATTCGATGATATCGTGATGATGTTTATATAGCAATACTCACCAGGTAACTGTTCTTCCGTTTCACATACAAGCGACCGAATCGAGCAGGAGGTTGAATAGATAGATTGAACAATCATCGTATCTGGGTTGTATTCGATAATGTTTATATAGTTATACTCACCAGGTAACTGTTCTTCCGTTACACATACTAGCGACTGAATCGAACAGAAGGTTAAATGGATAGACGAAACGATAATTGTATCTGAGTTGTATTCGATTATATCGTGGTGATGTTTATATAGAAATACTCCCCAGGTAACTGTTCTTTCGTTTTCACATACAAGCGACCGAATCGAGCAGAAGGTCAAATGGATAGATTGAACAATCATCGTATCTGGGTTGTATTCGATTATGTTTATATAGTTATACTCACCAGGTAACTGTTCTTCCGTTACACATACTAGCGACTGAATCGAACAGAAGGTTAAATGGTTAGACGAAACGATAATTGAAACTGAGTTGTATTCGATTATATCGTGGTGATGTTTATATAGAAATACTCACCAGGTAACTGTTCTTTCGTTTTCACATACAAGCGACCGAATCGAGCAGAAGGTCAAATGGATAGATTGAACAATCATCGTATCTGGGTTGTATTCGATTATGTTCATATAGTTATACTCACCAGGTAACTGTTCTTCCGTTACACATACGAGCGACTGAATTTAACAGAAGGTTGAATGGATAGTATATGGGTTGTATTCGATTATGATGTTATGCTGTGTATATAGTTATACACACTAGGTGACGGTATTCTTGTTTTACATACGAGCGACCTAAACGAACAGAAAGTTGAATGGATAGTCTGAACAATCAATGTATCTGGGTGGTATCCGATTATATCGCAATACTGTATATATAGTGATACATACCAGGTGACGGTACTTCCGTTACACATACCAGCGACTGAATCGAACAGAAGGTTAAATTGTTAGACAAAACGATAATTGTATCTGAGTTGTATTCGATGATATCGTGATGATGTTAATATAGCAATACTCACCAGGTAACTGTTCTTCCGTTTTACATACAAGCGACCGAATCGAGCAGGAGGTTGAATAGATAGATTGAACAATCATCGTATCTGGGTTGTATTCGATAATGTTTATATAGTTATATTCACCAGGTAACTGTTCTTCCGTTACACATACTAGCGACTGAATCGAACAGAAGGTTAAATGGTTAGACGAAACGATAATTGTATCTGACCGAATCGAGCAGGAGGTTGAAAAGATAGATTGAACAATCATCGTATCTGGGTTGTATTCGATAATGTTTATATAGTTATACTCACCAGGTAACTGTTCTTCCGTTACACATACTAGCGACTGAATCGAACAGAAGGTTAAATGGTTAGACGAAACGATAATTGTATCTGAGTTGTATTCGATTATATCGTGGTGATGTTTATATAGAAATACTCACCAGGTAACTGTTCTTTCGTATTCACATACAAGCGACCGAATCGAGCAGAAGGTCAAATGGATAGATTGAACAATCATCGTATCTGGGTTGTATTCGATTATGTTTATATAGTTATACTCACCAGGTAACTGTCCTTCCGTTACACATACTAGCGACTGAATCGAACAGAAGGTTAAATGGTTAGACGAAACGATAATTGAAACTGAGTTGTATTCGATTATATCGTGGTGATGTTTATATAGAAATACTCACCAGGTAACTGTTCTTTCGTTGTCACATACAAGCGACCGAATCGAGCA
Organism: Chrysomela aeneicollis; assembly: GCA_029955515.1. Taxonomy (NCBI): domain Eukaryota; kingdom Metazoa; phylum Arthropoda; class Insecta; order Coleoptera; family Chrysomelidae; genus Chrysomela; species Chrysomela aeneicollis. Next base: position 22,669,872 of record JARUHQ010000001.1, on the reverse strand, counting down.
GAAGGTCAAATGGATATATTGAACAATCATCGTATCTGGGATGTATTCGATTATGTTTATATAGGTATACTCACCAGGTAACTGTTCTTCCGTTACACATACGAGCGACTGAATTGAACAGAAGGTTGAATGGATAGTATATGGGTTGTATTCGATTATGATGTTATGCTATGTATATAGTTATACACACTAGGTGACGGTATTCTTGTTTTACATACGAGCGACCGAAACGAACAGAAAGTTGAATGGATAGTCTGAACAATCAATGTATCTGGGTGGTATCCGATTATATCGCAATACTGTATATATATAGTGATACATACCAGGTGACGGTACTTCCGTTACACATACTAGCGACTGAATCGAACAGAAGGTTGAATGGTTAGACAAAACGATAATTGTATCTGAGTTGTATTCGATGATATCGTGAAGATGTTTATATAGCAATACTCACCAGGTAACTGTTTTTCCGTTTTACATACAAGCGACCGAATCGAGCAGGAGGTTGAATAGATAGATTGAACAATCATCGTATCTGGGTTGTATTCGATAATGTTTATATAGTTATACTCACCAGGTAACTGTTCTTCCGTTACACATACTAGCGACTGAATCGAACAGAAGGTTAAATGGTTAGACGAAACGATAATTGTATCTGAGTTGTATTCGATTATATCGTGGTGATGTTTATATAGAGATACTCACCAGGTAACTGTTCTTACGTTTTCACATACAAGCGACCGAATCGAGCAGAAGGTCAAATGGATAGATTGAACAATCATCGTATCTGGGTTGTATTCGATTATGTTTATATAGTTATACTCACCAGGTAACTGTTCTTCCGTTACACATACGAGCGACTGAATTGAACAGAAGGTTGAATGGATAGTATATGGGTTGTATTCGATTATGATGTTATGCTGTGTATATAGTTATACACACTAGGTGACGGTATTCCCGTTTTACATACGAGCGACCGAAACGAACAGAAAGTTGAATGGATAGTCTGAACAATCAATGTATCTGGGTGGTTTCCGATTATATCGCAATACTGTATATATAGTGATACTAACCATGTGACGGTACTTCCGTTACATATACTAGCGACTGAATCGAACAGAAGGTTAAATGGTTAGACGAAACGATAATTGTAACTGAGTTGTATTCTATTATATCGTGGTGATGTTTATATAGAAATACTCACCAGGTTACTGTTCTTCCGTTATACATACGAGCAACCGAATCGAACAGAAGGTTGAATGGATAGTATATGGGTTGTATTCGATTATGATGTTATGCTGTGTATATAGTTATACACACTAGGTAACGGTATTCCCGTTTTACATACGAGCGACCGAAACGAACAGAAAGTTGAATGGATAGTCTGAACAATCAATGTATCTGGGTGGTTTCCGATTATATCGCAATACTGTATATATAGTGATACTAACCAGGTGACGGTACTTCCGTTACACATACTAGCGACTGAATCGAACAGAAGGTTAAATGGTTAGACGAAACGATAATTGTAACTGAGTTGTATTCTATTATATCGTGGTGATGTTTATATAGAAATACTCACCAGGTTACCGTTCTTTCGTTTTCACATACAAGCGACCTAATCGAGCAGAAGGTCAAATGGATAGATTGAACAATCATCGTATCTGGGTTGTATTCGATTATGTTTATATAGTTATACTCACCAGAAAACTGTTCTTCCGTTACACATACTAGCGACTGAATCGAACAGAAGGTTAAATGGTTAGACGAAACGATAATTGAAACTGAGTTGTATTCTATTATATCGTTGTGATGTTTATATAGAAATACTCACCAGGTTACTGTTCTTCCGTTATACATACGAACAACCGAATCGAACAGAAGGTTGAATGGATAGTATATGGGTTGTATTCGATTATTATGTTATGCTGTGTATATAGTTATACACACTAGGTGACGGTATTCCCGTTTCATATACGAGCGACCGAAACGAACAGAAAGTTGAATGGATAGTCTGAACAATCAATGTATCTGGTTGGTATCCGATTATATCGCAATACTGTATATATAGTGATACTTACCAGGTGACGGTACTTCCGTTACACATACTAGCGACTGAATCGAACAGAAGGTTAAATGGTTAGACAAAACGATAATTGTATCTGAGTTGTATTCGATGATATCGTGATGATGTTTATATAGCATTACTCACCAGGTAACTGTTCTTCCGTTTTACATACAAGCGACCGAATCGAGCAGGAGGTTGAATAGATAGATTGAACAGTCATCGTATCTGGGTTGTATTCGATAATGTTTATATAGTTATACTCACCAGGTAACTGTTCTTCCGTTACACATACTAGCGACTGAATCGAACAGAAGGTTAAATGGTCAGACGAAACGATAATTGTATCTGAGTTGTATTCGATTATATCGTGGTGATGTTTATATAGAAATACTCACCAGGTAACTGTTCTTTCGTTTTCACATACAAGCGACCGAATCGAGCAGAAGGTCAAATGGATAGATTGAACAATCGTCGTATCTGGGTTGTATTCGATTATGTTTGTATAGTTATACTCACCAGGTAACTGTTCTTCCGTTACACATACGAGCGACTGAATTGAACAGAAGGTTGAATGGATAGTATATGGGTTGTATTCGATTATGATGTTATGCTGTGTATACAGTTATACACACTAGGTGACGGTATTCTTGTTTTACATACGAGCGACCGAAACGAACAGAAAGTTGAATGGATAGTCTGAACAATCAATGTATCAGGGTGGTATCCGATTATATCGCAATACTGTATATATAGTGATACATACCAGGTGACGGTACTTCCGTTACACATACTAGCGACTGAATCGAACAGAAGGTTAAATGGTTAGACGAAACGATAATTGTACTGAGTTGTATTCTATTATATCGTGGTGATGTTTATATAGAAATACTCACCAGGTTACTGTTCTTCCGTTATACATACGAGCAACCGAATCGAACAGAAGGTTGAATGGATAGTATATGGGTTGTATTCGATTATGATGTTATGCTGTGTATATGGTTATACACACTAGGTGACAGTATTCCCGTTTTACATACGAGCGACCGAAACGAACAGAAAGTTGAATGGATAGTCTGAACAATCAATGTATCTGGGTGGTATCCGATTATATCGCAAAACTGTATATATAGTGATACTAACCAGGTGACGGTACTTCCGTTACACATACTAGCGACTGAATCGAACAGAAGGTTAAATGGTTAGACGAAACGATAATTGTAACTGAGTTGTATTCTATTATATCGTGGTGATGTTTATATAGAAATACTCACCTGGTTACTGTTCTTTCGTTTTCACATACAAGCGACCGAATCGAGCAGAAGGTCAAATGGATAGATTGAACAATCATCGTATCTGGGTTGTATTCGATTATGTTTATATAGTTATACTCACCATGTAACTGTTCTTCCGTTACACATACTAGCGACTGAATCGAACAGAAGGTTAAATGGTTAGACGAAACGATAATTGAAACTGTATTGTATTCTATTATATCGTGGTGATGTTTATATAGAAATACTCACCAGGTTACTGTTCTTCCGTTATACATACGAGCAACCGAATCGAACAGAAGGTTGAATGGATAGTATATGGGTTGTATTCGATTATGATGTTATGCTGTGTATATAGTTATACACACTAGGTGACGGTATTCCCGTTTCACATACGAGTGACCGAAACGAACAGAAAGTTGAATGGATAGTCTGAACAATCAATGTATCTGGGTGGTATCCGATTATATCGCAATACTGTATATATAGTGATACTTACCAGGTGACAGTACTTCCGTTACACATACTAGCGACTGAATCGAACAGAAGGTTAAATGGTTAGACAAAACGATAATTGTATCTGAGTTGTATTCGATGATATCGTGATGATGTTTATATAGCAATACTCACCAGGTAACTGTTCTTCCGTTTTACATACAAGCGACCGAATCGAGCAGGAGGTTGAATATTTTCAAACCATTCATATAAAATATCAACGTTTCGTAAACTACAATTATGATTGGAGTCACCCCAACAGCGACGCAGGTGATGCATACAGGGTATCTTGGTGCTATACTGGAATGTTGGAACAACCCACCATGAATCATCGAAATCCTCCAGATTCACAACTTTTGCATGTACATTGAATTGAGCTAATTTTTCAATCAGCAATTCCTTCTTCTGATAGCCTCGCACATAAATGATATCAATGTCACACAAATTCTCCCGGAGAATATCATCTAGCAAGTTGTATTCCACAAAGCCTGAAGAATATCTCAGGCCATGAACGTTTTTCTCCAAGAAACAAACCCCACATCGGTCTTCTTTGCTTAGCAATGAGAATGGTTTTTTTGGCAGCAGTAAATAATTACTAAATTGAACTCCAATTCTTATAGCAATCTCCTTTGGGTGAAATTGCTGTTCAACAACAAACCCCTGAATGTCTACGAACGCAACTCTCATGATGAATATCTGACTCAAACTGCCGATGAAATCGAATCAGTTCCACTTTTTGATAATTTCACTGAGCGGGAGGTGTTTGATAATGTTATCGTGAACAATGATGCAATAGGCGCGAGTATTGGCGGGAAAACCTTGAGAAGCTTCAATTTCAAGTTTGACGTCGACGCTGGAACTTTTAACACTTTCATCGCGTCGAGAACAATCTATAACGAAAATAGGTTGTTTACCGGAAAATTCGGCATAACCGAGGAGTGGGGTATGTATGGTGGTATTTTTGTAACTATACCCAAATTGAGAATAATTAAGGTAGGCTTGTGGAAAGGCTCCTTTATTGAAGGCCAAATGCATCTTTTCCTTCGGGTAACTTTCTCCGTTGAGTGTTAATGTGATATTCGTAATGTTCACATGATTAAAAAGTGTTGGATCATTATTAACTTTATTTTGATCGTGGTTTGTTTGAAAGCAAACGATGACATATCGAGGGCTTTCGAGAAACGATGAAGTTTTGACGGCCCATATTTCATTGGTGGCACCTGTGGTGAGAGAAGGCAGCATATGCAATTCCCATTTTCTGAAAGGTATAAGGATAGGAGTGTCAGCCTTGATTGCCTTCAAAAGTTGTAATTTAATTTGATCGCTTGGATAAAATCTTTTCACTTTGAGTTCCACATTCTCGATTTCCAATTGTACTTCTGTGTCAACAGTCGCCCCAATAGCTTCGGTGATTTTGAAGCAGTTGTTATCGTTTCCTGCTCGTACTAAGCGAATTGAATGCTTGCCATAGGAAACGCACTCGTAATCGTTGAAAATGTTTAGTATGTGCTTCAGAGGAATGAGCATACTGAACGTTAAATCCACTTCATTGACGACATCAACATTATTGGGGTAGGTCCAACCTGCAATAACTAAATGTTTTGAATCTTCGACAGTATAGCATAGATATCCTTTGACGGTGCTGACAGTTCCAACTTCACGTACAGATTCCAATTCTTTACCATTTTGATCATAACTGATGGATTGGAACATATATGCCCCAGCATTATTGACAAAAGATACACGTCCAGCACCTTTAGTTCGAGTGATTTTTCCACTAATATGTAGCAGACTATCATACAGAGCATCGAAGGCATCAGACTGATTAATATTGATTTCTATAACATCATTGTTACGAAAAGACTTGACATAGGGGTAGTATGTCCGCCATTCCACCTTTTGTATGGATTCATCTAGGTGAGGTTTTCGGAAGATGTTAAACACTTGTGCAGATAACATGGCAGCCGAGAGACTTGAGAAATTTTATATTCTGCAAACTGAGCTGTCGAGTGTGGCTGATGAAGGTCTTCTTGAAGACTGATGGCTGGGAAACAGTGGAGCGGCTTTTATAAACACCTAACACCATAATTGCTTCAGCTCCAATCGAATGATGATTTCTTCGTTTCGAAAATTGACTAATTGAAAGTTTTGATCGAGCACTTTGAGTGTGATATTATGAATTTCACATGTATGAGTAGCGATGGGCAGATAGATGAGATGATTTGGCGTTTCGTCGATGGCGTAGCCTGGATCAGCGTCAATAGCGAATTCGTAGATCGTGTGGGATGGTCTGTCGTTGTAGAAGGCTCCAGAGGTAATGTTGCTGTCCACATGAATCGTTCGTACTTTTATAATGTTCACAGGCTGATCGGATACATGGTGAATGTCACGTTCCAAAATTTTAGGTGAGAATCCTAATATGTTTGCTAAACTATTGTTCCGAGTGAAATCGATTGCATGGTGCTTACAAAAAATTTCACTTTTCAAAGTATTATTATTCGGTCTGAGATAGAAAAAGTCTTCGGGCTTCTCTGACGGTGGTGAATTTTTCTTTTGCGAAGTTGGTACGACAAGATCTTTTCTGAGCAGCCTTTCAATATCTTCAATTTCGTAAGCTCCAACAGGAATATCAATACTTTTTCTTTTGCCTTTGTTACCATTCTCGAAATAATCAAACTTTGTGTCCTTTTCAATATTGGGTACGCTGTTGTATGAATGAAAACTGAGTAAAGCTAAGCCATAATCAGAATCAGACTCTAATTGAATCGGTGGGGAGAAATCGATGGATAGCGTCGAAGTCCGACCCTTCAGAGTTAATATCATAGACATGATGCTTGATTGGTGTGGAGGAAAGTAATAAGATTCAATTCATCAAACACATTCATTTATTTGGAATGTAGTAGAAATTCTAAACATAAATGTCCACAATTGATTTGATTATAATTTTGATATTGTTTATTGTTATATAAAATATCAACGCTGCGTCCGAAATATTCAGCCAATTCTTCTGGCGGCTTCAAATTACCATAACTATCAAAATATCGAACAGTGTTTCCAACTTTTCTATAAGCTACCCAATGTGTACCTGAATTAATGGAGGAATCTAAATTCACCACTGCACACTCACAACGTCGTGGTCGGTTAGGCAGAGTGTCTCGCATGAAAACACCTCGAAAGTATGGTATTTTCAGCTTTTTTGCATACTTTATAATCTCCCCATCATATAATGCTCTATTGGGCAGCTCAGCTAGAAGTTTTTTGACTGACGCTTCTTCAAGTATAGACCTCTGCCTCCTTTGGCACATTTCGGAGACGCATTCTTCTTCAAGTATAGACCGAATCCTTTACGTGTTTTACGCAGATACACACCAGACCCTAAATGCTCCATAGCTTGATTGTGACGCATATCTTCCTCCATTTTTTTCTTTGCATTCTTGGCATCGATGACAGTCTTTGCAATGGCACTAGCCCCCCAGCCAACGACCCCAAAGCTGAGAGGCCTGCGAATAGTGGGATTAGCGGTAGAAATCCTCCACTTTTTCCCATCGATGATGATGATGATGATGAAGTCGCCGGTAAAGGTATAATTCGAGGTATTCGTATTCTCTTTCGACCTCCAACTTTTTTTATTGCGTTTCGAGCTGCACGCAAAGCTGCTACAGATGATCGATTCAAACCACTACCCTGATGCAGATCGTTATTATCATTACCATGACCAAATGTTTGTTTTTTCAAAACGCCAAGTATATTGTTAACAATTTTCGAAAATGGGTGTTGCTTTTGCCCCATACCCATACCGAGTTTACGTTTCGCCTTCATGCCTGCGGTGACAAACCAAGCGGCTGCTTTCTCACCAAATTTCGCGTCCTTCGATTTGACTCGTTCCCACGCTCTATTTTCCAATACGTGATCGGCCTTATGACGTTCCTCCACAGAAGTGTTTTCAGAGTATGCGATATCGTGTTCTTTACAAGCCTCATCCAACGGATTGATACCCGTATCACCACGCTCTAGTCGCTTTTGTAATTTGGTTCCAGGACCACAATACGAATAACCGGGTAGATGTAGTTCGAATGGTAGTTTATTGATTAATGAATTTACCACACCCTCTCCACGATAGATCAACATTAAAAATGACTAATGATGTTACGAGACATCGATATTTATTATGAATTTGAATGTGGTATGTCTCACATCATGAGAACCGTTCAGCAGGAAAACATCCTACCAATCGAAAACTTGGACCATCTGAATGATGGTGCAGGTGCGAGAGATTCAAGTAAACATGGGGCCTTATTACCAAACTCATTTCGTGCAATCATCTGCGGACCGAGTGGATGTGGAAAAACAAATGCCGCACTGGCACTGCTGTTTCATCCTAATGGTGCCAAATTTGAAAACGTATACGTATACTCAAAATCGCTGTATCAACCCAAGTACCAGCTGCTCGAAGAGGTATTGAAGGCGGTCAAAGGAGTAGGTTATTTTCCATACAAAGATAAAGATGAAATCATATGTCCCAACGAAGCAAAACCAAATTCCGTCTTCATTTTTGATGACATTTCTTGCGATTCACAACAAAAAATTCATGAATATTATTCAATGTGTCGACATCGAGGTATTGACGCTATATACATTGGCCAGACATACAGTTTTGCTAGAAAGCAAATGCTTCGAGACAATTGTAACCTGTCTGTGCTATTTAAACAAGACGAGGTGAATTTAAAGCATGTGTTTGATGAACACGTCTCCCCAGACGTCACATTCGATGAATTCAAGCGACTTTGTGCAGATTGTTGGGGTGAAAAATATGGTGCAATGGTTATTGTCAAGGAGTGTGATCTGAATTCAGGTCGCTATCGACAGGGCTTCGACAAATTTATAAAAGTATGATTACATTGTGATGTATCATATTCATCATCATGAAACCGTCCAGCAAAGAGGTCGACGTCATTCGCAAAAATAAAATCGGTGAAATAGCCAAGGCTATAAGGAAGAAATATCTAACTTTGAAATTAGGTAGGTCCGAGGAGGATGAGACAATACAGAAATTTTTCCAACCAATATCTACACCCCTGAAAAAACTAGTATCGACAAAAAGTCGATTGATTGACAGTGACATAAAAAATGAACCTTCAACACTATCGAAAAAAGAACAGCTGAAAGTATGGAATGAAAGTGAAAAAACTGAAAAAGAAGATGATGAAGAGAAAGCATCGGAAATTCAATTTCAAAAACTTGAACGTATTGCTAGCGCTAGCGGTAAAAGTGACGATGGTGTGTTCGAGGAAGATGAGGAATCTGAAGAGACTGATGGTGACACCGATGTAATTGATCCTGCAGCTATTGAGTCATACCTTGAGCAGTATCCTGTGATGAGCATTCGATTCATGAAAGAATATTGGACAGAGGACGATAAAATAGACAAAGTATATGGCCCCATATACGATTCCAGTAATTCAAAATGGCGTCTTGGATATAATGAAATTGATTTTGATGGTCGTACAGGCTACATCAAAATTGCTGGAAAACAAGTGAGGGGGACGACTGGAATATATGAGCTGATATTCTACGATATACCAGAAAATTTCAATAAAGAAGATCTGAATGGATATAAACAAATTTTGGAACTTTCGAATGCCCACAAGAATGCTAGCGGAAAACTGAAAGGTACCACAAGATATAAGTATAAGGAAATCATTAGACCCATGTTCCTACCTCCACCACCAACATCATTGAGACGTTATACAACGGGACATGGTTTAAATATCCAATTGAGAAATTTGACAACGAAATTCCAATCGCCAATGTTGTCCCACAATACTAAACCTGTGGAATACATTTACTGGGATGACCCCAATGAATTGTGTGAAAGATTAAAATTGCTCATAGCTTCGAAAAATGCAGGAAATACCTCTCTGGACAACGAGATTGTATCAATCATTGACGAATTGAAGGAGGCCAACATCATACAATAGATACAGACTTTCGCATGGATATTGAGGTCATTTCAAAGATGACTATCGATAAGTTCGGACGTAGTTCGAATGGAAAACGCAAACTGGTAGTAATTACACCTTCGAGTGTCGGCGTCGGTGGTGGTGGTGGTGGTGGACTATCGTACACTTCTAAAGGGGATATAGATTTTGGCAATTTGAAATTGTGTAATGTCAAAATGCCAAATTTGAAAAACGACGTCGCCAACAAGGAATATGTAGACAATATTAAAATATATGTAGAACAGACTATTTCACAAATAAAAACAGATTTCTAGATTGCGTTCGATAATTTTGGTGATAAGGTACAAATTGCGATTGATAATCTCAAAAACGAATCGATGAAACTAGAGAAGATGTTCGATTTACATCAAATCAAACTGGAAACATTCAATTCAAACTTGATACAATTGTCGATGATGCTACAGAAAACAACCAGCCCGATGACAAACTTTCTAAGTATATCATTACCTAAACTGGAGAAGGATATCGATTTGAATTCAAAGGCAATTCTAGATATTTCCGAGGTGCAGGAGAATATCAATGGAACTATTGCCGATTTGGAGAAGCGTCAGCAGCAAAGTTTTGAATCTGAACTGCTTCTCACCAATATCGTCACAGAGATCAAAGATGATCTCGCAAATAATGTGTATTCCACCATCGATCCGCAAACAAAAATTCCAAACAAAATTGTATCCCTAAGTCATCAATAAAATAATATATATGAGGGAAAATTACAATTCTGTAACCACTTTATCACACACACATAATCGCAGATGACACGCTACCATCCAGTCATATTGATAATAATAATACCGAGATATGTCACACTCTGCAGAAAAGATTCGACTTGTCGATGAGCTGCATAAACCTGCAAGAAAAAATTACCCACGTCGGCGAACCATAATTAAAGGTATAGACGATTTGTGGCAAATGGATCTAGCGGAAATGCGACAGTATGTCTCATACAAGAATCGAAATTTCAAAATGATTATGATTGTGATTGATTGTTTCTCTAAATATGTATGGACGCGTCCATTGAAAACGAAAACTGGCGAGGAAATAACCAAAACGTTTGCAGACATTTTAGCGCACACAAAACGATGTCCGAAAAATCTGCAAACAGATCAGGGAACTGAATTTTACAATAGCAAATTCCAAAGTCTAATGAAATTAATGAAATAAACCATTACAGTACGTACAGCGTCAAGAAGGCTGCAATAGCAGAACGTGTAATTAGAACTTTGAAAGAAAAACTATTCAAATACTTTAGTTTGAATGCCACCTACAGGTGGATAGATGTACTACCCACCATTACAGAATCCTACAATGATACACACCACAGTACGATTGGTTGCAAACCATCGCGAGTCGACAAATCCAATGAAAAACAAATTCTCAATAAATCTTATACACACTTGAAGATTGTTGGCCTGCGAAAATTCAAAGTTGGTGATATTGTACGCATATCCAAGGTCAAGCATATTTTCGAAAAGGGGTACACACCAAATTGGACGACAGAGTTATTTAAAATCGTCGAAGTCAAAATAACGAATCCCACCACATATCTGTTGGAAGATATGCATGGGACGGCAATCAGGGGGGCCTTCTATGATGAGGAGTTGCAGAAAACCAAGAATCCCGATATCTATCTAGTGGAGAAAGTGATGCAAAGAAAGGGTAAGAAGCTGTACGTGAAATGGTTGGGCCTTGATAGGTCACACAACAGCTGGATTCAAAATACCGATTTAGTATAGGATGTTATGGAAAATACGAACAAATCTAGACAATTCAGGGGGCCTTTTCACCACCACCACCACCACCACCACCACACATTCCATGTTTTTTTTTGCACGAAAAAACATAAGAATTATCATAACAATGATATCACCTCGGATATCACATTGGAAAAAACAAAAAACAAAAAACATCACGCCATAATCACATGATTTCAAGCTTTAAATAGTCTCAAAAAATTCAATATTCATTCAGTCAAGTTTTGAATTATGGTGAGTCAAGATAGTGGTTATTTTAGTAGCAGCACAGAAATGGAGTTTGTTTACAATGATGTCGGCGGCAACGTCAACGTCGACGACGACGACGTTGGCTACAACAATAAGTGTGACTTTGAAGAAACGCTCAAAGTCATCAATCGGGCTCTAGACAAATATGAGAATTCAGCTCAAACTGCGTACTACGATGATGGCGTCGATAAAGCTTTAGCTCGATTTGAAAAGATTGCTCAAAGTGAAGATCCACTGCTGCTGATGACATTTCCAATGGACTCATGCTGCTGCTGCTATGGAATTCAATGTGGTCTGAGTCCAGCGAGAGATTTTAGCGTCTGTGTAATTCTGAAGCAAAAGTTTTCACCTCGAAAGATTTCCTTCAACACCTACGAGTGGGCCACACTCATAGACATATTGTCTAAAATCAAACAATCATTTTTCGATGGGGACGACGACGACGACGACGACGACGGTGACAGCTATCCTGATGAATATGATCCGGTGATGATAAAGTGTGGAGACTTTGTGCAAGTGTACCAATACATCGAGTGTAGCATAAAACAGGTTTCAATCTCCAAATGGACCGGTGGCGGCGGCATTGCCTCGGACGGGGCAGGCGTCGACATCAACTTGAGTCAGAGAGACGTTGAAAAAATGTTACAAACTCATACGAGTGTGGTGTCTGATAGAATTGCCATGTTGGATGTCATGAACTTCAATGATTATTTTCGAAATATTTTTGATATTGTTAAAGGGTGGTTGCGAGATAATAAGACAAATATGTCTGCTACAGAAATCATTCTGGGAATTTGTGAAACATCATCTTTGAATAGTTTGTATGCCAATGCTTTGCGTGAATATTTATTTTATTATCGTTCTCAAATTAAATCAGATTTACAATGTAATTAATATGATGTATTTACCTATAATAAATGCGATTATTTACTGAATCGATTTTATTTTTATATTTGAAGACCTCCACAAATCTTTTTTAAATCATTTCCCATCAAGCTAACCATGGAGACAGTTGTTTTTGCCACTCTACTGTTGACATTACGCACAGTGACATCTGATGGCTATGTTAGTGGTGGTGGTGGTGGTGGTGGTGGTGGTGGTAGCCTAACTCGACTTGAAGCACAAAAATATCTTGAAAAATATGGTTATATTGATAATAGTACTCTGACGGATTTTAATGTGGTCCTTAGACATTTTCAAGACCGATAAAATTTACCGCCAGATGGCACCCTCAATGAAGAAACAATACACTTGATGAAAAAACCTCGATGCCAACATGGTGACAATGAATTCCGGGTTGGAAATAAATGGAACAAGACGACAATTCAATGGTATCTACCTGTTACACATAAAAAATATATCGAAGTAGTTCAGACGGCTTTCGATATGTGGCAGAATGCATCTAAATTAACATTTAAAAAAACTCATCCCAATCGCATCAATCCAGACATTACAATTTCGTTTGGTAAAAGAAATCACCTTCTTCGCATTGTATGTATGGGAAGTGGGAATTGTGGATTCAAATTCGATGGGCCGAGTGGTGTCTTGGGACATGCCTTCTTCCCGAAATCAGATTCGTCATGCATAGAAGTTCACTTGGATAGTGATGAGAATTGGTATGTAGGCAATGGAAAAGTACCAGATGGTTATACGAATTTACTTATGGTTCTTGTACACGAGATTGGTCATGCTTTGGGGATATACCATAGCGATGATGCGTCTGCAATCATGTATCCATGGTATCAGGGTGAAACAAAGCCCCTACAAGATGATGATTTATATGCAATCCAAGCGCTGTATGGTTTCAAAGAACGCTATTCTCTCATCCCAAAATTCGATTCAATGACATCGACAACAGCATCACAGATGATGACGTCAAGCACCCCTCAAATCAACGTTAATACAAAAATCGTACTCCCATTATCTACTACTACTACTACTACTACTACTACTACTACTACCCCTGACACTGAATTGGTTGAACACAACTTGTGTGAAGTGAATCACCCTAATGTAATGTTTTTGGCTTACAGTCCGGAATTTCACAACCATCGAATGTATGTAATTTCTGAAGATATGGTATGGAAAAATGATATCGGTAGTAGAGATGCGAAAATACATAGTAAACTGCTGAAGGAAAAAATGCAATCTGAACCGCTACATGAATATCTCCCAAAAGAATTGACTAAAGTGAATCACGTTTTTCAAACAACGTCTGGAGATCTATTTGTAGTAAGTGGAAATAAATTTTATTCGAGCTATTTTCCAAACTTACAAATCAAACGAAAAATTAATCTCAATTTACCTCAACAATCTGAAATAAATGCCGCCTTCCAAACGAATACTGGAAAAATCTATATGTTCTTGAACAATTCGTCTTTCATTGAATACCACCAGCATGAAGATGATTATCGTATAGTCAACAGAGGGCGAATTGAGAATATTTTTCCAAATATACCAAGCGATATTACTTCGGCATTCCGCTACATTGACGGACACATATATTTTTTCAAAGCAAGTACATACTTCAAGTACAATGAATTTCAGAGAAAGCTAGTTGCGGTTGGAGACTTTGATTGGAATATGTTTAACATTAATTGTCCAAACCGAGGTATTCTACATGAACTGAAAACTCTACTTTCAAAAGTGATTTCTTTTTATGAATAATTTTCACAGATGTTGTATATATGGGGAAATAAATAAAGCACAGGAATTTTCAAAATGTTTTTGTTTTTTTTTTCATGCAATCGCTATAAACATACACACACAAATATAATTTTCATTTTATTTTCTAGTGAAAACATTTATATATATATATATATAGTGAATATTCAAATCATATACAATTGTGTAGGTGTGTGTGTGTGTGTAACATTTTCCTCAAAAAATACAAATTGATGAGACATGGCAAAGTTCAATTAATTCAAACTGTAATGGCCCCAGGGAAGTGTATCGAACGAATTGGCTAAAAGTTTTCTCTTATCATCATGTGGACTTAGACCGATTTTCGATTGTTTAATAGAAAAAACTTCATGCTTGTATGAGCGTATTGTTTGTTGGGTTACAGTCTTCTGCGCGCACTCCTTCAGGCAATTTACATAATCGTTGAATGTTAGTTTATTTTTGACTACACATTTTTTCACCCCTTTAGATTTTTTAGTCATCCCGAAATTTTTCGAGGCATTATCAATTTGATCTTTACTATACCCCTTTCCCTTCAAGCGTTCCCGCTCTCTATCAATGTCCTCCTCATCCACAGATAATTTGAAAGTATACATTTTGGATCGTAACACTATGAAATGTGTAATAATTTTACCATTAGCCTCGTCCTTCATCAAACCTAGAACCTTTTTGTTGACCCGCGGAATCCCATAGACATTGTCTGGAGCATAATCAGATGTATCAAATCTATTGATATTCTCTACAATAACTTCTCTATATACATCCTCACATGACAGCTCCTAAAAAAAGCTATCTGTATCTGTATACATGAGCTTGCATTTATCAGCTTCCATGTGAGTTAGCATGAAATTATAGTGGAAATCATACATGATAGTTTTGGAGATATCTAGGATAGCCATACCAATGTATAGAGGCTTATTAAAGATCAACTCACACTTTTTCATCTCAACGGCTACGAGGTTTTCATCGAAAATTGTGCGCTGATGGAATTGTGGACTCGATATTAGATTTTTGAGGCCATAACGACCTTCATACTTTCTTACCAATTTAACTTCATCTAGTTTCAAAGTTGATGCTAGAGTATCGAGACCGGCACCCAAGAAACGCACTGAATCAATAAATCTAAATTTTATTGATGTTTCCGAATCATATTGAGTGAAGGAGATGTATTTTTCTCTATTTATTGGGAGTACGGTCACGTGTCCACGCTTGGAAATATCTCGAATAATAAAGTGCGAATCATACCCGGAGAGATTGTGGAATGTTATTGGTACAACGAACAATTTTCTAAATCGGAGGTTACATGACTGGTGCGCATGACCACGAACTACGCCAGAAAAATGGCAGTGGTCGACCACTACAATGTCCTTATCCGTGAATTTCTTTTCGCAAATATGACAAATAGTTGCTCCACAGATATCCGGATTCACAATCATCGGTACAATGTTTTTAAATTTTGATTCCACAAATTTGGCAGCATCCGCCATTTCGTTTGCAAACCATTCCATACAATCCCCACCTCGATAGCTCTTATAAAATGAAAGTGTGTCGTCGTAGGAACATTTGAAATAATATCCACTATAGGCCTTGTGGTGCTGATACTTGAGAATTGTTCTCGAAATTTTTGTATTACATTTTTTCAGTTGTGATTCGAAATCGGCATAAATTATAAATGGACATGTTTGCTTATAAATGTGATCTCTAAACTCGACAGCATCATATTTCGGAAAAGAAATTTTCTCGTTATTTATATTTTCACATAGTACACTATGCTTATCTAGTTTTTCTTGACTCGAGAAATAATTGAGACATCTGTCGCAGACATATTTTTTCCTTTTATTTTTGCTGAGCTGATTAGATAACAAACGAGACAAGTCTTTTATCCAGCAGTAATGATATTTAATTGTATTACTCACATTATTATTACCTTCACCTAATGTTGATGGTGGATCATAATCATTCATTTTTAGAAAGTATTCATCCTGAATTAATAATAAATTGATATGTTTGTCTAATTTATGCTTCGTCAGCCTTGCGGGTAATACTGTGAAATCTACATTCCAATCAAACACATTCAATTCTAGAGTGTAGACGTTGACTGAAATATTATTAAGTTTTTCGAATTTTGAAATTTGAGTCAATTTCATTGGTATGTCTGACCCTTTCATATTCAAAACTGTAGAATATTTTGGATATTTTGTCATTCTTTGAGGATCTCTAGGTGCAGGATATAGAGCACTGACTATGCTCCAGAAAAAGCATGCATCATCATTGTTTTGTACATTGACGCAGGCATGCTTTTTTTCAATTTGTTCGGGTAATTTGATATAGGAAGAGCCATTCCCCATTTCAAATTTATTGATTGCTACCTCTAGGGAAATTATTTCACTCAAGGCCCACCCACTTTTTTTCTCAGAAAATTCACTCAATTTATTTAGGATGACATCGATTCCATTAATTTTGAACCATTCATCTAGATCCGTCCCTGCATCTACAACTGCATTTGGTGTATTGAAATGTTTACGATCGATTATCTCTTCATCATTTGATTTTTTTACGAAATCCCCACAAAATGTAAAATTTATTTTGAGCATTGTCGAATTCTCTAAAATTTTCAATATTTTCTTCTTTATAAGTTTCGATGCATCTATGAGGAAGTCTTCAATCTCCTTGTGATTCAAATTCACAACGAGCCCCGTCTGAATTCTCGAGTCGAAAATCGATTCTACATTAATCCAACGAACAGATGATCTCAATCCTGAACCTACATGACCCCGTTTCATTTTTGCCATGAGAAATCTAACACGTTTCAGCTCTCCAATTTTTGCTTGTAATTTTCTCTTTTGTCCAATCGAAAGTCCGAATTTTTCCACTACCGAAAGACATTTTCTGATTTGTGAATTTATTAGTTTCAATGGATTTGTATAACCGCTTTTGATTTTTGAAAGGGTCTCATCTGTTTCCACGAGAACTTTATTAAAATTGTCCATGTCGTATCAATTTATATTTTTGAAACACATTCAATTCTAGAGTGTAGACGTTGACTGAAATATTATTAAGTTTTTCGAATTTTGAAATTTGAGTCAATTTCATTGGTATGTCTGACCCTTTCATATTCAAAACTGTAGAATATTTTGGATATTTTGTCATTCTTTGAGGATCTCTAGGTGCAGGATATAGAGCACTGACTATGCTCCAGAAAAAGCATGCATCATCATTGTTTTGTACATTGACGCAGGCATGCTTTTTTTCAATTTGTTCGGGTAATTTGATATAGGAAGAGCCATTCCCCATTTCAAATTTATTGATTGCTACCTCTAGGGAAATTATTTCACTCAAGGCCCACCCACTTTTTTTCTCAGAAAATTCACTCAATTTATTTAGGATGACATCGATTCCATTAATTTTGAACCATTCATCTAGATCCGTCCCTGCATCTGCAACTGCATTTGGTGTATTGAAATGTTTACGATCGATTATCTCTTCATCATTTGATTTTTTTACGAAATCCCCACAAAATGTAAAATTTATTTTGAGCATTGTCGAATTCTCTAAAATTTTCAATATTTTCTTCTTTATAAGTTTCGATGCATCTATGAGGAAGTCTTCAATCTCCTTGTGATTCAAATTCACAACGAGCCTCGTCTGAATTCTCGAGTCGAAAATCGATTCTACATTAATCCAACGAACAGATGATCTCAATCCTGAACCTACATGACCCCGTTTCATTTTTGCCATGAGAAATCTAACACGTTTCAGCTCTCCAATTTTTGCTTGTAATTTTCTCTTTTGTCCAATCGAAAGTCCGAATTTTTCCACTACCGAAAGACATTTTCTGATTTGTGAATTTATTAGTTTCAATGGATTTGTATAACCGCTTTTGATTTTTGAAAGGGTCTCATCTGTTTCCACGAGAACTTTATTAAAATTGTCCATGTCGTATCAATTTATATTTTTGGAAGAAAATGTTACTCACTTTTGGTTTTTGATTATTTCAAAGGATGCCGCCGGGTGTGGCTTTCCAACTGCGATGAGGCCTTTGAATATTAATGCGTATCCACCAGTTGAGAGCTCTTTTGTGTGAGCGGCGTATGCTTCAGTTACTCTTGAAGGCAGGAAAACCACAGAGTCCTGCAGTTCAAGCAGAATAGACACACCAAATTTTGTTTCAACGCTCTTTGCTGAGATGATGGGGAAAGGTACTCCGATTTCCAATTCTCCAATCTTTGTGATTGGTTTTCTTTCTGCAATACATGAAACGCTGTTCAATGAGGATAGATCCATCTGGAAATTATTATAAAATTGTGTATTAATAAACGAGCATTTGGAAATTCAGAGAAAAATGTGTTGAAAAAATGTTTGGAAAATCGTTCATGGAAACTTAGATTGATATCAAAGAAATAATTCTGAGAAAAACAAAATAAAAAAATACTCACTGTTATTGGTCAGCTGATGTCGCGCACACACACAAAGGTTGATTATTGCTCGATGTCTTCGAGGTGTATCAGGAATAATGATTTTTGGTGATGGTGATTCGGTTATATAGCACGCATGAAAAACATTGAAATTTGGTAACCGCAGGAAAATAGATAAATATTTGTTCAGTTCGAAAATATTGTTGAAAACAAAAATTGAGGTTCTTCTTTAAAGGTAAAAATATTTTTTCACCTATCATGCTAATCTACAATAATGACCTTCGATGAAAATACACAATATTGATTAGAATTTATTTCATTTCATTTGGAAAAACATCAAATATAGATTATAATTAATATAATGTGAAATGCATGTAACAGATTGTTTGATAGCTCAAATGGTTTTTTATGCTTCATTGTCAGCTGAGGTCGTGTGGCGGTTCTGAGGATGCTGTATGCTTCAAGAAACTGACATCTTCATGGGTTTTATCGTTGAATTTTATATCAAAATATAATCTGTGGTACTTGTTTCAGGATTACATCTGAGTATCGACGAAATTTCCTAATATTGCATGCAGTTCTTATAAAAAATATTATATTTCAAAATAACCATAGTTTTTTCATAGTTGGTGATGATACTGGTATGCTTCGAGTAGCGATTACTTTTTCCAATAAAGATATTCTCGAAAAATTTCTGATCATCAGCTGTTTATCTTCATATTGTTTTATTGTATGATTGAGTTCCTTCATTTTCTTTTGGAATTCTTCAAGCTGGTGTCTATACTCTATCGACGCCATTTGAAAACTGTTTGAAAAACATTCGTCCATAACATTTTTATGTAAGAACTGCATGCGCATACTCAATCTGATTTATGTTTTATTTAATTTTTTCTCCCTATAAATAATTTGATGTTCCACCCTGTATGTTGTAGGTCAGGGTGGAACATTGAAACGGTGTGGGGCGGGTCATTGGGGAAGTGTTGAGGTGGACCCTGGACCATTGTGACGTTTCATCGATTTGACGTTTCGTCGTTTTGACGTTTCGTCGTTTTGACGTTTCGTTGTTTTGACGTTTCGTCGTTTTGACGTTTCGTCGTTTTGACGTTTCGCTGTATGACGCTTAACGTTTTCGACGTTTCACCGTACGACGCATGACGTATGTTGTAGGTCGGGGTGGGCCATTGAAACGGTGTGGGGTGGGTCATTGGGGAGGTGCACCTGTGTACCCTCCGAAAATATTTATGGGGGTTCGTACGACCCAGGTGGGGCTATTAGATAGGTTAGGTACGCCCCTGGTGGGACTATTTTAGATAGGTTAGGTATGCTACTGACTCGGCTTATTTAGGTAGGTTAGCCACATTGCGGTTGTGCTAGAACCCGCCTTGTATTACTACTGATAGATTGAATAATCATCGTATCTGGGTTGTATTCGATAATGTTTATATAGTTATACTCACCAGGTAACTGTTCTTCCGTTACACATACTAGCGACTGAATCGAACAGAAGGTTAAATGGTTAGACGAAACGATAATTGTATCTGAGTTGTATTCGATTACATCGTGGTGATGTTTATATAGAAATACTCATTAGGTAACTGTTCTTTCGTTTTCACATACAAGCGACCGAATCGAGCAGAAGGTCAAATGGATATATTGAACAATCATCGTATCTGGGTTGTATTCGATTATGTTTATATAGTTATACTCACCAGGTAACTGTTCTTCCGTTACACATACTAGCGACTGAATCGAACAGAAGGTTAAATGGTTAGACGAAACGATAATTGAAACTGAGTTGTATTCGATTATATCGTGGTGATGTTTATATAGAAATACTCACCAGGTAACTGTTCTTTCGTTTTCACATACAAGCGACCGAATCGAGCAGAAGGTCAAATGGATAGATTGAACAATCATCGTATCTGGGATGTATTCGATTATGTTTATATAGTTATACTCACCAGGTAAATGTTCTCCAGTTATACATAAGAGCGACTGAACTGATCAGAAGATTGAATGGATAGACTGAACAATCATCTTATCTGGGTTGTATTCGATTATATCGTGATGATTATCATATAGTATGTCTAACCAGGTAACAGTTCTTCCGCTATACATACGAGCAACCGAATCTAACAGAAGGTTGAATGTATAGTATATGGGTTGTATTCGATTATGATGTTATGCTGTGTATATAGTTATACACACTAGGTGACGGTATTCCCGTTTTACATACGAGCGACCGAATCGAGCAGGAGGTTGAATAGATAGATTGAACAATCATCGTATCTGGGTTGAATTCGATTATGTTTATATAGTGATACTCACCAGGTAACTGTTCTTTCGTTATACATACGAGCGACCCAATCGAACAGAAAGTTGGATGGATAGACGGAATGATCATTGTATCTGAGTTGTATTCGATTATATCGTGATGACGTTCAAAAAAAACCAAATCGAAAAAAAATTCATCATAGAAAAAATGAATCAAAGGGAGTACCCTTGAAACTTTTTCGAATTTTTCAAATCATCGTAACTTATGACAGGAAGGACCGGTTTTCAACTTCGCTCATACCAATCTGCTTGATTTTTTCCATATAATCCATTTCTCCAATCGGAAAAAATATAATAATAAAATAAATATTATCGTATCTAGGTTGTATTCTATTATATCATGTTGATGTTTATTTAGTAATACTCACCAGGTAACTGTTCTTTCGTTTTCACATACAAGCGACCGAATCGAGCAGAAGGTTGAATTCAGTATAAATTGAACAATCATCGTATCTGGGTTGTATTCGATTCTGTTTATATAGTTATACTTACCAGGTAACTGTTCTTCCGTTTTACATACGAGCGTCCGAATCGAACAGAAGGTTGAATGGATAGATTGAACAATCATCGTATCTGGGTTGTATTTGATTATGTTTATATAGTTATACTCACCAGGTAACTGTTATTCCGTTTCACATAAGAGCGTCCAAATCGAACAGAAGGTTGAATGGATAGATTGAACAATCATCGTATCGGGGTTGTATTTGATTAGGTTTATATAGTTTTACTTACCAGGTAACTGTTCTTCCGTTTTACATAAGAGCGTCCGAATCGAACAGAAGGTTGAAAAGTTAGACTAAACTATAATCGTATCTAGGTTGTATTCGATTATATCGTGTTGATGTTTATATAGTAATACTCACCAGGTAACTGTTCTTCCGTTTTACAAACGAGCGTCCGAATCGAACAGAAGGTTGAATGAATAGATTGAACAATCATCGTATCTAGGTTGTATTCGATTATATCGTGTTGATGATTATATAGTTATACTCACCAGGTAACTGTTCTTCCGTTTTACATACGAGCGTTCGAATCGAACAGAAGGTTGAATGGATAGATTGAACAATCATCGTATCTGGGTTGTATTCGATTATGTTTATATAGTTATACTTACCAGGTAACTGTTCTTCCGTTATACATACGAGCGACTGAATTGAACAGAAGGTTGAATAGTTAGACGACACGATAATTGTATCTGTTGTATTCGATGATATCGTGATGATGTTTATATAGCAATACTCACCAGGTAACTGTTCTTCCGTTTTACATACGAGCGTCCGAATCGAACAGAAGGTTGAATGGATAGATTGAACAATCATCTTATCTGGGTTGTATTCGATTATGATGTTATGCTGTTTATATAGTTATACTCACTAGGTGACAGTATTCCCGTTATACATACGAGCGACCGAAACGAACAGAAGGTTGAATGGATAGTATCTGGGTTATATTCGATTATGATGTTATGCTGTGTATATAGTTATACTCACTAGGTGACGGTTTTCCCGTTATACATACAAGCGACCGAAACGAACAGAAAGTTGAATGGATAGACTGAACAATGTGATATCCGATTATATCGCAATACTGTATAAATAGTGATACTTACCAGGAGACGGTACTTCCGTTACACATACTAGCGACTGAATCGAACGGAATGTTGAATGGTTAGACGACACGATAATTGTATCTGAGTTGTATTCGATGATATCGTGATGATGTTTATATAGCAATACCCACCAGGTAACTGTTCTTCCGTTTTACATACGAGCGACCGAATCGAACAGAAGGTTGAATGGATAGTATCTGGGTTATATTCGATTATTTTGTTATGCTGTATATATATATAGTTATACTCACTAGGTGACGGTATTCCCGTTTTACATACGAGCGTCCGAATCGAACAGAAGGTTGAATGGATAGATTGAACAATCATCGTATCTGGGTTGTATTCGATTATGTTTATATAGTTATACTAACCAGGTAACTGTTCTTCCGTTATACATACGAGCGACTGAATTGAACAGAAGGTTGAATGGATAGATTGAACAATCATCGTATCTGGGTTGTATTCGATTATGTTTATATAGTTATACTTACCAGGTAACTGTTCTTCCGTTATACATACGAGCGACTGAATTGAACAGAAGGTTGAAAAGTTAGACTAAACTATAATCGTATCTAGGTTGTATTCGATTATATCGTGTTGATGTTTATATAGTAATACTCACCAGGTAACCGTTCTTCCGTATTACATACGAGCGTCCGAATCGAACAGAAGGTTGAATGGATAGATTGAACAATCATCGTATCTGGGTTGTATTCGATTTTGTTTATATAGTTATACTTACCAGGTAACTGTTCTTCCGTTTTACATACGAGCGTCCGAATCGAACAGAAGGTTGAATGGATAGATTGAACAATCATCGTATCTGGGTTGTATTCGATTATGTATATATAGTTATACTTACCAGGTAACTGTTCTTCCGTTATACATACGAGTGACTTAATTGAACAGAAGGTTGAATAGTTAGACGACACGATGATTGTATCTGTTGTATACGATGATATCGTGATGATGTTTATATAGCAATGCCCACCAGGTAACTGTTCTTCCGTTTTACATACGAGCGTCCGAATCGAACAGAAGGTTGAATAGATAGATTGAACAATCATCGTATCTGGGTTGTATTCGATTATGTTTATATAGTTATACTTACCAGGTAACTGTTCTTCCGTTATATATACGAGCGACTGAATTGAACAGAAGGTTGAATAGTTAGACAACACGATAATTGTATCTGTTGTATTCGATGATATCGTGATGATGTTTATATAGCAATACTCACCAGGTAACTGTTCTTCCGTTTTACATACGAGCGACTTAATTGAACAGAAGGTTGAATAGTTAGACGACACGATGATTGTATCTGTTGTATTCGATGATATCGTGATGATGTTTATATAGCAATACCCACCAGGTAACTGTTCTTCCGTTTCACATACGAGCGTCCGAATCGAACAGAAGGTTGAATGGATAGATTGAACAATCATCGTATCTGGGTTGTATTCGATTATGTTTATATAGTTATACTCACCAGGTAACTGTTCTTCCTTTTTACATACGAGCGTCCGAATCGAACAGAAGGTTGAATGGATAGATTGAACAATCATCTTATCTGGGTTGTATTCGATTATGATGTTATGCTGTTTATATAGTTATACTCACTAGGTGACAGTATTCCCGTTATACATACGAGCGACCGAAACGAACGGAAGGTTGAATGGATAGTATCTGGGTTATATTCGATTATGATGTTATGCTGTGTATATAATTATACTCACTAGGTGACGGTATTCCCGTTATACATACAAGCGACCGAAACGAACAGAAAGTTGAATGGATAGACTGAACAATGTGATATCCGATTATATCGCAATACTGTATAAATAGTGATACTTACCAGGAGACGGTACTTCCGTTACACATACTAGCGACTGAATCGAACGGAATGTTGAATGGTTAGACGACACGATAATTGTATCTGAGTTGTATTCGATGATATCGTGATGATGTTTATATAGCAATACCCACCAGGTAATTGTTCTTCCGTTTTACATACGAGCGACCGAATCGAACAGAAGGTTGAATGGATAGTATCTGGGTTATATTCGATTATGATGTTATGCTGTATATATAGTTATACTCACTAGGTGACGGTATTCCCGTTTTACATAAGAGCGTCCGAATCGAACAGAAGGTTGAATGGATAGATTGAACAATCATCGTATCTGGGTTGTATTCGATTTTGTTTATATAGTAATACTCACCAGGTAACCGTTCTTCCGTTTTACATACGAGCGTCCGAATCGAACAGAAGGTTGAATGGATAGATTGAACAATCGTCGTATCTGGGTTGTATTCGATTTTGTTTATATAGTTATACTTACCAGGTAACTGTTCTTCCGTTTTACATACGAGCGTCCGAATCGAACAGAAGGTTGAATGGATAGATTGAACAATCATCGTATCTGGGTTGTATTCGATTATGTATATATAGTTATACTTACCAGGTAACTGTTCTTCCGTTATACATACGAGTGACTTAATTAAACAGAAGGTTGAATAGTTAGACGACACGATGATTGTATCTGTTGTATTCGATGATATCGTGATGATGTTTATATAGCAATACCCACCAGGTAACTGTTCTTCCGTTTTACATACGAGCGTCCGAATCGAACAGAAGGTTGAATAGATAGATTGAACAATCATCGTATCTGGGTTGTATTCGATTATGTTTATATAGTTATACTTACCAGGTAACTGTTCTTCCGTTATACATACGAGCGACTGAATTGAACAGAAGGTTGAATAGTTAGACAACACGATAATTGTATCTGTTGTATTCGATGATATCGTGATGATGTTTATATAGCAATACTCACCAGGTAACTGTTCTTCCGTTTTACATACGAGCGTCTGAATCGAACAGAAGGTTGAATGGATAGATTGAACAATCATCGTATCTGGGTTGTATTCGATTATGATGTTGCTGTTTATATAGTTATACTCACTAGGTGACAGTATTTCCGTTATACATACGAGCGACCGAAACGAACAGAAGGTTCCATGGATAGTATCTGGGTTATATTCGATTATGATGTTATGCTGTGTATATAGTTATACTCACTAGGTGACGGTATTCCCGTTATACATACAAGCGTCCGAAACGAACAGAAAGTTGAATGGATAGACTGAACAATGTGATATCCGATTATATCGCAATACTGTATAAATAGTGATACTTACCAGGAGACGGTACTTCCGTTACACATACTAGCGACTGAATCGAACGGAATGTTGAATGGTTAGACGACACGATAATTGTATCTGAGTTGTATTCAATGATATCGTGATGATGTTTATATAGCAATACTCACCAGGTAACTGTTCTTCCGTTTTACATACGAGCGACTTAATTGAACAGAAGGTTGAATAGTTAGACGACACGATGATTGTATCTGTTGTATTCGATGATATCGTGATGATGTTTATATAGCAATACCCACCAGGTAACTGTTCTTCCGTTTTACATACGAGCGTCCGAATCGAACAGAAGGTTGAATGGATAGATTGAACAATCATCGTATCTGGGTTGTATTCGATTATGTTTATATAGTTGAACTCACCAGGTAACTGTTCTTCCGTTTTACATACGAGCGTCCGAATCGAACAGAAGGTTGAATGGATAGATTGAACAATCATCGTATCTGGGTTGTATTCGATTATGTTTATATAGTTATACTTACCAGATAACTGTTCTTCCGTTATACATACGAGCGACTTAATTGAACAGAAGGTTGAATAGTTAGACGACACGATGATTGTATCTGTTGTATTCGATGATATCGTGATGATGTTTATATAGCAATACCCACCAGGTAACTGTTCTTCTGTCTTACATACGAGCGTCCGAATCGAACAGAAGGTTGAATGGATAGATTGAACAATCATCGTATCTGGGTTGTATTCGATTATACTTACCAGGTAACTGTTCTTCCGTTATACATACGAGCGACTGAATTGAACAGAAGGTTGAATAGTTAGACGACACGATGATTGTATCTGTTGTATTCGATGATATCGTGATGATGTTTATATAGCAATACCCACCAGGTAACTGTTCCTCTGTTTAATCATCGTATCTGGGTTGTATTCGATTATGTTTATATAGTTATACTTACCAGGTAACTGTTCTTCCGTTATACATACGAGCGACTGAATTGAACAGAAGGTTGAATGGATAACTTGAACAATCATCGTATCTGGGTTGTATTCGATTATGTTTATATAGTTATACTTACCAGGTAACTGTTCTTCCGTTATACATACGAGCGACTGAATTGAACAGAAGGTTGAATGGATAACTTGAACAATCATCGTATCTGGGTTGTATTCGATTATGTTTATATAGTTATACTCACCAGGTAACCGTTCTTCCGTTTTACATACGAGCGTCCGAATCGAACAGAAGGTTGAATGGATAGATTGAACAATCATCGTATCTAGGTTGTATTCGATTTTGTTTATATAGTTATACTTACCAGGTAACTGTTCTTCCGTTTTACATACGAGCGTCCGAATCGAACAGAAGGTTGAATGGATAGATTGAACAATCATCGTATCTGGTTTGTATTCGATTATGTTTATATAGTTATACTTACCAGGTAACTGTTCTTTCGTTATACATACGAGTGACTTAATTGAACAGAAGATTGAATAGTTAGACGACACGATGATTGTATCTGTTGTATTCGATGATATCGTGATGATGTTTATATAGCAATACCCACCAGGTAACTGTTCTTCCGTTTTACATACGAGCGTCCGAATCGAACAGAAGGTTGAATGGATAGATTGAACAATCATCGTATCTGGGTTGTATTCGATTATGTTTATATAGTTATACTTACCAGGTAACTGTTCTTCCGTTATACATACGAGCGACTGAATTGAACAAAAGGTTGAATAGTTAGACGACACGATAATTGTATCTGTTGTATTCGATGATATCGTGTTGATGTTTATATAGCAATACTCACCAGGTAACTGTTTTTCCGTTTTACATACGAGCGTCCGAATCGAACAGAAGGTTGAATGGATAGATTGAACAATCATCGTATCTGGGTTGTATTCGATTATGATGTTATGCTGTTTATATAGTTATACTCACTAGGTGACAGTATTCCCGTTATACATACGAGCGACCGAAACGAACAGAAGGTTGAATGGATAGTATCTGGGTTATATTCGATTATGATGTTATGCTGTGAATATAATTATACTCACTAGGTGACGGTATTCCCGTTATACATACAAGCGACCGAAACGATTAGAAAGTTGAATGGATAGACTGAACAATGTGATATCCGATTATATCGCAATACTGTATAAATAGTGATACTTACCAGGAGACGGTACTTCCGTTACACATACTAGCGACTGAATCGAACGGAATGTTGAATGGTTAGACGACACGATAATTGTATCTGAGTTGTATTCGATGATATCGTGATGATGTTTATATAGCAATACCCACCAGGTAACTGTTCTTCCGTTTTACATACGAGCGACTTAATTGAACAGAAGGTTGAATAGTTAGACGACACGATGATTGTATTTGTTGTATTCGATGATATCGTGATGATGTTTATATAGCAATACCCACCAGGTAACTGTTCTTCCGTTTCACATACGAGCGTCCGAATCGAACAGAAGGTTGAATGGATAGATTGAACAATCATCGTATCTGGGTTGTATTCGATTATGTTTATATAGTTATACTTACCAGGTAACTGTTCTTCCGTTATACATACGAGCGACTGAATTGAACAGAAGGTTGAATGGATAACTTGAACAATCATCGTATCTGGGTTGTATTCGATTATGTTTTTATAGTTATACTTACCAGGTAACTGTTCTTCCGTTATACATACGAGCGACTGAATTGAACAGAAGGTTGAATGGATAACTTGAACAATCATCGTATCTGGGTTGTATTCGATTATGTTTATATAGTTATACTCACCAGGTAACCGTTCTTCCGTTTTACATACGAGCGTCCGAATCGAACAGAAGGTTGAATGGATAGATTGAACAATCATCGTATCTGGGTTGTATTCGATTTTGTTTATATAGTTATACTTACCAGGTAACTGTTCTTTCGTTTTACATACGAGCGTCCGAATCGAACAGAAGGTTGAATGGATAGATTGAACAATCATCGTATCTGGGTTGTATTCGATTATGTTTATATAGTTATACTTACCAGGTAACTGTTCTTCCGTTATACATACGAGCGACTCAATTGAACAGAAGGTTGAATAGTTAGACGACACGATGATTGTATCTGTTGTATTCGATGATATCGTGATGATGTTTATATAGCAATACCCACCAGGTAACTGTTCTTCCGTTTTACATACGAGCGTCCGAATCGAACAGAAGGTTGAATGGATATATTGAACAATCATCGTATCTGGGTTGTATTCGATTATACTTACCAGGTAACTGTTCTTCCGTTATACATACGAGCGACTGAATTGAACAGGAGGTTGAATAAATAGACGACACGATAATTGTATCTGTTGTATTCGATAATATCGTGATGATGTTAATATAGCAATACTCACCAGGTAACTGTTCTTCCGTTTTACATACGAGCGTCCGAATCGAACAGAAGGTTGAATGGATAGATTGAACAATCATCGTATCTGGGTTGTATTCGATTATGATGTTATGCTGTTTATATAGTTATACTCACTAGGTGACAGTATTCCCGTTTCACATACGAGCGACCGAATCGAACAGAAGGTTGAATGGATAGTATCTGGGTTATATTCGATTATGATGTTATGCTGTTTATATAGTTATACTCACTAGGTGACGGTATTCCCGTTTTACATACGAGCGTCCGAATCGAACAGAAGGTTGAATGGATAGATTGAACAATCATCGTATCTGGGTTGTATTCGATTATGTTTATATAGTTATACTTACCAGGTAACTGTTCTTCCGTTATACATACGAGCGACTGAATTGAACAGAAGGTTGAATGGATTGATTGAACAATCATCGTATCTGGGTTGTATTCGATTATGATGTTATGCTGTTTATATAGTTATACTCACTAGGTGACAGTATTCCCGTTATACATATGAGCGACCGAAACGAACAGAAGGTTGAATGGATAGTATCTGGGTTATATTCGATTATGATGTTATGCTGTGTATATAGTTATACTCACTAGGTTACGGTATTCCCGTTATACATACAAGCGACCGAAACGAACAGAAAGTTGAATGGATAGACTGAACAATGTGATATCCGATTATATCGCAATACTGTATAAATAGTGATACTTACCAGGAGACGGTACTTCCGTTACACATACTAGCGACTGAATCGAACGGAATGTTGAATGGTTAGACAACACGATAATTGTATCTGAGTTGTATTCGATGATATCGTGATGATGTTTATATAGCAATACCCACCAGGTAACTGTTCTTCCGTTTTACATACGAGCGACTTAATTGAACAGATGGTTGAATAGTTAGACGACACGATGATTGTATCTGTTGTATTCGATGATATCGTGATGATGTTTATATAGCAATACCCACCAGGTAACTGTTCTTCCGTTTTACATACGAGCGTCCGAATCGAACAGAAGGTTGAATGGATAGATTGAACAATCATCGTAACTGGGTTGTATTCGATTATGTTTATATAGTTATACTCACCAGGTAACTGTTCTTCCGTTTTACATACGAGCGTCCGAATCGAACAGAAGGTTGAATGGATAGATTGAACAATCATCGTATCTGGGTTGTATTCGATTATGTTTATATAGTTATACTTACCAGGTAACTGTTCTTCCGTTATACATACGAGCGACTTAATTGAACAGAAGGTTGAATAGTTAGACGACACGATGATTGTATCTGTTGTATTCGATGATATCGTGATGATGTTTATATAGCAATACCCACCAGGTAACTGTTCCTCTGTTTTACATACGAGCGTCCGAATCGAACAGAAGGTTGAATGGATAGATTGAACAATCATCGTATCTGGGTTGTATTCGATTATGTTTATATAGTTATACTTACCAGGTAACTGTTCTTCCGTTATACATAAGAGCGACTGAATTGAACAGAAGGTTGAATAGTTAGACGACACGATAATTGTATCTGTTGTATTCGATGATATCGTGATGATGTTTATATAGCAATACTTACCAGGTAATTGTTCTTCC
The DNA here is from genome assembly GCA_029955515.1 of Chrysomela aeneicollis. Taxonomy (NCBI): domain Eukaryota; kingdom Metazoa; phylum Arthropoda; class Insecta; order Coleoptera; family Chrysomelidae; genus Chrysomela; species Chrysomela aeneicollis. Next base: position 22,638,763 of record JARUHQ010000001.1, on the reverse strand, counting down.
GTTTTACATACGAGCGTCCGTATCGAACAGAAGGTTGAATGGATAGATTGAACAATCATCGTATCTGGGTTGTATTCGATTATGATGTTATGCTGTTTATATAGTTATACTCACTAGGTGACAGTATTCCCGTTATACATACGAGCGACTTAATTGAACAGAAGGTTGAATAGTTAGACGACACGATGATTGTATCTGTTGTATTCGATGATATCGTGATGATGTTTATATAGCAATACCCACCAGGTAACTGTTCTTCCGTTTCACATACGAGCGTCCGAATCGAACAGAAGGTTGAATGGATAGATTGAACAATCATCGTAACTGGGTTGTATTCGATTATGTTTATATAGTTATACTCACCAGGTAACTGTTCTTCCGTTATACATACGAGCGACTTAATTGAACAGAAGGTTGAATAGTTAGACGACACGATGATTGTATCTGTTGTATTCGATGATATCGTGATGATGTTTATATAGCAATACCCACCAGGTAACTGTTCTTCTGTCTTACATACGAGCGTCCGAATCGAACAGAAGGTTGAATGGATAGATTGAACAATCATCGTATCTGGGTTGTATTCGATTATACTTACCAGGTAACTGTTCTTCCGTTATACATACGAGCGACTGAATTGAACAGAAGGTTGAATAGTTAGACGACACGATGATTGTATCTGTTGTATTCGATGATATCGTGATGATGTTTATATAGCAATACCCACCAGGTAACTGTTCTTCCGTTTTACATACGAGCGTCCGAATCGAACAGAAGGTTGAATGGATAGATTGAACAATCATCGTATCTGGGTTGTATTCGATTATGTTTATATAGTTGAACTCACCAGGTAACTGTTCTTCCGTTTTACATACGAGCGTCCGAATCGAACAGAAGGTTGAATGGATAGATTGAACAATCATCGTAACTGGGTTGTATTCGATTATGTTTATATAGTTATACTCACCAGGTAACTGTTCTTCCGTTATACATACGAGCGACTTAATTGAACAGAAGGTTGAATAGTTAGACGACACGATGATTGTATCTGTTGTATTCGATGATATCGTGATGATGTTTATATAGCAATACCCACCAGGTAACTGTTCTTCTGTCTTACATACGAGCGTCCGAATCGAACAGAAGGTTGAATGGATAGATTGAACAATCATCGTATCTGGGTTGTATTCGATTATACTTACCAGGTAACTGTTCTTCCGTTATACATACGAGCGACTGAATTGAACAGAAGGTTGAATAGTTAGACGACACGATGATTGTATCTGTTGTATTCGATGATATCGTGATGATGTTTATATAGCAATACCCACCAGGTAACTGTTCTTCCGTTTTACATACGAGCGTCCGAATCGAACAGAAGGTTGAATGGATAGATTGAACAATCATCGTATCTGGGTTGTATTCGATTATGTTTATATAGTTGAACTCACCAGGTAACTGTTCTTCCGTTTTACATACGAGCGTCCGAATCGAACAGAAGGTTGAATGGATAGATTGAACAATCATCGTATCTGGGTTGTATTCGATTATGTTTATATAGTTATACTTACCAGATAACTGTTCTTCCGTTATACATACGAGCGACTTAATTGAACAGAAGGTTGAATAGTTAGACGACACGATGATTGTATCTGTTGTATTCGATGATATCGTGATGATGTTTATATAGCAATACCCACCAGGTAACTGTTCTTCTGTCTTACATACGAGCGTCCGAATCGAACAGAAGGTTGAATGGATAGATTGAACAATCATCGTATCTGGGTTGTATTCGATTATACTTACCAGGTAACTGTTCTTCCGTTATACATACGAGCGACTGAATTGAACAGAAGGTTGAATAGTTAGACGACACGATGATTGTATCTGTTGTATTCGATGATATCGTGATGATGTTTATATAGCAATACCCACCAGGTAACTGTTCCTCTGTTTAATCATCGTATCTGGGTTGTATTCGATTATGTTTATATAGTTATACTTACCAGGTAACTGTTCTTCCGTTATACATACGAGCGACTGAATTGAACAGAAGGTTGAATGGATAACTTGAACAATCATCGTATCTGGGTTGTATTCGATTTTGTTTATATAGTTATACTTACCAGGTAACTGTTCTTCCGTTATACATACGAGCGACTGAATTGAACAGAAGGTTGAATGGATAACTTGAACAATCATCGTATCTGGGTTGTATTCGATTATGTTTATATAGTTATACTCACCAGGTAACCGTTCTTCCGTTTTACATACGAGCGTCCGAATCGAACAGAAGGTTGAATGGATAGATTGAACAATCATCGTATCTAGGTTGTATTCGATTTTGTTTATATAGTTATACTTACCAGGTAACTGTTCTTCCGTTTTACATACGAGCGTCCGAATCGAACAGAAGGTTGAATGGATAGATTGAACAATCATCGTATCTGGTTTGTATTCGATTATGTTTATATAGTTATACTTACCAGGTAACTGTTCTTTCGTTATACATACGAGTGACTTAATTGAACAGAAGATTGAATAGTTAGACGACACGATGATTGTATCTGTTGTATTCGATGATATCGTGATGATGTTTATATAGCAATACCCACCAGGTAACTGTTCTTCCGTTTTACATACGAGCGTCCGAATCGAACAGAAGGTTGAATGGATAGATTGAACAATCATCGTATCTGGGTTGTATTCGATTATGTTTATATAGTTATACTTACCAGGTAACTGTTCTTCCGTTATACATACGAGCGACTGAATTGAACAAAAGGTTGAATAGTTAGACGACACGATAATTGTATCTGTTGTATTCGATGATATCGTGTTGATGTTTATATAGCAATACTCACCAGGTAACTGTTTTTCCGTTTTACATACGAGCGTCCGAATCGAACAGAAGGTTGAATGGATAGATTGAACAATCATCGTATCTGGGTTGTATTCGATTATGATGTTATGCTGTTTATATAGTTATACTCACTAGGTGACAGTATTCCCGTTATACATACGAGCGACCGAAACGAACAGAAGGTTGAATGGATAGTATCTGGGTTATATTCGATTATGATGTTATGCTGTGAATATAATTATACTCACTAGGTGACGGTATTTCCGTTATACATACAAGCGACCGAAACGATTAGAAAGTTGAATGGATAGACTGAACAATGTGATATCCGATTATATCGCAATACTGTATAAATAGTGATACTTACCAGGAGACGGTACTTCCGTTACACATACTAGCGACTGAATCGAACGGAATGTTGAATGGTTAGACGACACGATAATTGTATCTGAGTTGTATTCGATGATATCGTGATGATGTTTATATAGCAATACCCACCAGGTAACTGTTCTTCCGTTTTACATACGAGCGACTTAATTGAACAGAAGGTTGAATAGTTAGACGACACGATGATTGTATTTGTTGTATTCGATGATATCGTGATGATGTTTATATAGCAATACCCACCAGGTAACTGTTCTTCCGTTTCACATACGAGCGTCCGAATCGAACAGAAGGTTGAATGGATAGATTGAACAATCATCGTATCTGGGTTGTATTCGATTATGTTTATATAGTTATACTTACCAGGTAACTGTTCTTCCGTTATACATACGAGCGACTGAATTGAACAGAAGGTTGAATGGATAACTTGAACAATCATCGTATCTGGGTTGTATTCGATTATGTTTATATAGTTATACTTACCAGGTAACTGTTCTTCCGTTATACATACGAGCGACTGAATTGAACAGAAGGTTGAATGGATAACTTGAACAATCATCGTATCTGGGTTGTATTCGATTATGTTTATATAGTTATACTCACCAGGTAACCGTTCTTCCGTTTTACATACGAGCGTCCGAATCGAACAGAAGGTTGAATGGATAGATTGAACAATCATCGTATCTGGGTTGTATTCGATTTTGTTTATATAGTTATACTTACCAGGTAACTGTTCTTTCGTTTTACATACGAGCGTCCGAATCGAACAGAAGGTTGAATGGATAGATTGAACAATCATCGTATCTGGGTTGTATTCGATTATGTTTATATAGTTATACTTACCAGGTAACTGTTCTTCCGTTATACATACGAGCGACTCAATTGAACAGAAGGTTGAATAGTTAGACGACACGATGATTGTATCTGTTGTATTCGATGATATCGTGATGATGTTTATATAGCAATACCCACCAGGTAACTGTTCTTCCGTTTTACATACGAGCGTCCGAATCGAACAGAAGGTTGAATGGATAGATTGAACAATCATCGTATCTGGGTTGTATTCGATTATGTTTATATAGTTGAACTCACCAGGTAACTGTTCTTCCGTTTTACATACGAGCGTCCGAATCGAACAGAAGGTTGAATGGATAGATTGAACAATCATCGTATCTGGGTTGTATTCGATTATGTTTATATAGTTATACTTACCAGATAACTGTTCTTCCGTTATACATACGAGCGACTTAATTGAACAGAAGGTTGAATAGTTAGACGACACGATGATTGTATCTGTTGTATTCGATGATATCGTGATGATGTTTATATAGCAATACCCACCAGGTAACTGTTCTTCTGTCTTACATACGAGCGTCCGAATCGAACAGAAGGTTGAATGGATAGATTGAACAATCATCGTATCTGGGTTGTATTCGATTATACTTACCAGGTTACTGTTCTTCCGTTATACATACGAGCGACTGAATTGAACAGAAGGTTGAATAGTTAGACGACACGATGATTGTATCTGTTGTATTCGATGATATCGTGATGATGTTTATATAGCAATACCCACCAGGTAACTGTTCCTCTGTTTAATCATCGTATCGGGGTTGTATTCGATTATGTTTATATAGTTATACTTACCAGGTAACTGTTCTTCCGTTATACATACGAGCGACTGAATTGAACAGAAGGTTGAATGGATAACTTGAACAATCATCGTATCTGGGTTGTATTCGATTATGTTTATATAGTTATACTTACCAGGTAACTGTTCTTCCGTTATACATACGAGCGACTGAATTGAACAGAAGGTTGAATGGATAACTTGAACAATCATCGTATCTGGGTTGTATTCGATTATGTTTATATAGTTATACTCACCAGGTAACCGTTCTTCCGTTTTACATACGAGCGTCCGAATCGAACAGAAGGTTGAATGGATAGATTGAACAATCATCGTATCTAGGTTGTATTCGATTTTGTTTATATAGTTATACTTACCAGGTAACTGTTTTTCCGTTTTACATACGAGCGTCCGAATCGAACAGAAGGTTGAATGGATAGATTGAACAATCATCGTATCTGGTTTGTATTCGATTATGTTTATATAGTTATACTTACCAGGTAACTGTTCTTTCGTTATACATACGAGTGACTTAATTGAACAGAAGATTGAATAGTTAGACGACACGATGATTGTATCTGTTGTATTCGATGATATCGTGATGATGTTTATATAGCAATACCCACCAGGTAACTGTTCTTCCGTTTTACATACGAGCGTCCGAATCGAACAGAAGGTTGAATGGATAGATTGAACAATCATCGTATCTGGGTTGTATTCGATTATGTTTATATAGTTATACTTACCAGGTAACTGTTCTTCCGTTATACATACGAGCGACTGAATTGAACAAAAGGTTGAATAGTTAGACGACACGATAATTGTATCTGTTGTATTCGATGATATCGTGTTGATGTTTATATAGCAATACTCACCAGGTAACTGTTTTTCCGTTTTACATACGAGCGTCCGAATCGAACAGAAGGTTGAATGGATAGATTGAACAATCATCGTATCTGGGTTGTATTCGATTATGATGTTATGCTGTTTATATAGTTATACTCACTAGGTGACAGTATTCCCGTTATACATACGAGCGACCGAAACGAACAGAAGGTTGAATGGATAGTATCTGGGTTATATTCGATTATGATGTTATGCTGTGAATATAATTATACTCACTAGGTGACGGTATTTCCGTTATACATACAAGCGACCGAAACGATTAGAAAGTTGAATGGATAGACTGAACAATGTGATATCCGATTATATCGCAATACTGTATAAATAGTGATACTTACCAGGAGACGGTACTTCCGTTACACATACTAGCGACTGAATCGAACGGAATGTTGAATGGTTAGACGACACGATAATTGTATCTGAGTTGTATTCGATGATATCGTGATGATGTTTATATAGCAATACCCACCAGGTAACTGTTCTTCCGTTTTACATACGAGCGACTTAATTGAACAGAAGGTTGAATAGTTAGACGACACGATGATTGTATTTGTTGTATTCGATGATATCGTGATGATGTTTATATAGCAATACCCACCAGGTAACTGTTCTTCCGTTTCACATACGAGCGTCCGAATCGAACAGAAGGTTGAATGGATAGATTGAACAATCATCGTATCTGGGTTGTATTCGATTATGTTTATATAGTTATACTTACCAGGTAACTGTTCTTCCGTTATACATACGAGCGACTGAATTGAACAGAAGGTTGAATGGATAACTTGAACAATCATCGTATCTGGGTTGTATTCGATTATGTTTATATAGTTATACTTACCAGGTAACTGTTCATCCGTTATACATACGAGCGACTGAATTGAACAGAAGGTTGAATGGATAACTTGAACAATCATCGTATCTGGGTTGTATTCGATTATGTTTATATAGTTATACTTACCAGGTAACTGTTCTTCCGTTTTAAATACGAGCGTCCGAATCGAACAGAAGGTTGAATGGATAGATTGAACAATCATCGTATCTGGGTTGTATTCGATTTTGTTTATATAGTTATACTTACCAGGTAACTGTTCTTTCGTTTTACATACGAGCGTCCGAATCGAACAGAAGGTTGAATGGATAGATTGAACAATCATCGTATCTGGGTTGTATTCGATTATGTTTATATAGTTATACTTACCAGGTAACTGTTCTTTCGTTTTACATACGAGCGTCCGAATCGAACAGAAGGTTGAATGGATAGATTGAACAATCATCGTATCTGGGTTGTATTCGATTATGTTTATATAGTTATACTTACCAGGTAACTGTTCTTCCGTTATACATACGAGCGACTCAATTGAACAGAAGGTAGAATAGTTAGACGACACGATGATTGTATCTGTTGTATTCGATGATATCGTGATGATGTTTATATAGCAATACCCACCAGGTAACTGTTCTTCCGTTTTACATACGAGCGTCCGAATCGAACAGAAGGTTGAATGGATATATTGAACAATCATCGTATCTGGGTTGTATTCGATTATACTTACCAGGTAACTGTTCTTCCGTTATACATACGAGCGACTGAATTGAACAGAAGGTTGAATAAATAGACGACACGATAATTGTATCTGTTGTATTCGATAATATCGTGATGATGTTAATATAGCAATACTCACCAGGTAACTGTTCTTCCGTTTTACATACGAGCGTCCGAATCGAACAGAAGGTTGAATGGATAGATTGAACAATCATCGTATCTGGGTTGTATTCGATTATGATGTTATGCTGTTTATATAGTTATACTCACTAGGTGACAGTATTCCCGTTTCACATACGAGCGACCGAATCGAACAGAAGGTTGAATGGATAGTATCTGGGTTATATTCGATTATGATGTTATGCTGTTTATATAGTTATACTCACTAGGTGACGGTATTCCCGTTTTACATACGAGCGTCCGAATCGAACAGAAGGTTGAATGGATAGATTGAACAATCATCGTATCTGGGTTGTATTCGATTATGTTTATATAGTTATACTTACCAGGTAACTGTTCTTCCGTTATACATACGAGCGACTGAATTGAACAGAAGGTTGAATGGATTGATTGAACAATCATCGTATCTGGGTTGTATTCGATTATGATGTTATGCTGTTTATATAGTTATACTCACTAGGTGACAGTATTCCCGTTATACATATGAGCGACCGAAACGAACAGAAGGTTGAATGGATAGTATCTGGGTTATATTCGATTATGATGTTATGCTGTGTATATAGTTATACTCACTAGGTGACGGTATTCCCGTTATACATACAAGCGACCGAAACGAACAGAAAGTTGAATGGATATACTGAACAATGTGATATCCGATTATATCGCAATACTGTATAAATAGTGATACTCACCAGGAGACGGTACTTCCGTTACACATACTAGCGACTGAATCGAACGGAATGTTGAATGGTTAGACAACACGATAATTGTATCTGAGTTGTATTCGATGATATCGTGATGATGTTTATATAGCAATACCCACCAGGTAACTGTTCTTTCGTTTTACATACGAGCGACTTAATTGAACAGAAGGTTGAATAGTTAGACGACACGATGATTGTATCTGTTGTATTCGATGATATCGTGATGATGTTTATATAGCAATACCCACCAGGTAACTGTTCTTCCGTTTCACATACGAGCGTCCGAATCGAACAGAAGGTTGAATGGATAGATTGAACAATCATCGTAACTGGGTTGTATTCGATTATGTTTATATAGTTATACTCACCAGGTAACTGTTCTTCCGTTTTACATACGTGCGTCCGAATCGAACAGAAGGTTGAATGGATAGATTGAACAATCATCGTATCTGGGTTGTATTCGATTATGTTTATATAGTTATACTTACCAGGTAACTGTTCTTCCGTTATACATACGAGCGACTTTATTGAACAGAAGGTTGAATAGTTAGACGACACGATGATTGTATCTGTTGTATTCGATGATATCGTGATGATGTTTATATAGCAATACCCACCAGGTAACTGTTCCTCTGTTTTACATACGAGCGTCCGAATCGAACAGAAGGTTGAATGGATAGATTGAACAATCATCGTATCTGGGTTGTATTCGATTATGTTTATATAGTTATACTTACCAGGTAACTGTTCTTCCGTTATACATAAGAGCGACTGAATTGAACAGAAGGTTGAATAGTTAGACGACACGATAATTGTATCTGTTGTATTCGATGATATCGTGATGATGTTTATATAGCAATACTTACCAGGTAATTGTTCTTCCGTTTTACATACGAGCGTCCGTATCGAACAGAAGGTTGAATGGATAGATTGAACAATCATCGTATCTGGGTTGTATTCGATTATGATGTTATGCTGTTTATATAGTTATACTCACTAGGTGACAGTATTCCCGTTATACATACGAGCGACCGAAACGAACAGAAGGTTGAATGGATAGTATCTGGGTTATATTCGATTATGATGTTATGCTGTGTATATAGTTATACTCACTAGGTGACGGTATTTCCGTTATACATACAAGCGACCAAAACGAACAGAAAGTTGAATGGATAGACTGAACAATGTGATATCCGATTATATCGCAATACTGTATTAATAGTGATACTTACCAGGAGACGGTACTTCCGTTACACATACTAGCGACTGAATCGGACGGAATGTTGAATGGTTAGACAACACGATAATTGTATCTGAGTTGTATTCGATGATATCGTGATGATGTTTATATAGCAATACCCACCAGGTAACTGTTCTTCCGTTTTACATACGAGCGACTTAATTGAACAGAAGGTTGAATAGGTAGACGACACGATGATTGTATCTGTTGTATTCGATGATATCGTGATGATGTTTATATAGCAATACCCACCAGGTAACTGTTCTTCCGTTTCACATACGAGCGTCCGAATCGAACAGAAGGTTGAATGGATAGATTGAACAATCATCGTAACTGGGTTGTATTCGATTATGTTTATATAGTTATACTCACCAGGTAACTGTTCTTCCGTTATACATACGAGCGACTTAATTGAACAGAAGGTTGAATAGTTAGACGACACGATGATTGTATCTGTTGTATTCGATGATATCGTGATGATGTTTATATAGCAATACCCACCAGGTAACTGTTCTTCTGTCTTACATACGAGCGTCCGAATCGAACAGAAGGTTGAATGGATAGATTTAACAATCATCGTATCTGGGTTGTATTCGATTATACTTACCAGGTAACTGTTCTTCCGTTATACATACGAGCGACTGAATTGAACAGAAGGTTGAATAGTTAGACGACACGATGATTGTATCTGTTGTATTCGATGATATCGTGATGATGTTTATATAGCAATACCCACCAGGTAACTGTTCCTCTGTTTTACATACGAGCGTCCGAATCGAACAGAAGGTTGAATGGATAGATTGAACAATCATCGTATCTGGGTTGTATTCGATTATGTTTATATAGTTATACTTACCAGGTAACTGTTCTTCCGTTATACATAAGAGCGACTGAATTGAACAGAAGGTTGAATAGTTAGACGACACGATAATTGTATCTGTTGTATTCGATGATATCGTGATGATGTTTATATATCAATACTTACCAGGTAATTGTTCTTCCGTTTTACATACGAGCGTCCGTATCGAACAGAAGGTTGAATGGATAGATTGAACAATCATCGTATCTGGGTTGTATTCGATTATGTTTATATAGTTATACTTACCAGGTAACTGTTCTTCCGTTATACATAAGAGCGACTGAATTGAACAGAAGGTTGAATAGTTAGACGACACGATAATTGTATCTGTTGTATTCGATGATATCGTGATGATGTTTATATAGCAATACCCACCAGGTAACTGTTCTTCCGTTTTACATACGAGCGGCCGAATCGAACAGAAGGTTGAATGGATAGTATCTGGGTTATATTCGATTATGATGTTATGCTGTATATATAGTTATACTCACTAGGTGACGGTATTCCCGTTTTACATACGAGCGTCCGAATCGAACAGAAGGTTGAATGGATAGATTGAACAATCATCGTATCTGGGTTGTATTCGATTATGTTTATATAGTTATACTTACCAGGTAACTGTTCTTCCGTTATACATACGAGCGACTGAATTGAACAGAAGGTTGAATGGATAACTTGAACAATCATCGTATCTGGGTTGTATTCGATTATGTTTATATAGTTATACTTATCAGGTAACTGTTCTTCCGTTATACATACGAGCGACTGAATTGAACAGAAGGTTGAATGGATAACTTGAACAATCATCGTATCTGGGTTGTATTCGATTATGTTTATATAGTTATACTTATCAGGTAACTGTTCTTCCGTTATACATACGAGCGACTGAATTGAACAGAAGGTTGAATGGATAACTTGAACAATCATCGTATCTGGGTTGTATTCGATTATGTTTATATAGTTATACTCACCAGGTAACCGTTCTTCCGTTTTACATACGAGCGTCCGAATCGAACAGAAGGTTGAATGGATAGATTGAACAATCATCGTATCTGGGTTGTATTCGATTTTGTTTATATAGTTATACTTACCAGGTAACTGTTCTTTCGTTTTACATACGAGCGTCCGAATCGAACAGAAGGTTGAATGGATAGATTGAACAATCATCGTATCTGGGTTGTATTCGATTATGTTTATATAGTTATACTTACCAGGTAACTGTTCTTTCGTTATACATACGAGTGACTTAATTGAACAGAAGATTGAATAGTTAGACGACACGATGATTGTATCTGTTGTATTCGATGATATCGTGATGATGTTTATATAGCAATACCCACCAGGTAACTGTTCTTCCGTTTTACATACGAGCGTCCGAATCGAACAGAAGGTTGAATGGATAGATTGAACAATCATCGTATCTGGGTTGTATTCGATTATGTTTATATAGTTATACTTGCCAGGTAACTGTTCTTCCGTTATACATACGAGCGACTGAATTGAACAGAAGGTTGAATAGTTAGACGACACGATAATTGTATCTGTTGTATTCGATGATATCGTGTTGATGTTTATATAGCAATACTCACCAGGTAACTGTTTTTCCGTTTTACATACGAGCGTCCGAATCGAACAGAAGGTTGAATGGATAGATTGAACAATCATCGTATCTGGGTTGTATTCGATTATGATGTTATGCTGTTTATATAGTTATACTCACTAGGTGACAGTATTCCCGTTATACATACGAGCGACCGAAACGAACAGAAGGTTGAATGGATAGTATCTGGGTTATATTCGATTATGATGTTATGCTGTGAATATAATTATACTCACTAGGTGACGGTATTCCCGTTATACATACAAGCGACCGAAACGATTAGAAAGTTGAATGGATAGACTGAACAATGTGATATCCGATTATATCGCAATACTGTATAAATAGTGATACATACCAGGAGACGGTACTTCCGTTACACATACTAGCGACTGAATCGAACGGAATGTTGAATGGTTAGACGACACGATAATTGTATCTGAGTTGTATTCGATGATATCGTGATGATGTTTATATAGCAATACCCACCAGGTAACTGTTCTTCCGTTTTACATACGAGCGACTTAATTGAACAGAAGGTTGAATAGTTAGACGACACGATGATTGTATTTGTTGTATTCGATGATATCGTGATGATGTTTATATAGCAATACCCACCAGGTAACTGTTCTTCCGTTTCACATACGAGCGTCCGAATCGAACAGAAGGTTGAATGGATAGATTGAACAATCATCGTAACTGGGTTGTATTCGATTATGTTTATATAGTTATACTCACCAGGTAACTGTTCTTCCGTTTTACATACGAGCGTAAGAATCGAACAGAAGGTTGAATGGATAGATTGAACAATCATCGTATCTGGGTTGTATTCGATTATGTTTATATAGTTATACTTACCAGGTACCTGTTCTTCCGTTATACATACGAGCGACTCAATTGAACAGAAGGTTGAATAGTTAGACGACACGATGATTGTATCTGTTGTATTCGATGATATCGTGATGATGTTTATATAGCAATACCCACCAGGTAACTGTTCTTCCGTTTTACATACGAGCGTCCGAATCGAACAGAAGGTTGAATGGATATATTGAACAATCATCGTATCTGGGTTGTATTCGATTATACTTACCAGGTAACTGTTCTTCCGTTATACATACGAGCGACTGAATTGAACAGAAGGTTGAATAAATAGACGACACGATAATTGTATCTGTTGTATTCGATAATATCGTGATGATGTTAATATAGCAATACTCACCAGGTAACTGTTCTTCCGTTTTACATACGAGCGTCCGAATCGAACAGAAGGTTGAATGGATAGATTGAACAATCATCGTATCTGGGTTGTATTCGATTATGATGTTATGCTGTTTATATAGTTATACTCACTAGGTGACAGTATTCCCGTTTTACATACGAGCGACCGAATCGAACAGAAGGTTGAATGGATAGTATCTGGGTTATATTCGATTATGATGTTATGCTGTTTATATAGTTATACTCACTAGGTGACGGTATTCCCGTTTTACATACGAGCGTCCGAATCGAACAGAAGGTTGAATGGATAGATTGAACAATCATCGTATCTGGGTTGTATTCGATCATGTTTATATAGTTATACTTACCAGGTAACTGTTCTTCCGTTATACATACGAGCGACTAAATTGAACAGAAGGTTGAATGGATAGATTGAACAATCATCGTATCTGGGTTGTATTCGATTATGATGTTATGCTGTTTATATAGTTATACTCACTAGGTGACAGTATTCCCGTTATACATATGAGCGACCGAAACGAACAGAAGGTTGAATGGATAGTATCTGGGTTATATTCGATTATGATGTTATGCTGTGTATATAGTTATACTCACTAGGTGACGGTATTCCCGTTATACATACAAGCGACCGAAACGAACAGAAAGTTGAATGGATAGACTGAGCAATGTGATATCCGATTATATCGCAATACTGTATAAATAGTGATACTTACCAGGAGACGGTACTTCCGTTACACATACTAGCGACTGAATCGAACGGAATGTTGAATGGTTAGACAACACGATAATTGTATCTGAGTTGTATTCGATGATATCGTGATGATGTTTATATAGCAATACCCACCAGGTAACTGTTCTTCCGTTTTACATACGAGCGACTTAATTGAACAGAAGGTTGAATAGTTAGACGACACGATGATTGTATCTGTTGTATTCGATGATATCGTGATGATGTTTATATAGCAATACCCCTCAGGTAACTGTTCTTCCGTTTCACATACGAGCGTCCTAATCGAACAGAAGGTTGAATGGATAGATTGAACAATCATCGTAACTGGGTTGTATTCGATTATGTTTATATAGTGATACTCACCAGGTAACTGTTCTTCCGTTTTACATACGAGCGTCCGAATCGAACAGAAGGTTGAATGGATAGATTGAACAATCATCGTATCTGGGTTGTATTCGATTATGTTTATATAGTTATACTTACCAGGTAACTGTTCTTTTGTTATACATACGAGCGACTTAATTGAACAGAAGGTTGAATAGTTAGACGACACGATGATTGTATCTGTTGTATTCGATGATATCGTGATGATGTTTATATAGCAATACCCACCAGGTAACTGTTCTTCCGTTTTACATACGAGCGTCCGAATCGAACAGAAGGTTGAATGGATAGATTGAACAATCATCGTAACTGGGTTGTATTCGATATAGTTATACTCACCAGGTAACTGTTCTTCCGTTTTACATACGAGCGTCCGAATCGAACAGAAGGTTGAATGGATAGATTGAACAATCATCGTATCTGGGTTGTATTCGATTATGTTTATATAGTTATACTTACCAGGTAACTGTTCTTCCGTTATACATACGAGCGACTTAATTGAACAGAAGGTTGAATAGTTAGACGACACGATGATTGTATCTGTTGTATTCGATGATATCGTGATGATGTTTATATAGCAATACCCACCAGGTAACTGTTCTTCCGTTTTACATACGAGCGTCCGAATCGAAAAGAAGGTTGAATGGATAGATTGAACAATCATCGTATCTGGGTTGTATTCGATTATGTTTATATAGTTATACTTACCAGGTAACTGTTCTTCCGTTATACATACGAGCGACTTAATTGAACAGAAGGTTGAATGGATAGATTGAACAATCATCGTATCTGGGTTGTATTCGATTATGTTTATATAGTTATACTTACCAGGTAACTGTTCTTCCGTTATACATACGAGCGACTTAATTGAACAGAAGGTTGAATAGTTAGACGACACGATGATTGTATCTGTTGTATTCGATGATATCGTGATGATGTTTATATAGCAATACCCACCAGGTAACTGTTCCTCTGTTTTACATACGAGCGTCCGAATCGAACAGAAGGTTGAATGGATAGATTGAACAATCATCGTATCTGGGTTGTATTCGATTATGTTTATATAGTTATACTTACCAGGTAACTGTTCTTCCGTTATACATAAGAGCGACTGAATTGAACAGAAGGTTGAATAGTTAGACGACACGATAATTGTATCTGTTGTATTCGATGATATCGTGATGATGTTTATATAGCAATACTTACCAGGTAATTGTTCTTCCGTTTTACATACGAGCGTCCGTATCGAACAGAAGGTTGAATGGATAGATTGAACAATCATCGTATCTGGGTTGTATTCGATTATGATGTTATGCTGTTTATATAGTTATACTCACTAGGTGACAGTATTCCCGTTATACATACGAGCGACCGAAACGAACAGAAGGTTGAATGGATAGTATCTGGGTTATATTCGATTATGATGTTATGCTGTGTATATAGTTATACTCACTAGGTGACGGTATTCCCGTTATACATACAAGCGACCAAAACGAACAGAAAGTTGAATGGATAGACTGAACAATGTGATATCCGATTATATCGCAATACTGTATTAATAGTGATACTTACCAGGAGACGGTACTTCCGTTACACATACTAGCGACTGAATCGGACGGAATGTTGAATGGTTAGACAACACGATAATTGTATCTGAGTTGTATTCGATGATATCGTGATGATGTTTATATAGCAATACCCACCAGGTAACTTTTCTTCCGTTTTACATACGAGCGACTTAATTGAACAGAAGGTTGAATAGTTAGACGACACGATGATTGTATCTGTTGTATTCGATGATATCGTGATGATGTTTATATAGCAATACCCACCAGGTAACTGTTCTTCCGTTTCACATACGAGCGTCCGAATCGAACAGAAGGTTGAATGGATAGATTGAACAATCATCGTAACTGGGTTGTATTCGATTATGTTTATATAGTTATACTCACCAGGTAACTGTTCTTCCGTTATACATACGAGCGACTTAATTGAACAGAAGGTTGAATAGTTAGACGACACGATGATTGTATCTGTTGTATTCGATGATATCGTGATGATGTTTATATAGCAATACCCACCAGGTAACTGTTCTTCTGTCTTACATACGAGCGTCCGAATCGAACAGAAGGTTGAATGGATAGATTTAACAATCATCGTATCTGGGTTGTATTCGATTATACTTACCAGGTAACTGTTCTTCCGTTATACATACGAGCGACTGAATTGAACAGAAGGTTGAATAGTTAGACGACACGATGATTGTATCTGTTGTATTCGATGATATCGTGATGATGTTTATATAGCAATACCCACCAGGTAACTGTTCCTCTGTTTTACATACGAGCGTCCGAATCGAACAGAAGGTTGAATGGATAGATTGAACAATCATCGTATCTGGGTTGTATTCGATTATGTTTATATAGTTATACTTACCAGGTAACTGTTCTTCCGTTATACATAAGAGCGACTGAATTGAACAGAAGGTTGAATAGTTAGACGACACGATAATTGTATCTGTTGTATTCGATGATATCGTGATGATGTTTATATAGCAATACTTACCAGGTAATTGTTCTTCCGTTTTACATACGAGCGTCCGTATCGAACAGAAGGTTGAATGGATAGATTGAACAATCATCGTATCTGGGTTGTATTCGATTATGATGTTATGCTGTTTATATAGTTATACTCACTAGGTGACAGTATTCCCGTTATACATACGAGCGACCGAAACGAACAGAAGGTTGAATGGATAGTATCTGGGTTATATTCGATTATGATGTTATGCTGTGTATATAGTTATACTCACTAGGTGACGGTATTCCCGTTATACATACAAGCGACCAAAACGAACAGAAAGTTGAATGGATAGACTGAACAATGTGATATCCGATTATATCGCAATACTGTATAAATAGTGATACTTACCAGGAGACGGTACTTCCGTTACACATACTAGCGACTGAATCGAACGGAATGTTGAATGGTTAGACGACACGATAATTGTATCTGAGTTGTATCCGAAGATATCGTGATGATGTTTATATAGCAATACCCACCAGGTAACTGTTCTTCCGTTTTACATACGAGCGGCCGAATCGAACAGAAGGTTGAATGGATAGTATCTGGGTTATATTCGATTATGATGTTATGCTGTATATATAGTTATACTCACTAGGTGACGGTATTCCCGTTTTACATACGAGCGTCCGAATCGAACAGAAGGTTGAATGGATAGATTGAACAATCATCGTATCTGGGTTGTATTCGATTATGTTTATATAGTTATACTTACCAGGTAACTGTTCTTCCGTTATACATACGAGCGACTGAATTGAACAGAAGGTTGAATGGATAACTTGAACAATCATCGTATCTGGGTTGTATTCGATTATGTTTATATAGTTATACTTATCAGGTAACTGTTCTTCCGTTATACATACGAGCGACTGAATTGAACAGAAGGTTGAATGGATAACTTGAACAATCATCGTATCTGGGTTGTATTCGATTATGTTTATATAGTTATACTCACCAGGTAACCGTTCTTCCGTTTTACATACGAGCGTCCGAATCGAACAGAAGGTTGAATGGATAGATTGAACAATCATCGTATCTGGGTTGTATTCGATTTTGTTTATATAGTTATACTTACCAGGTAACTGTTCTTTCGTTTTACATACGAGCGTCCGAATCGAACAGAAGGTTGAATGGATAGATTGAACAATCATCGTATCTGGGTTGTATTCGATTATGTTTATATAGTTATACTTACCAGGTAACTGTTCTTTCGTTATACATACGAGTGACTTAATTGAACAGAAGATTGAATAGTTAGACGACACGATGATTGTATCTGTTGTATTCGATGATATCGTGATGATGTTTATATAGCAATACCCACCAGGTAACTGTTCTTCCGTTTTACATACGAGCGTCCGAATCGAACAGAAGGTTGAATGGATAGATTGAACAATAATCGTATCTGGGTTGTATTCGATTATGTTTATATAGTTATACTTGCCAGGTAACTGTTCTTCCGTTATACATACGAGCGACTGAATTGAACAGAAGGTTGAATAGTTAGACGACACGATAATTGTATCTGTTGTATTCGATGATATCGTGTTGATGTTTATATAGCAATACTCACCAGGTAACTGTTTTTCCGTTTTACATACGAGCGTCCGAATCGAACAGAAGGTTGAATGGATAGATTGAACAATCATCGTATCTGGGTTGTATTCGATTATGATGTTATGCTGTTTATATAGTTATACTCACTAGGTGACAGTATTCCCGTTATACATACGAGCGACCGAAACGAACAGAAGGTTGAATGGATAGTATCTGGGTTATATTCGATTATGATGTTATGCTGTGAATATAATTATACTCACTAGGTGACGGTATTCCCGTTATACATACAAGCGACCGAAACGATTAGAAAGTTGAATGGATAGACTGAACAATGTGATATCCGATTATATCGCAATACTGTATAAATAGTGATACATACCAGGAGACGGTACTTCCGTTACACATACTAGCGACTGAATCGAACGGAATGTTGAATGGTTAGACGACACGATAATTGTATCTGAGTTGTATTCGATGATATCGTGATGATGTTTATATAGCAATACCCACCAGGTAACTGTTCTTCCGTTTTACATACGAGCGACTTAATTGAACAGAAGGTTGAATAGTTAGACGACACGATGATTGTATTTGTTGTATTCGATGATATCGTGATGATGTTTATATAGCAATACCCACCAGGTAACTGTTCTTCCGTTTCACATACGAGCGTCCGAATCGAACAGAAGGTTGAATGGATAGATTGAACAATCATCGTAACTGGGTTGTATTCGATTATGTTTATATAGTTATACTCACCAGGTAACTGTTCTTCCGTTTTACATACGAGCGTCCGAATCGAACAGAAGGTTGAATGGATAGATTGAACAATCATCGTATCTGGGTTGTATTCGATTATGTTTATATAGTTATACTTACCAGGTACCTGTTCTTCCGTTATACATACGAGCGACTCAATTGAACAGAAGGTTGAATAGTTAGACGACACGATGATTGTATCTGTTGTATTCGATGATATCGTGATGATGTTTATATAGCAATACCCATTAGGTAACTGTTCTTCCGTTTTACATACGAGCGTCCGAATCGAACAGAAGGTTGAATGGATATATTGAACAATCATCGTATCTGGGTTGTATTCGATTATACTTACCAGGTAACTGTTCTTCCGTTATACATACGAGCGACTGAATTGAACAGAAGGTTGAATAAATAGACGACACGATAATTGTATCTGTTGTATTCGATAATATCGTGATGATGTTAATATAGCAATACTCACCAGGTAACTGTTCTTCCGTTTTACATACGAGCGTCCGAATCGAACAGAAGGTTGAATGGATAGATTGAACAATCATCGTATCTGGGTTGGATTCGATTATGATGTTATGCTGTTTATATAGTTATACTCACTAGGTGACAGTATTCCCGTTTTACATACGAGCGACCGAATCGAACAGAAGGTTGAATGGATAGTATCTGGGTTATATTCGATTATGATGTTATGCTGTTTATATAGTTAAACTCACTAGGTGACGGTATTCCCGTTTTACATACGAGCGTCCGAATCGAACAGAAGGTTGAATGGATAGATTGAACAATCATCGTATCTGGGTTGTATTCGATCATGTTTATATAGTTATACTTACCAGGTAACTGTTCTTCCGTTATACATACGAGCGACTAAATTGAACAGAAGGTTGAATGGATAGATTGAACAATCATCGTATCTGGGTTGTATTCGATTATGATGTTATGCTGTTTATATAGTTATACTCACTAGGTGACAGTATTCCCGTTATGCATATGAGCGACCGAAACGAACAGAAGGTTGAATGGATAGTATCTGGGTTATATTCGATTATGATGTTATGCTGTGTATATAGTTATACTCACTAGGTGACGGTATTCCCGTTATACATACAAGCGACCGAAACGAACAGAAAGTTGAATGGATAGACTGAGCAATGTGATATCCGATTATATCGCAATACTGTATAAATAGTGATACTTACCAGGAGACGGTACTTCCGTTACACATACTAGCGACTGAATCGAACGGAATGTTGAATGGTTAGACAACACGATAATTGTATCTGAGTTGTATTCGATGATATCGTGATGATGTTTATATAGCAATACCCACCAGGTAACTGTTCTTCCGTTTTACATACGAGCGACTTAATTGAACAGAAGGTTGAATAGTTAGACGACACGATGATTGTATCTGTTGTATTCGATGATATCGTGATGATGTTTATATAGCAATACCCCTCAGGTAACTGTTCCTCCGTTTCACATACGAGCGTCCGAATCGAACAAAAGGTTGAATGGATAGATTGAACAATCATCGTAACTGGGTTGTATTCGATTATGTTTATATAGTGATACTCACCAGGTAACTGTTCTTCCGTTTTACATACGAGCGTCCGAATCGAACAGAAGGTTGAATGGATAGATTGAACAATCATCGTATCTGGGTTGTATTCGATTATGTTTATATAGTTATACTTACCAGGTAACTGTTCTTTTGTTATACATACGAGCGACTTAATTGAACAGAAGGTTGAATAGTTAGACGACACGATGATTGTATCTGTTGTATTCGATGATATCGTGATGATGTTTATATAGCAATACCCACCAGGTAACTGTTCTTCCGTTTTACATACGAGCGTCCGAATCGAACAGAAGGTTGAATGGATAGATTGAACAATCATCGTAACTGGGTTGTATTCGATTATGTTTATATAGTTATACTCACCAGGTAACTGTTCTTCCGTTTTACATACGAGCGTCCGAATCGAACAGAAGGTTGAATGGATAGATTGAACAATCATCGTATCTGGGTTGTATTCGATTATGTTTATATAGTTATACTTACCAGGTAACTGTTCTTCCGTTATACATACGAGCGACTTAATTGAACAGAAGGTTGAATAGTTAGACGACACGATGATTGTATCTGTTGTATTCGATGATATCGTGATGATGTTTATATAGCAATACCCACCAGGTAACTGTTCTTACGTTTTACATACGAGCGTCCGAATCGAAAAGAAGGTTGAATGGATATATTGAACAATCATCGTATCTGGGTTGTATTCGATTATACTTACCAGGTAACTGTTCTTCCGTTATACATACGAGCGACTGAATTGAACAGAAGGTTGAATAAATAGACGACACGATAATTGTATCTGTTGTATTCGATGATATCGTGATGATGTTAATATAGCAATACTCACCAGGTAACTGTTCTTCCGTTTTACATACGAGCGTCCGAATCGAACAGAAGGTTGAATGAATAGATTGAACAATCATCGTATCTGGGTTGTATTCGATTATGATGTTATGCTGTTTATATAGTTATACTCA
The DNA here is from genome assembly GCA_029955515.1 of Chrysomela aeneicollis. NCBI lineage: Eukaryota > Metazoa > Arthropoda > Insecta > Coleoptera > Chrysomelidae > Chrysomela > Chrysomela aeneicollis. The sequence continues at coordinate 22,617,022 of JARUHQ010000001.1, read as the reverse complement.
CTAGGTGACAGTATTCCCGTTTTACATACGAGCGACCGAATCGAACAGAAGGTTGAATGGATAGTATCTGGGTTATATTCGATTATGATGTTATGCTGTTCATATAGTTATACTCACTAGGTGACGGTATTCCCGTTTTACATACGAGCGTCCGAATCGAACAGAAGGTTGAATAGATAGATTGAACAATCATCGTATCTGGGTTGTATTCGATTATGTTTATATAGTTATACTTACCAGGTAACTGTTCTTTCGTTTTACATACGAGCGTCCGAATCGAACAGAAGGTTGAATGGATAGATTGAACAATCATCGTATCTGGGTTGTATTCGATTATGTTTATATAGTTATACTTACCAGGTAACTGTTCTTTCGTTATACATACGAGTGACTTAATTGAACAGAAGATTGAATAGTTAGACGACACGATGATTGTATCTGTTGTATTCGATGATATCGTGATGATGTTTATATAGCAATACCCACCAGGTAACTGTTCTTCCGTTTTACATACGAGCGTCCGAATCGAACAGAAGGTTGAATGGATAGATTGAACAATCATCGTATCTGGGTTGTATTCGATTATGTTTATATAGTTATACTTGCCAGGTAACTGTTCTTCCGTTATACATACGAGCGACTGAATTGAACAGAAGGTTGAATAGTTAGACGACACGATAATTGTATCTGTTGTATTCGATGATATCGTGTTGATGTTTATATAGCAATACTCACCAGGTAACTGTTTTTCCGTTTTACATACGAGCGTCCGAATCGAACAGAAGGTTGAATGGATAGATTGAACAATCATCGTATCTGGGTTGTATTCGATTATGATGTTATGCTGTTTATATAGTTATACTCACTAGGTGACAGTATTCCCGTTATACATACGAGCGACCGAAACGAACAGAAGGTTGAATGGATAGTATCTGGGTTATATTCGATTATGATGTTATGCTGTGAATATAATTATACTCACTAGGTGACGGTATTCCCGTTATACATACAAGCGACCGAAACGATTAGAAAGTTGAATGGATAGACTGAACAATGTGATATCCGATTATATCGCAATACTGTATAAATAGTGATACATACCAGGAGACGGTACTTCCGTTACACATACTAGCGACTGAATCGAACGGAATGTTGAATGGTTAGACGACACGATAATTGTATCTGAGTTGTATTCGATGATATCGTGATGATGTTTATATAGCAATACCCACCAGGTAACTGTTCTTCCGTTTTACATACGAGCGACTTAATTGAACAGAAGGTTGAATAGTTAGACGACACGATGATTGTATTTGTTGTATTCGATGATATCGTGATGATGTTTATATAGCAATACCCACCAGGTAACTGTTCTTCCGTTTCACATACGAGCGTCCGAATCGAACAGAAGGTTGAATGGATAGATTGAACAATCATCGTAACTGGGTTGTATTCGATTATGTTTATATAGTTATACTCACCAGGTAACTGTTCTTCCGTTTTACATACGAGCGTAAGAATCGAACAGAAGGTTGAATGGATAGATTGAACAATCATCGTATCTGGGTTGTATTCGATTATGTTTATATAGTTATACTTACCAGGTACCTGTTCTTCCGTTATACATACGAGCGACTCAATTGAACAGAAGGTTGAATAGTTAGACGACACGATGATTGTATCTGTTGTATTCGATGATATCGTGATGATGTTTATATAGCAATACCCACCAGGTAACTGTTCTTCCGTTTTACATACGAGCGTCCGAATCGAACAGAAGGTTGAATGGATATATTGAACAATCATCGTATCTGGGTTGTATTCGATTATACTTACCAGGTAACTGTTCTTCCGTTATACATACGAGCGACTGAATTGAACAGAAGGTTGAATAAATAGACGACACGATAATTGTATCTGTTGTATTCGATAATATCGTGATGATGTTAATATAGCAATACTCACCAGGTAACTGTTCTTCCGTTTTACATACGAGCGTCCGAATCGAACAGAAGGTTGAATTGATAGATTGAACAATCATCGTATCTGGGTTGTATTCGATTATGATGTTATGCTGTTTATATAGTTATACTCACTAGGTGACAGTATTCCCGTTTTACATACGAGCGACCGAATCGAACAGAAGGTTGAATGGATAGTATCTGGGTTATATTCGATTATGATGTTATGCTGTTTATATAGTTATACTCACTAGGTGACGGTATTCCCGTTTTACATACGAGCGTCCGAATCGAACAGAAGGTTGAATGGATAGATTGAACAATCATCGTATCTGGGTTGTATTCGATCATGTTTATATAGTTATACTTACCAGGTAACTGTTCTTCCGTTATACATACGAGCGACTAAATTGAACAGAAGGTTGAATGGATAGATTGAACAATCATCGTATCTGGGTTGTATTCGATTATGATGTTATGCTGTTTATATAGTTATACTCACTAGGTGACAGTATTCCCGTTATACATATGAGCGACCGAAACGAACAGAAGGTTGAATGGATAGTATCTGGGTTATATTCGATTATGATGTTATGCTGTGTATATAGTTATACTCACTAGGTGACGGTATTCCCGTTATACATACAAGCGACCGAAACGAACAGAAAGTTGAATGGATAGACTGAGCAATGTGATATCCGATTATATCGCAATACTGTATAAATAGTGATACTTACCAGGAGACGGTACTTCCGTTACACATACTAGCGACTGAATCGAACGGAATGTTGAATGGTTAGACAACACGATAATTGTATCTGAGTTGTATTCGATGATATCGTGATGATGTTTATATAGCAATACCCACCAGGTAACTGTTCTTCCGTTTTACATACGAGCGACTTAATTGAACAGAAGGTTGAATAGTTAGACGACACGATGATTGTATCTGTTGTATTCGATGATATCGTGATGATGTTTATATAGCAATACCCCTCAGGTAACTGTTCTTCCGTTTCACATACGAGCGTCCTAATCGAACAGAAGGTTGAATGGATAGATTGAACAATCATCGTAACTGGGTTGTATTCGATTATGTTTATATAGTGATACTCACCAGGTAACTGTTCTTCCGTTTTACATACGAGCGTCCGAATCGAACAGAAGGTTGAATGGATAGATTGAACAATCATCGTATCTGGGTTGTATTCGATTATGTTTATATAGTTATACTTACCAGGTAACTGTTCTTTTGTTATACATACGAGCGACTTAATTGAACAGAAGGTTGAATAGTTAGACGACACGATGATTGTATCTGTTGTATTCGATGATATCGTGATGATGTTTATATAGCAATACCCACCAGGTAACTGTTCTTCCGTTTTACATACGAGCGTCCGAATCGAACAGAAGGTTGAATGGATAGATTGAACAATCATCGTAACTGGGTTGTATTCGATTATGTTTATATAGTTATACTCACCAGGTAACTGTTCTTCCGTTTTACATACGAGCGTCCGAATCGAACAGAAGGTTGAATGGATAGATTGAACAATCATCGTATCTGGGTTGTATTCGATTATGTTTATATAGTTATACTTACCAGGTAACTGTTCTTCCGTTATACATACGAGCGACTTAATTGAACAGAAGGTTGAATAGTTAGACGACACGATGATTGTATCTGTTGTATTCGATGATATCGTGATGATGTTTATATAGCAATACCCACCAGGTAACTGTTCTTCCGTTTTACATACGAGCGTCCGAATCGAAAAGAAGGTTGAATGGATAGATTGAACAATCATCGTATCTGGGTTGTATTCGCTTATGTTTATATAGTTATACTTACCAGGTAACTGTTCTTCCGTTATACATACGAGCGACTTAATTGAACAGAAGGTTGAATGGATAGATTGAACAATCATCGTATCTGGGTTGTATTCGATTATGTTTATATAGTTATACTTACCAGGTAACTGTTCTTCCGTTATACATACGAGCGACTTAATTGAACAGAAGGTTGAATAGTTAGACGACACGATGATTGTATCTGTTGTATTCGATGATATCGTGATGATGTTTATATAGCAATACCCACCAGGTAACTGTTCCTCTGTTTTACATACGAGCGTCCGAATCGAACAGAAGGTTGAATGGATAGATTGAACAATCATCGTATCTGGGTTGTATTCGATTATGTTTATATAGTTATACTTACCAGGTAACTGTTCTTCCGTTATACATAAGAGCGACTGAATTGAACAGAAGGTTGAATAGTTAGACGACACGATAATTGTATCTGTTGTATTCGATGATATCGTGATGATGTTTATATAGCAATACTTACCAGGTAATTGTTCTTCCGTTTTACATACGAGCGTCCGTATCGAACAGAAGGTTGAATGGATAGATTGAACAATCATCGTATCTGGGTTGTATTCGATTATGATGTTATGCTGTTTATATAGTTATACTCACTAGGTGACAGTATTCCCGTTATACATACGAGCGACCGAAACGAACAGAAGGTTGAATGGATAGTATCTGGGTTATATTCGATTATGATGTTATGCTGTGTATATAGTTATACTCACTAGGTGACGGTATTCCCGTTATACATACAAGCGACCAAAACGAACAGAAAGTTGAATGGATAGACTGAACAATGTGATATCCGATTATATCGCAATACTGTATTAATAGTGATACTTACCAGGAGACGGTACTTCCGTTACACATACTAGCGACTGAATCGGACGGAATGTTGAATGGTTAGACAACACGATAATTGTATCTGAGTTGTATTCGATGATATCGTGATGATGTTTATATAGCAATACCCACCAGGTAACTGTTCTTCCGTTTTACATACGAGCGACTTAATTGAACAGAAGGTTGAATAGTTAGACGACACGATGATTGTATCTGTTGTATTCGATGATATCGTGATGATGTTTATATAGCAATACCCACCAGGTAACTGTTCTTCCGTTTCACATACGAGCGTCCGAATCGAACAGAAGGTTGAATGGATAGATTGAACAATCATCGTAACTGGGTTGTATTCGATTATGTTTATATAGTTATACTCACCAGGTAACTGTTCTTCCGTTATACATACGAGCGACTTAATTGAACAGAAGGTTGAATAGTTAGACGACACGATGATTGTATCTGTTGTATTCGATGATATCGTGATGATGTTTATATAGCAATACCCACCAGGTAACTGTTCTTCTGTCTTACATACGAGCGTCCGAATCGAACAGAAGGTTGAATGGATAGATTTAACAATCATCGTATCTGGGTTGTATTCGATTATACTTACCAGGTAACTGTTCTTCCGTTATACATACGAGCGACTGAATTGAACAGAAGGTTGAATAGTTAGACGACACGATGATTGTATCTGTTGTATTCGATGATATCGTGATGATGTTTATATAGCAATACCCACCAGGTAACTGTTCCTCTGTTTTACATACGAGCGTCCGAATCGAACAGAAGGTTGAATGGATAGATTGAACAATCATCGTATCTGGGTTGTATTCGATTATGTTTATATAGTTATACTTACCAGGTAACTGTTCTTCCGTTATACATAAGAGCGACTGAATTGAACAGAAGGTTGAATAGTTAGACGACACGATAATTGTATCTGTTGTATTCGATGATATCGTGATGATGTTTATATAGCAATACTTACCAGGTAATTGTTCTTCCGTTTTACATACGAGCGTCCGTATCGAACAGAAGGTTGAATGGATAGATTGAACAATCATCGTATCTGGGTTGTATTCGATTATGATGTTATGCTGTTTATATAGTTATACTCACTAGGTGACAGTATTCCCGTTATACATACGAGCGACCGAAACGAACAGAAGGTTGAATGGATAGTATCTGGGTTATATTCGATTATGATGTTATGCTGTGTATATAGTTATACTCACTAGGTGACGGTATTCCCGTTATACATACAAGCGACCAAAACGAACAGAAAGTTGAATGGATAGACTGAACAATGTGATATCCGATTATATCGCAATACTGTATAAATAGTGATACTTACCAGGAGACGGTACTTCCGTTACACATACTAGCGACTGAATCGAACGGAATGTTGAATGGTTAGACGACACGATAATTGTATCTGAGTTGTATCCGAAGATATCGTGATGATGTTTATATAGCAATACCCACCAGGTAACTGTTCTTCCGTTTTACATACGAGCGGCCGAATCGAACAGAAGGTTGAATGGATAGTATCTGGGTTATATTCGATTATGATGTTATGCTGTATATATAGTTATACTCAATAGGTGACGGTATTCCCGTTTTACATACGAGCGTCCGAATCGAACAGAAGGTTGAATGGATAGATTGAACAATCATCGTATCTGGGTTGTATTCGATTATGTTTATATAGTTATACTTACCAGGTAACTGTTCTTCCGTTATACATACGAGCGACTGAATTGAACAGAAGGTTGAATGGATAACTTGAACAATCATCGTATCTGGGTTGTATTCGATTATGTTTATATAGTTATACTTATCAGGTAACTGTTCTTCCGTTATACATACGAGCGACTGAATTGAACAGAAGGTTGAATGGATAACTTGAACAATCATCGTATCTGGGTTGTATTCGATTATGTTTATATAGTTATACTCACCAGGTAACCGTTCTTCCGTTTTACATACGAGCGTCCGAATCGAACAGAAGGTTGAATGGATAGATTGAACAATCATCGTATCTGGGTTGTATTCGATTTTGTTTATATAGTTATACTTACCAGGTAACTGTTCTTTCGTTTTACATACGAGCGTCCGAATCGAACAGAAGGTTGAATGGATAGATTGAACAATCATCGTATCTGGGTTGTATTCGATTATGTTTATATAGTTATACTTACCAGGTAACTGTTCTTTCGTTATACATACGAGTGACTTAATTGAACAGAAGATTGAATAGTTAGACGACACGATGATTGTATCTGTTGTATTCGATGATATCGTGATGATGTTTATATAGCAATACCCACCAGGTAACTGTTCTTCCGTTTTACATACGAGCGTCCGAATCGAACAGAAGGTTGAATGGATAGATTGAACAATCATCGTATCTGGGTTGTATTCGATTATGTTTATATAGTTATACTTGCCAGGTAACTGTTCTTCCGTTATACATACGAGCGACTGAATTGAACAGAAGGTTGAATAGTTAGACGACACGATAATTGTATCTGTTGTATTCGATGATATCGTGTTGATGTTTATATAGCAATACTCACCAGGTAACTGTTTTTCCGTTTTACATACGAGCGTCCGAATCGAACAGAAGGTTGAATGGATATATTGAACAATCATCGTATCTGGGTTGTATTCGATTATGATGTTATGCTGTTTATATAGTTATACTCACTAGGTGACAGTATTCCCGTTATACATACGAGCGACCGAAACGAACAGAAGGTTGAATGGATAGTATCTGGGTTATATTCGATTATGATGTTATGCTGTGAATATAATTATACTCACTAGGTGACGGTATTCCCGTTATACATACAAGCGACCGAAACGATTAGAAAGTTGAATGGATAGACTGAACAATGTGATATCCGATTATATCGCAATACTGTATAAATAGTGATACATACCAGGAGACGGTACTTCCGTTACACATACTAGCGACTGAATCGAACGGAATGTTGAATGGTTAGACGACACGATAATTGTATCTGAGTTGTATTCGATGATATCGTGATGATGTTTATATAGCAATACCCACCAGGTAACTGTTCTTCCGTTTTACATACGAGCGACTTAATTGAACAGAAGGTTGAATAGTTAGACGACACGATGATTGTATTTGTTGTATTCGATGATATCGTGATGATGTTTATATAGCAATACCCACCAGGTAACTGTTCTTCCGTTTCACATACGAGCGTCCGAATCGAACAGAAGGTTGAATGGATAGATTGAACAATCATCGTAACTGGGTTGTATTCGATTATGTTTATATAGTTATACTCACCAGGTAACTGTTCTTCCGTTTTACATACGAGCGTCCGAATCGAACAGAAGGTTGAATGGATAGATTGAACAATCATCGTATCTGGGTTGTATTCGATTATGTTTATATAGTTATACTTACCAGGTACCTGTTCTTCCGTTATACATACGAGCGACTGAATTGAACAGAAGGTTGAATAAATAGAGGACACGATAATTGTATCTGTTGTATTCGATAATATCGTGATGATGTTAATATAGCAATACTCACCAGGTAACTGTTCTTCCGTTTTACATACGAGCGTCCGAATCGAACAGAAGGTTGAATGGATAGATTGAACAATCATCGTATCTGGGTTGTATTCGATTATGATGTTATGCTGTTTATATAGTTATACTCACTAGGTGACAGTATTCCCGTTTTACATACGAGCGACCGAATCGAACAGAAGGTTGAATGGATAGTATCTGGGTTATATTCGATTATGATGTTATGCTGTTTATATAGTTATACTCACTAGGTGACGGTATTCCCGTTTTACATACGAGCGTCCGAATCGAACAGAAGGTTGAATGGATAGATTGAACAATCATCGTATCTGGGTTGTATTCGATCATGTTTATATAGTTATACTTACCAGGTAACTGTTCTTCCGTTATACATACGAGCGACTAAATTGAACAGAAGGTTGAATGGATAGATTGAACAATCATCGTATCTGGGTTGTATTCGATTATGATGTTATGCTGTTTATATAGTTATACTCACTAGGTGACAGTATTCCCGTTATACATATGAGCGACCGAAACGAACAGAAGGTTGAATGGATAGTATCTGGGTTATATTCGATTATGATGTTATGCTGTGTATATAGTTATACTCACTAGGTGACGGTATTCCCGTTATACATACAAGCGACCGAAACGAACAGAAAGTTGAATGGATAGACTGAGCAATGTGATATCCGATTATATCGCAATACTGTATAAATAGTGATACTTACCAGGAGACGGTACTTCCGTTACACATACTAGCGACTGAATCGAACGGAATGTTGAATGGTTAGACAACACGATAATTGTATCTGAGTTGTATTCGATGATATCGTGATGATGTTTATATAGCAATACCCACCAGGTAACTGTTCTTCCGTTTTACATACGAGCGACTTAATTGAACAGAAGGTTGAATAGTTAGACGACACGATGATTGTATCTGTTGTATTCGATGATATCGTGATGATGTTTATATAGCAATACCCCTCAGGTAACTGTTCTTCCGTTTCACATACGAGCGTCCTAATCGAACAGAAGGTTGAATGGATAGATTGAACAATCATCGTAACTGGGTTGTATTCGATTATGTTTATATAGTGATACTCACCAGGTAACTGTTCTTCCGTTTTACATACGAGCGTCCGAATCGAACAGAAGGTTGAATGGATAGATTGAACAATCATCGTATCTGGGTTGTATTCGATTATGTTTATATAGTTATACTTACCAGGTAACTGTTCTTTTGTTATACATACGAGCGACTTAATTGAACAGAAGGTTGAATAGTTAGACGACACGATGATTGTATCTGTTGTATTCGATGATATCGTGATGATGTTTATATAGCAATACCCACCAGGTAACTGTTCTTCCGTTTTACATACGAGCGTCCGAATCGAACAGAAGGTTGAATGGATAGATTGAACAATCATCGTAACTGGGTTGTATTCGATTATGTTTATATAGTTATACTCACCAGGTAACTGTTCTTCCGTTTTACATACGAGCGTCCGAATCGAACAGAAGGTTGAATGGATAGATTGAACAATCATCGTATCTGGGTTGTATTCGATTATGTTTATATAGTTATACTTACCAGGTAACTGTTCTTCCGTTATACATACGAGCGACTTAATTGAACAGAAGGTTGAATAGTTAGACGACACGATGATTGTATCTGTTGTATTCGATGATATCGTGATGATGTTTATATAGCAATACCCACCAGGTAACTGTTCTTCCGTTTTACATACGAGCGTCCGAATCGAAAAGAAGGTTGAATGGATAGATTGAACAATCATCGTATCTGGGTTGTATTCGATTATGTTTATATAGTTATACTTACCAGGTAACTGTTCTTCCGTTATACATACGAGCGACTTAATTGAACAGAAGGATGAATGGATAGATTGAACAATCATCGTATCTGGGTTGTATTCGATTATGTTTATATAGTTATACTTACCAGGTAACTGTTCTTCCGTTATACATACGAGCGACTTAATTGAACAGAAGGTTGAATAGTTAGACGACACGATGATTGTATCTGTTGTATTCGATGATATCGTGATGATGTTTATATAGCAATACCCACCAGGTAACTGTTCCTCTGTTTTACATACGAGCGTCCGAATCGAACAGAAGGTTGAATGGATAGATTGAACAATCATCGTATCTGGGTTGTATTCGATTATGTTTATATAGTTATACTTACCAGGTAACTGTTCTTCCGTTATACATAAGAGCGACTGAATTGAACAGAAGGTTGAATAGTTAGACGACACGATAATTGTATCTGTTGTATTCGATGATATCGTGATGATGTTTATATAGCAATACTTACCAGGTAATTGTTCTTCCGTTTTACATACGAGCGTCCGTATCGAACAGAAGGTTGAATGGATAGATTGAACAATCATCGTATCTGGGTTGTATTCGATTATGATGTTATGCTGTTTATATAGTTATACTCACTAGGTGACAGTATTCCCGTTATACATACGAGCGACCGAAACGAACAGAAGGTTGAATGGATAGTATCTGGGTTATATTCGATTATGATGTTATGCTGTGTATATAGTTATACTCACTAGGTGACGGTATTCCCGTTATACATACAAGCGACCAAAACGAACAGAAAGTTGAATGGATAGACTGAACAATGTGATATCCGATTATATCGCAATACTGTATTAATAGTGATACTTACCAGGAGACGGTACTTCCGTTACACATACTAGCGACTGAATCGGACGGAATGTTGAATGGTTAGACAACACGATAATTGTATCTGAGTTGTATTCGATGATATCGTGATGATGTTTATATAGCAATACCCACCAGGTAACTGTTCTTCCGTTTTACATACGAGCGACTTAATTGAACAGAAGGTTGAATAGTTAGACGACACGATGATTGTATCTGTTGTATTCGATGATATCGTGATGATGTTTATATAGCAATACCCACCAGGTAACTGTTCTTCCGTTTCACATACGAGCGTCCGAATCGAACAGAAGGTTGAATGGATAGATTGAACAATCATCGTAACTGGGTTGTATTCGATTATGTTTATATAGTTATACTCACCAGGTAACTGTTCTTCCGTTATACATACGAGCGACTTAATTGAACAGAAGGTTGAATAGTTAGACGACACGATGATTGTATCTGTTGTATTCGATGATATCGTGATGATGTTTATAAAGCAATACCCACCAGGTAACTGTTCTTCTGTCTTACATACGAGCGTCCGAATCGAACAGAAGGTTGAATGGATAGATTTAACAATCATCGTATCTGGGTTGTATTCGATTATACTTACCAGGTAACTGTTCTTCCGTTATACATACGAGCGACTGAATTGAACAGAAGGTTGAATAGTTAGACGACACGATGATTGTATCTGTTGTATTCGATGATATCGTGATGATGTTTATATAGCAATACCCACCAGGTAACTGTTCCTCTGTTTTACATACGAGCGTCCGAATCGAACAGAAGGTTGAATGGATAGATTGAACAATCATCGTATCTGGGTTGTATTCGATTATGTTTATATAGTTATACTTACCAGGTAACTGTTCTTCCGTTATACATAAGAGCGACTGAATTGAACAGAAGGTTGAATAGTTAGACGACACGATAATTGTATCTGTTGTATTCGATGATATCGTGATGATGTTTATATAGCAATACTTACCAGGTAATTGTTCTTCCGTTTTACATACGAGCGTCCGTATCGAACAGAAGGTTGAATGGATAGATTGAACAATCATCGTATCTGGGTTGTATTCGATTATGATGTTATGCTGTTTATATAGTTATACTCACTAGGTGACAGTATTCCCGTTATACATACGAGCGACCGAAACGAACAGAAGGTTGAATGGATAGTATCTGGGTTATATTCGATTATGATGTTATGCTGTGTATATAGTTATACTCACTAGGTGACGGTATTCCCGTTATACATACAAGCGACCAAAACGAACAGAAAGTTGAATGGATAGACTGAACAATGTGATATCCGATTATATCGCAATACTGTATAAATAGTGATACTTACCAGGAGACGGTACTTCCGTTACACATACTAGCGACTGAATCGAACGGAATGTTGAATGGTTAGACGACACGATAATTGTATCTGAGTTGTATCCGAAGATATCGTGATGATGTTTATATAGCAATACCCACCAGGTAACTGTTCTTCCGTTTTACATACGAGCGGCCGAATCGAACAGAAGGTTGAATGGATAGTATCTGGGTTATATTCGATTATGATGTTATGCTGTATATATAGTTATACTCAATAGGTGACGGTATTCCCGTTTTACATACGAGCGTCCGAATCGAACAGAAGGTTGAATGGATAGATTGAACAATCATCGTATCTGGGTTGTATTCGATTATGTTTATATAGTTATACTTACCAGGTAACTGTTCTTCCGTTATACATACGAGCGACTGAATTGAACAGAAGGTTGAATGGATAACTTGAACAATTATCGTATCTGGGTTGTATTCGATTATGTTTATATAGTTATACTTATCAGGTAACTGTTCTTCCGTTATACATACGAGCGACTGAATTGAACAGAAGGTTGAATGGATAACTTGAACAATCATCGTATCTGGGTTGTATTCGATTATGTTTATATAGTTATACTCACCAGGTAACCGTTCTTCCGTTTTACATACGAGCGTCCGAATCGAACAGAAGGTTGAATGGATAGATTGAACAATCATCGTATCTGGGTTGTATTCGATTTTGTTTATATAGTTATACTTACCAGGTAACTGTTCTTTCGTTTTACATACGAGCGTCCGAATCGAACAGAAGGTTGAATGGATAGATTGAACAATCATCGTATCTGGGTTGTATTCGATTATGTTTATATAGTTATACTTACCAGGTAACTGTTCTTTCGTTATACATACGAGTGACTTAATTGAACAGAAGATTGAATAGTTAGACGACACGATGATTGTATCTGTTGTATTCGATGATATCGTGATGATGTTTATATAGCAATACCCACCAGGTAACTGTTCTTCCGTTTTACATACGAGCGTCCGAATCGAACAGAAGGTTGAATGGATAGATTGAACAATCATCGTAACTGGGTTGTATTCGATTATGTTTATATAGTTATACTCACCAGGTAACTGTTCTTCCGTTATACATACGAGCGACTTAATTGAACAGAAGGTTGAATAGTTAGACGACACGATGATTGTATCTGTTGTATTCGATGATATCGTGATGATGTTTATATAGCAATACCCACCAGGTAACTGTTCTTCTGTCTTACATACGAGCGTCCGAATCGAACAGAAGGTTGAATGGATAGATTTAACAATCATCGTATCTGGGTTGTATTCGATTATACTTACCAGGTAACTGTTCTTCCGTTATACATACGAGCGACTGAATTGAACAGAAGGTTGAATAGTTAGACGACACGATGATTGTATCTGTTGTATTCGATGATATCGTGATGATGTTTATATAGCAATACCCACCAGGTAACTGTTCCTCTGTTTTACATACGAGCGTCCGAATCGAACAGAAGGTTGAATGGATAGATTGAACAATCATCGTATCTGGGTTGTATTCGATTATGTTTATATAGTTATACTTACCAGGTAACTGTTCTTCCGTTATACATAAGAGCGACTGAATTGAACAGAAGGTTGAATAGTTAGACGACACGATAATTGTATCTGTTGTATTCGATGATATCGTGATGATGTTTATATAGCAATACTTACCAGGTAATTGTTCTTCCGTTTTACATACGAGCGTCCGTATCGAACAGAAGGTTGAATGGATAGATTGAACAATCATCGTATCTGGGTTGTATTCGATTATGATGTTATGCTGTTTATATAGTTATACTCACTAGGTGACAGTATTCCCGTTATACATACGAGCGACCGAAACGAACAGAAGGTTGAATGGATAGTATCTGGGTTATATTCGATTATGATGTTATGCTGTGTATATAGTTATACTCACTAGGTGACGGTATTCCCGTTATACATACAAGCGACCAAAACGAACAGAAAGTTGAATGGATAGACTGAACAATGTGATATCCGATTATATCGCAATACTGTATAAATAGTGATACTTACCAGGAGACGGTACTTCCGTTACACATACTAGCGACTGAATCGAACGGAATGTTGAATGGTTAGACGACACGATAATTGTATCTGAGTTGTATCCGAAGATATCGTGATGATGTTTATATAGCAATACCCACCAGGTAACTGTTCTTTCGTTTTACATACGAGCGGCCGAATCGAACAGAAGGTTGAATGGATAGTATCTGGGTTATATTCGATTATGATGTTATGCTGTATATATAGTTATACTCAATAGGTGACGGTATTCCCGTTTTACATACGAGCGTCCGAATCGAACAGAAGGTTGAATGGATAGATTGAACAATCATCGTATCTGGGTTGTATTCGATTATGTTTATATAGTTATACTTACCAGGTAACTGTTCTTCCGTTATACATACGAGCGACTGAATTGAACAGAAGGTTGAATGGATAACTTGAACAATTATCGTATCTGGGTTGTATTCGATTATGTTTATATAGTTATACTTATCAGGTAACTGTTCTTCCGTTATACATACGAGCGACTGAATTGAACAGAAGGTTGAATGGATAACTTGAACAATCATCGTATCTGGGTTGTATTCGATTATGTTTATATAGTTATACTCACCAGGTAACCGTTCTTCCGTTTTACATACGAGCGTCCGAATCGAACAGAAGGTTGAATGGATAGATTGAACAATCATCGTATCTGGGTTGTATTCGATTTTGTTTATATAGTTATACTTACCAGGTAACTGTTCTTTCGTTTTACATACGAGCGTCCGAATCGAACAGAAGGTTGAATGGATAGATTGAACAATCATCGTATCTGGGTTGTATTCGATTATGTTTATATAGTTATACTTACCAGGTAACTGTTCTTTCGTTATACATACGAGTGACTTAATTGAACAGAAGATTGAATAGTTAGACGACACGATGATTGTATCTGTTGTATTCGATGATATCGTGATGATGTTTATATAGCAATACCCACCAGGTAACTGTTCTTCCGTTTTACATACGAGCGTCCGAATCGAACAGAAGGTTGAATGGATAGATTGAACAATCATCGTATCTGGGTTGTATTCGATTATGTTTATATAGTTATACTTGCCAGGTAACTGTTCTTCCGTTATACATACGAGCGACTGAATTGAACAGAAGGTTGAATAGTTAGACGACACGATAATTGTATCTGTTGTATTCGATGATATCGTGTTGATGTTTATATAGCAATACTCACCAGGTAACTGTTTTTCCGTTTTACATACGAGCGTCCGAATCGAACAGAAGGTTGAATGGATAGATTGAACAATCATCGTATCTGGGTTGTATTCGATTATGATGTTATGCTGTTTATATAGTTATACTCACTAGGTGACAGTATTCCCGTTATACATACGAGCGACCGAAACGAACAGAAGGTTGAATGGATAGTATCTGGGTTATATTCGATTATGATGTTATGCTGTGAATATAATTATACTCACTAGGTGACGGTATTCCCGTTATACATACAAGCGACCGAAACGATTAGAAAGTTGAATGGATAGACTGAACAATGTGATATCCGATTATATCGCAATACTGTATAAATAGTGATACATACCAGGAGACGGTACTTCCGTTACACATACTAGCGACTGAATCGAACGGAATGTTGAATGGTTAGACGACACGATAATTGTATCTGAGTTGTATTCGATGATATCGTGATGATGTTTATATAGCAATACCCACCAGGTAACTGTTCTTCCGTTTTACATACGAGCGACTTAATTGAACAGAAGGTTGAATAGTTAGACGACACGATGATTGTATTTGTTGTATTCGATGATATCGTGATGATGTTTATATAGCAATACCCACCAGGTAACTGTTCTTCCGTTTCACATACGAGCGTCCGAATCGAACAGAAGGTTGAATGGATAGATTGAACAATCATCGTAACTGGGTTGTATTCGATTATGTTTATATAGTTATACTCACCAGGTAACTGTTCTTCCGTTTTACATACGAGCGTCCGAATCGAACAGAAGGTTGAATGGATAGATTGAACAATCATCGTATCTGGGTTGTATTCGATTATGTTTATATAGTTATACTTACCAGGTACCTGTTCTTCCGTTATACATACGAGCGACTCAATTGAACAGAAGGTTGAATAGTTAGACGACACGATGATTGTATCTGTTGTATTCGATGATATCGTGATGATGTTTATATAGCAATACCCATTAGGTAACTGTTCTTCCGTTTTACATACGAGCGTCCGAATCGAACAGAAGGTTGAATGGATATATTGAACAATCATCGTATCTGGGTTGTATTCGATTATACTTACCAGGTAACTGTTCTTCCGTTATACATACGAGCGACTGAATTGAACAGAAGGTTGAATAAATAGACGACACGATAATTGTATCTGTTGTATTCGATAATATCGTGATGATGTTAATATAGCAATACTCACCAGGTAACTGTTCTTCCGTTTTACATACGAGCGTCCGAATCGAACAGAAGGTTGAATGGATAGATTGAACAATCATCGTATCTGGGTTGGATTCGATTATGATGTTATGCTGTTTATATAGTTATACTCACTAGGTGACAGTATTCCCGTTTTACATACGAGCGACCGAATCGAACAGAAGGTTGAATGGATAGTATCTGGGTTATATTCGATTATGATGTTATGCTGTTTATATAGTTAAACTCACTAGGTGACGGTATTCCCGTTTTACATACGAGCGTCCGAATCGAACAGAAGGTTGAATGGATAGATTGAACAATCATCGTATCTGGGTTGTATTCGATCATGTTTATATAGTTATACTTACCAGGTAACTGTTCTTCCGTTATACATACGAGCGACTAAATTGAACAGAAGGTTGAATGGATAGATTGAACAATCATCGTATCTGGGTTGTATTCGATTATGATGTTATGCTGTTTATATAGTTATACTCACTAGGTGACAGTATTCCCGTTATGCATATGAGCGACCGAAACGAACAGAAGGTTGAATGGATAGTATCTGGGTTATATTCGATTATGATGTTATGCTGTGTATATAGTTATACTCACTAGGTGACGGTATTCCCGTTATACATACAAGCGACCGAAACGAACAGAAAGTTGAATGGATAGACTGAGCAATGTGATATCCGATTATATCGCAATACTGTATAAATAGTGATACTTACCAGGAGACGGTACTTCCGTTACACATACTAGCGACTGAATCGAACAGAATGTTGAATGGTTAGACAACACGATAATTGTATCTGAGTTGTATTCGATGATATCGTGATGATGTTTATATAGCAATACCCACCAGGTAACTGTTCTTCCGTTTTACATACGAGCGACTTAATTGAACAGAAGGTTGAATAGTTAGACGACACGATGATTGTATCTGTTGTATTCGATGATATCGTGATGATGTTTATATAGCAATACCCCTCAGGTAACTGTTCCTCCGTTTCACATACGAGCGTCCGAATCGAACAGAAGGTTGAATGGATAGATTGAACAATCATCGTAACTGGGTTGTATTCGATTATGTTTATATAGTGATACTCACCAGGTAACTGTTCTTCCGTTTTACATACGAGCGTCCGAATCGAACAGAAGGTTGAATGGATAGATTGAACAATCATCGTATCTGGGTTGTATTCGATTATGTTTATATAGTTATACTTACCAGGTAACTGTTCTTTTGTTATACATACGAGCGACTTAATTGAACAGAAGGTTGAATAGTTAGACGACACGATGATTGTATCTGTTGTATTCGATGATATCGTGATGATGTTTATATAGCAATACCCACCAGGTAACTGTTCTTCCGTTTTACATACGAGCGTCCGAATCGAACAGAAGGTTGAATGGATAGATTGAACAATCATCGTAACTGGGTTGTATTCGATTATGTTTATATAGTTATACTCACCAGGTAACTGTTCTTCCGTTTTACATACGAGCGTCCGAATCGAACAGAAGGTTGAATGGATAGATTGAACAATCATCGTATCTGGGTTGTATTCGATTATGTTTATATAGTTATACTTACCAGGTAACTGTTCTTCCGTTATACATACGAGCGACTTAATTGAACAGAAGGTTGAATAGTTAGACGACACGATGATTGTATCTGTTGTATTCGATGATATCGTGATGATGTTTATATAGCAATACCCACCAGGTAACTGTTCTTCCGTTTTACATACGAGCGTCCGAATCGAAAAGAAGGTTGAATGGATATATTGAACAATCATCGTATCTGGGTTGTATTCGATTATACTTACCAGGTAACTGTTCTTCCGTTATACATACGAGCGACTGAATTGAACAGAAGGTTGAATAAATAGACGACACGATAATTGTATCTGTTGTATTCGATGATATCGTGATGATGTTAATATAGCAATACTCACCAGGTAACTGTTCTTCCGTTTTACATACGAGCGTCCGAATCGAACAGAAGGTTGAATGAATAGATTGAACAATCATCGTATCTGGGTTGTATTCGATTATGATGTTATGCTGTTTATATAGTTATACTCACTAGGTGACAGTATTCCCGTTTTACATACGAGCGACCGAATCGAACAGAAGGTTGAATGGATAGTATCTGGGTTATATTCGATTATGATGTTATGCTGTTCATATAGTTATACTCACTAGGTGACGGTATTCCCGTTTTACATACGAGCGTCCGAATCGAACAGAAGGTTGAATAGATAGATTGAACAATCATCGTATCTGGGTTGTATTCGATTATGTTTTTATAGTTATACTTACCAGGTAACTGTTCTTCCGTTAAACATACGAGGGACTGAATTGAACAGTAGGTTGAAAAGTTAGACTAAACTATAATCGTATCTAGGTTGTATTCGATTATATCGTGTTGATGTTTATATAGTAATACTCACCAGGTAACCGTTCTTCCGTTTTACATACGAGCGTCCGAATCGAACAGAAGGTTGAATGGATAGATTGAACAATCATCGTATCTGGGTTGTATTCGATTTTGTATATATAGTTATACTTACCAGGTAACTGTTCTTCCGTTTTATATACGAGCGTCCGAATCGAACAGAAGGTTGAATGGATAGATTGAACAATCATCGTATCTGGGTTGTATTCGATTATGATGTTATGCTGTTCATATAGTTATACTCACTAGGTGACAGTATTCCCGTTATACATACGAGCGACCGAAACGAACAGAAGGTTGAATGGATAGTATCTGGGTTATATTCGATTATGATGTTATGCTGTTTATATAGTTATACTCACTAGGTGACAGTATTCCCGTTATACATATGAGCGACCGAAACGAACAGAAGGTTGAATGGATAGTATCTGGGTTATATTCGATTATGATGTTATGCTGTGTATATAGTTATACTCACTAGGTGACGGTATTCCCGTTATACATACAAGCGACCGAAACGAACATAAAGTTGAATGGATAGACTGAGCAATGTGATATCCGATTATATCGCAATACTGTATAAATAGTGATACTTACCAGGAGACGGTACTTCCGTTACACATACTAGCGACTGAATCGAACGGAATGTTGAATGGTTAGACAACACGATAATTGTATCTGAGTTGTATTCGATGATATCGTGATGATGTTTATATAGCAATACCCACCAGGTAACTGTTCTTCCGTTTTACATACGAGCGACTTAATTGAACAGAAGGTTGAATAGTTAGACGACACGATGATTGTATCTGTTGTATTCGATGATATCGTGATGATGTTTATATAGCAATACCCCTCAGGTAACTGTTCTTCCGTTTCACATACGAGCGTCCGAATCGAACAGAAGGTTGAATGGATAGATTGAACAATCATCGTAACTGGGTTGTATTCGATTATGTTTATATAGTGATACTCACCAGGTAACTGTTCTTCCGTTTTACATACGAGCGTCCGAATCGAACAGAAGGTTGAATGGATAGATTGAACAATCATCGTATCTGGGTTGTATTCGATTATGTTTATATAGTTAAACTTACCAGGTAACTGTTCTTTTGTTATACATACGAGCGACTTAATTGAACAGAAGGTTGAATAGTTAGACGACACGATGATTGTATCTGTTGTATTCGATGATATCGTGATGATGTTTATATAGCAATACCCACCAGGTAACTGTTCTTCCGTTTTACATACGAGCGTCCGAATCGAACAGAAGGTTGAATGGATAGATTGAACAATCATCGTAACTGGGTTGTATTCGATTATGTTTATATAGTTATACTCACCAGGTAACTGTTCTTCCGTTTTACATACGAGCGTCCGAATCGAACAGAAGGTTGAATGGATAGATTGAACAATCATCGTATCTGGGTTGTATTCGATTGTTTATATAGTTATACTTACCAGGTAACTGTTCTTCCGTTATACATACGAGCGACTTAATTGAACAGAAGGTTGAATAGTTAGACGACACGATGATTGTATCTGTTGTATTCGATGATATCGTGATGATGTTTATATAGCAATACCCACCAGGTAACTGTTCTTTCGTTTTACATACGAGCGTCCGAATCGAACAGAAGGTTGAATGGATATATTGAACAATCATCGTATCTGGGTTGTATTCGATTATACTTACCAGGTAACTGTTCTTCCGTTATACATACGAGCGACTGAATTGAACAGAAGGTTGTATAAATAGACGACACGATAATTGTATCTGTTGTATTCGATAATATCGTGATGATGTTAATATAGCAATACTCACCAGGTAACTGTTCTTCCGTTTTACATACGAGCGTCCGAATCGAACAGAAGGTTGAATGGATAGATTGAACAATCATCGTATCTGGGTTGTATTCGATTATGATGTTATGCTGTTTATATAGTTATACTCACTAGGTGACAGTATTCCCGTTTTACATACGAGCGACCGAATCGAACAGAAGGTTGAATGGATAGTATCTGGGTTATATTCGATTATGATGTTATGCTGTTTATATAGTTATACTCACTAGGTGACGGTATTCCCGTTTTACATACGAGCGTCCGAATCGAACAGAAGGTTGAATGGATAGATTGAACAATCATCGTATCTGGGTTGTATTCGATCATGTTTATATAGTTATACTTACCGGGTAACTGTTCTTCCGTTATACATACGAGCGACTAAATTGAACAGAAGGTTGAATGGATAGATTGAACAATCATCGTATCTGGGTTGTATTCGATTATGATGTTATGCTGTTTATATAGTTATACTCACTAGGTGACAGTATTCCCGTTATACATATGAGCGACCGAAACGAACAGAAGGTTGAATGGATAGTATCTGGGTTATATTCGATTATGATGTTATGCTGTGTATATAGTTATACTCACTAGGTGACGGTATTCCCGTTATACATACAAGCGACCGAAACGAACAGAAAGTTGAATGGATAGACTGAGCAATGTGATATCCGATTATATCGCAATACTGTATAAATAGTGATACTTACCAGGAGACGGTACTTCCGTTACACATACTAGCGACTGAATCGAACGGAATGTTGAATGGTTAGACAACACGATAATTGTATCTGAGTTGTATTCGATGATATCGTGATGATGTTTATATAGCAATACCCACCAGGTAACTGTTTCTCCGTTTTACATACGAGCGACTTAATTGAACAGAAGGTTGAATAGTTAGACGACACGATGATTGTATCTGTTGTATTCGATGATATCGTGATGATGTTTATATAGCAATACCCACCAGGTAA
This sequence comes from Chrysomela aeneicollis, assembly GCA_029955515.1. Classification (NCBI taxonomy): domain Eukaryota; kingdom Metazoa; phylum Arthropoda; class Insecta; order Coleoptera; family Chrysomelidae; genus Chrysomela; species Chrysomela aeneicollis. The sequence continues at coordinate 22,594,862 of JARUHQ010000001.1, read as the reverse complement.
CTGTTCTTCCGTTTTACATACGAGCGTCCGAATCGAAAAGAAGGTTGAATGGATATATTGAACAATCATCTTATCTGGGTTGTATTCGATTATACTTACCAGGTAACTGTTCTTCCGTTATACATACGAGCGACTGAATTGAACAGAAGGTTGAATGGATAGATTGAACAATCATCGTATCTGGGTTGTATTCGATTATGTTTATATAGTTATACTTACCAGGTAACTGTTCTTCCGTTATACATACGAGCGACTTAATTGAACAGAAGGTTGAATAGTTAGACGACACGATGATTGTATCTGTTGTATTCGATGATATCGTGATGATGTTTTTATAGCAATACCCACCAGGTAACTGTTCTTCCGTTTTACATACGAGCGTCCGAATCGAACAGAAGGTTGAATGGATAGATTGAACAATCATCGTAACTGGGTTGTATTCGATTATGTTTATATAGTTATACTCACCAGGTAACTGTTCTTCCGTTTTACATACGAGCGTCCGAATCGAACAGAAGGTTGAATGGATAGATTGAACAATCATCGTATCTGGGTTGTATTCGATTATGTTTATATAGTTATACTTACCAGGTAACTGTTCTTCCGTTATACATACGAGCGACTTAATTGAACAGAAGGTTGAATAGTTAGACGACACGATGATTGTATCTGTTGTATTCGATGATATCGTGATGATGTTTATATAGCAATACCCACCAGGTAACTGTTCTTCCGTTTTACATACGAGCGTCCGAATCGAAAAGAAGGTTGAATGGATATATTGAACAATCATCGTATCTGGGTTGTATTCGATTATACTTACCAGGTAACTGTTCTTCCGTTATACATACGAGCGACTGAATTGAACAGAAGGTTGAATAAATAGACGACACGATAATTGTATCTGTTGTATTCGATGATATCGTGATGATGTTAATATAGCAATACTCACCAGGTAACTGTTCTTCCGTTTTACATACGAGCGTCCGAATCGAACAGAAGGTTGAATGGATAGATTGAACAATCATCGTATCTGGGTTGTATTCGATTATGTTTATATAGTTATACTTACCAGGTAACTGTTCTTCCGTTATACATACGAGCGACTTAATTGAACAGAAGGTTGAATAGTTAGACGACACGATGATTGTATCTGTTGTATTCGATGATATCGTGATGATGTTTATATAGCAATACCCACCAGGTAACTGTTCTTCCGTTTTACATACGAGCGTCCGAATCGAAAAGAAGGTTGAATGGATATATTGAACAATCATCGTATCTGGGTTGTATTCGATTATACTTACCAGGTAACTGTTCTTCCGTTATACATACGAGCGACTGAATTGAACAGAAGGTTGAATAAATAGACGACACGATAATTGTATCTGTTGTATTCGATGATATCGTGATGATGTTAATATAGCAATACTCACCAGGTAACTGTTCTTCCGTTTTACATACGAGCGTCCGAATCGAACAGAAGGTTGAATGAATAGATTGAACAATCATCGTATCTGGGTTGTATTCGATTATGATGTTATGCTGTTTATATAGTTATACTCACTAGGTGACAGTATTCCCGTTTTACATACGAGCGATCGAATCGAACAGAAGGTTGAATGGATAGTATCTGGGTTATATTCGATTATGATGTTATGCTGTTCATATAGTTATACTCACTAGGTGACGGTATTCCCGTTTTACATACGAGCGTCCGAATCGAACAGAAGGTTGAATAGATAGATTGAACAATCATCGTATCTGGGTTGTATTCGATTATGTTTATATAGTTATACTTACCAGGTAACTGTTCTTCCGTTAAACATACGAGGGACTGAATTGAACAGTAGGTTGAAAAGTTAGACTAAACTATAATCGTAACTAGGTTGTATTCGATTATATCGTGTTGATGTTTATATAGTAATACTCACCAGGTAACCGTTCTTCCGTTTTACATACGAGCGTCCGAATCGAACAGAAGGTTGAATGGATAGATTGAACAATCATCGTATCTGGGTTGTATTCGATTTTGTTTATATAGTTATACTTACCAGGTAACTGTTCTTCCGTTTTATATACGAGCGTCCGAATCGAACAGAAGGTTGAATGGATAGATTGAACAATCATCGTATCTGGGTTGTATTCGATTATGATGTTATGCTGTTTATATAGTTATACTCACTAGGTGACAGTATTCCCGTTATACATACGAGCGACCGAAACGAACAGAAGGTTGAATGGATAGTATCTGGGTTATATTCGATTATGATGTTATGCTGTGTATATAGTTATACTCACTAGGTGACGGTATTCCCGTTATACATACAAGCGACCGAAACGAACAGAAAGTTGAATGGATAGACTGAACAATGTGATATTCGATTATATCGCAATACTGTATTATAAAATAGTGATACTTACCAGGAGACGGTACTTCCGTTACACATACTAGCGACTGAATCGAACGGAATATTGAATGGTTAGACGACACGATAATTGTATCTGAGTTGTATTCGATGATATCGTGATGATAGGTAACTCTTCTTCCGTTTTACATTCGAGCGTCCGAATCGAACAGAAGGTTAAATGGATAGATTGAACAATCATCGTATCTGGGTTGTATTCGATTATGTTTATATAGTTACACTTACCAGGTAACTGTTCTTCCGTTGTACATACGAGTGACTTAATTTAACAGAAGATTGAATAGTTAGACGACACGATGATTGTATCTGTTGTATTCGATGATATCGTGATGATGGTTATATAGCAATACCCACCAGGTAACTGCTCTTCCGTTTTACATACGAGAGTCCGAATCGAACAGAAGGTTGAATGGACAGATTGAACAATCATCGTATCTGGGTTGTATTCGATTATGATGTTATGCTGTTTATATAGTTATACTCACTAGGTGACAGTATTCCCGTTATACATACGAGCGACCGAAACGAACAGAAGGTTGAATGGATAGTATCTGGGTTATATTCGATTATGACGTTATGCTGTGTATATAGTTATACTCACTAGGTGACGGTATTTCCGTTATACATACAAGCGACCGAAACGAACAGAAAGTTGAATGGATAGACTGAACAATGTGATATCCGATTATATCGCAATATTGTATAAATAGTGATAATTTCCAGGAGACGGTTCTTCCGTTACACATACTAGCGGCTGAATCGAACGGAATGTTGAATGGTTAGACGACACGATAATTGTATCTGAGTTGTATTCGATGATATCGTGATGATGTTTATATAGCAATACCCACCAGGTAACTGTTCTTCCGTTTTACATACGAGCGACTTAATTGAACAGAAGGTTGAATAAATAGATTGAACAATCATCGTATCTGGGTTGTATTCGATTATGTTTATATAGTTATACTTACCAGGTAACTGTTCTTCCGTTATACATACGAGCGACTTAATTGAACAGAAGGTTGAATGGATAGATTGAACAATCATCGTATCTGGGTTGTATTCGATTATGTTTATATAGTTAAACTTACCAGGTAACTGTTCTTCCGTTATACATACGAGCGACTTAATTGAACAGAAGGTTGAATAGTTAGACGACACGATGATTGTATCTGTTGTATTCGATGATATCGTGATGATGTTTATATAGCAATACCCACCAGGTAACTGTTCTTCCGTTTTACATACGAGCGACTCAATTGAACAGAAGGTTGAATAGTTAGACGACACGATGATTGTATCTGTTGTATTCGATGATATCGTGATGATGTTTATATAGCAATACCCACCAGGTAACTGTTCTTCCGTTTTACATACGAGCGTCCGAATCGAACAGAAGGTTGAATGGATAGATTGAACAATCATCGTATCTGGGTTGTATTCGATTATGTTTATATAGTTATACTCACCAGGTAACTGTTCTTCCGTTTTACATACGAGCGTCCGAATCGAACAGAAGGTTGAATGGATAGATTGAACAATCATCGTATCTGGGTTGTATTCGATTATGTTTATATAGTTAAACTTACCAGGTAACTGTTCTTTCGTTATACATACGAGCGACTTAATTGAACAGAAGGTTGAATAGTTAGACGACACGATAATTGTATCTGAGTTGTATTCGATGATATCGTGATGATGTTTATATAGCAATACCCACCAGGTAACTGTTCTTCCGTTTTACATACGAGCGTCCGAATCGAACAGAAGGTTGAATGGATAGATTGAACAATCATCGTATCTGGGTTGTATTCGATTATACTTACCAGGTAACTGTTTTTCCGATATACATACGAGCGACTGAATTGAACAGAAGGTTGAATTGTTGGACGACACGATAATTGTATCTGTTGTATTCGATGATATCGTGATGATGTTAATATAGCAATACTCACCAGGAAACTGTTCTTCCGTTTTACATACCAGCGTCCAAATCGAACAGAAGGTTGAATGGATAGATTGAACAATCATCGTATCTGGGTTGTATTCGATTATGTTTATATAGTTATACTTACCAGGTAACTGTTCTTCCGTTATACATACGAGCGACTGAATTGAACAGAAGGTTGAATGGATAGATTGAACAATCATCGTATCTGGGTTGTATTCGATTATGTTTATATAGTTATATTTACCAGGTAACTGTTCTTCCGTTATACATACGAGCGACTGAATTGAACAGAAGGTTGAAAAGTTAGACTAAACTATAATCGTATCTAGGTTGTATTCGATTATATCGTGTTGATGTTTATATAGTAATACTCACCAGGTAACCGTTTTTCCGTTTTACATACGAGCGTCCGAATCGAACAGAAGGTTGAATGGACAGATTGAACAATCATCATATCTGGGTTGTAGTCGATTTTGTTTATATAGTTATACTTACCAGGTAACTGTTCTTTCGTTTTACATAAGAGCGTCCGAATCGAACAGAAGGTTGAATGGATAGATTGAACAATCATCGTATCTGGGTTGTATTCGATTATGTTTATATAGTTATACTTACCAGGTAACTGTTCTTCCGTTATACATACGAGCGACTTAATTGAACAGAAGGTTGAATAGTTAGACGACACGATAATTGTATCTGTTGTATTCGATGATATCGTGATGGAGTTTATATAGCAATACTCACCAGGTAACTGTTCTTCCGTTTTACATACGAGCGTCCGAATCGAACAGAAGGTTGAATGGATAGATTGAACAATCATCGTATCTGGGTTGTATTTGATTATGTTTATATAGTTATACTTACCAGGTAACTGTTCTTCCGTTATACATACGAGCGACTGAATTGAACAGAAGGTTGAATGGATAGATTGAACAATCATCGTATCTGGGTTGTATTCGATTATGTTTATATAGTTATACTTACCAGGTAACTGTTCTTCCGTTATACATACGAGCGACTGAATTGAACAGAAGGTTGAAAAGTTAGACGACACGATGATTGTATCTGTTGTATTCGATGATATCGTGATGATGTTTATATAGCAATACCCACCAGGTAACTGTTCTTCCGTTTTACATACGAGCGACTTAATTGAACAGAAGGTTGAATAAATAGATTGAACAATCATCGTATCTGGGTTGTATTCGATTATGTTTATATAGTTATACTTACCAGGTAACTGTTCTTCCGTTATACATACGAGCGACTTAATTGAACAGAAGGTTGAATGGATAGATTGAACAATAATCGTATCTGGGTTGTATTCGATTATGTTTATATAGTTAAACTTACCAGGTAACTGTTCTTCCGTTATACATACGAGCGACTTAATTGAACAGAAGGTTGAATAGTTAGACGACACGATGATTGTATCTGTTGTATTCGATGATATCGTGATGATGTTTTTATAGCAATACCCACCAGGTAACTGTTCTTTCGTTTTACATACGAGCGACTCAATTGAACAGAAGGTTGAATAGTTAGACGACACGATGATTGTATCTGTTGTATTCGATGATATCGTGATGATGTTTATATAGCAATACCCACCAGGTAACTGTTCTTCCGTTTTACATACGAGCGACTTAATTGAACAGAAGGTTGAATAAATAGATTGAACAATCATCGTATCTGGGTTGTATTCGATTATGATGTTATGCTGTTTATATAGTTATACTCACTAGGTGACAGTATTCCCGTTTTACATACGAGCGATCGAATCGAACAGAAGGTTGAATGGATAGTATCTGGGTTATATTCGATTATGATGTTATGCTGTTCATATAGTTATACTCACTAGGTGACGGTATTCCCGTTTTACATACGAGCGTCCGAATCGAACAGAAGGTTGAATAGATAGATTGAACAATCATCGTATCTGGGTTGTATTCGATTATGTTTATATAGTTATACTTACCAGGTAACTGTTCTTCCGTTAAACATACGAGGGACTGAATTGAACAGTAGGTTGAAAAGTTAGACTAAACTATAATCGTAACTAGGTTGTATTCGATTATATCGTGTTGATGTTTATATAGTAATACTCACCAGGTAACCGTTCTTCCGTTTTACATACGAGCGTCCGAATCGAACAGAAGGTTGAATGGATAGATTGAACAATCATCGTATCTGGGTTGTATTCGATTTTGTTTATATAGTTATACTTACCAGGTAACTGTTCTTCCGTTTTATATACGAGCGTCCGAATCGAACAGAAGGTTGAATGGATAGATTGAACAATCATCGTATCTGGGTTGTATTCGATTATGATGTTATGCTGTTTATATAGTTATACTCACTAGGTGACAGTATTCCCGTTATACATACGAGCGACCGAAACGAACAGAAGGTTGAATGGATAGTATCTGGGTTATATTCGATTATGATGTTATGCTGTGTATATAGTTATACTCACTAGGTGACGGTATTCCCGTTATACATACAAGCGACCGAAACGAACAGAAAGTTGAATGGATAGACTGAACAATGTGATATTCGATTATATCGCAATACTGTATTATAAAATAGTGATACTTACCAGGAGACGGTACTTCCGTTACACATACTAGCGACTGAATCGAACGGAATATTGAATGGTTAGACGACACGATAATTGTATCTGAGTTGTATTCGATGATATCGTGATGATAGGTAACTCTTCTTCCGTTTTACATTCGAGCGTCCGAATCGAACAGAAGGTTAAATGGATAGATTGAACAATCATCGTATCTGGGTTGTATTCGATTATGTTTATATAGTTACACTTACCAGGTAACTGTTCTTCCGTTGTACATACGAGTGACTTAATTTAACAGAAGATTGAATAGTTAGACGACACGATGATTGTATCTGTTGTATTCGATGATATCGTGATGATGGTTATATAGCAATACCCACCAGGTAACTGCTCTTCCGTTTTACATACGAGAGTCCGAATCGAACAGAAGGTTGAATGGACAGATTGAACAATAATCGTATCTGGGTTGTATTCGATTATGATGTTATGCTGTTTATATAGTTATACTCACTAGGTGACAGTATTCCCGTTATACATACGAGCGACCGAAACGAACAGAAGGTTGAATGGATAGTATCTGGGTTATATTCGATTATGACGTTATGCTGTGTATATAGTTATACTCACTAGGTGACGGTATTTCCGTTATACATACAAGCGACCGAAACGAACAGAAAGTTGAATGGATAGACTGAACAATGTGATATCCGATTATATCGCAATATTGTATAAATAGTGATAATTTCCAGGAGACGGTTCTTCCGTTACACATACTAGCGACTGAATCGAACGGAATGTTGAATGGTTAGACGACACGATAATTGTATCTGAGTTGTATTCGATGATATCGTGATGATGTTTATATAGCAATACCCACCAGGTAACTGTTCTTCCGTTTTACATACGAGCGACTTAATTGAACAGAAGGTTGAATAAATAGATTGAACAATCATCGTATCTGGGTTGTATTCGATTATGTTTATATAGTTATACTTACCAGGTAACTGTTCTTCCGTTATACATACGAGCGACTTAATTGAACAGAAGGTTGAATGGATAGATTGAACAATCATCGTATCTGGGTTGTATTCGATTATGTTTATATAGTTAAACTTACCAGGTAACTGTTCTTCCGTTATACATACGAGCGACTTAATTGAACAGAAGGTTGAATAGTTAGACGACACGATGATTGTATCTGTTGTATTCGATGATATCGTGATGATGTTTATATAGCAATACCCACCAGGTAACTGTTCTTCCGTTTTACATACGAGCGACTCAATTGAACAGAAGGTTGAATAGTTAGACGACACGATGATTGTATCTGTTGTATTCGATGATATCGTGATGATGTTTATATAGCAATACCCACCAGGTAACTGTTCTTCCGTTTTACATACGAGCGTCCGAATCGAACAGAAGGTAGAATGGATAGATTGAACAATCATCGTATCTGGGTTGTATTCGATTATGTTTATATAGTTATACTCACCAGGTAACTGTTCTTCCGTTTTACATACGAGCGTCCGAATCGAACAGAAGGTTGAATGGATAGATTGAACAATCATCGTATCTGGGTTGTATTCGATTATGTTTATATAGTTAAACTTACCAGGTAACTGTTCTTTCGTTATACATACGAGCGACTCAATTGAACAGAAGGTTGAATAGTTAGACGACACGATAATTGTATCTGAGTTGTATTCGATGATATCGTGATGATGTTTATATAGCAATACCCACCAGGTAACTGTTCTTCCGTTTTACATACGAGCGTCCGAATCGAACAGAAGGTTGAATGGATAGATTGAACAATCTCGTATCTGGGTTGTATTCGATTATACTTACCAGGTAACTGTTTTTCCGATATACATACGAGCGACTGAATTGAACAGAAGGTTGAATTGTTGGACGACACGATAATTGTATCTGTTGTATTCGATGATATCGTGATGATGTTAATATAGCAATACTCACCAGGAAACTGTTCTTCCGTTTTACATACCAGCGTCCAAATCGAACAGAAGGTTGAATGGATAGATTGAACAATCATCGTATCTGGGTTGTATTCGATTATGTTTATATAGTTATACTTACCAGGTAACTGTTCTTCCGTTATACATACGAGCGACTGAATTGAACAGAAGGTTGAATGGATAGATTGAACAATCATCGTATCTGGGTTGTATTCGATTATGTTTATATAGTTATATTTACCAGGTAACTGTTCTTCCGTTATACATACGAGCGACTGAATTGAACAGAAGGTTGAAAAGTTAGACTAAACTATAATCGTATCTAGGTTGTATTCGATTATATCGTGTTGATGTTTATATAGTAATACTCACCAGGTAACCGTTTTTCCGTTTTACATACGAGCGTCCGAATCGAACAGAAGGTTGAATGGACAGATTGAACAATCATCATATCTGGGTTGTAGTCGATTTTGTTTATATAGTTATACTTACCAGGTAACTGTTCTTTCGTTTTACATAAGAGCGTCCGAATCGAACAGAAGGTTGAATGGATAGATTGAACAATCATCGTATCTGGGTTGTATTCGATTATGTTTATATAGTTATACTTACCAGGTAACTGTTCTTCCGTTATACATACGAGCGACTTAATTGAACAGAAGGTTGAATAGTTAGACGACACGATAATTGTATCTGTTGTATTCGATGATATCGTGATGGAGTTTATATAGCAATACTCACCAGGTAACTGTTCTTCCGTTTTACATACGAGCGTCCGAATCGAACAGAAGGTTGAATGGATAGATTGAACAATCATCGTATCTGGGTTGTATTTGATTATGTTTATATAGTTATACTTACCAGGTAACTGTTCTTCCGTTATACATACGAGCGACTGAATTGAACAGAAGGTTGAATGGATAGATTGAACAATCATCGTATCTGGGTTGTATTCGATTATGTTTATATAGTTATACTTACCAGGTAACTGTTCTTCCGTTATACATACGAGCGACTGAATTGAACAGAAGGTTGAAAAGTTAGACGACACGATGATTGTATCTGTTGTATTCGATGATATCGTGATGATGTTTATATAGCAATACCCACCAGGTAACTGTTCTTCCGTTTTACATACGAGCGACTTAATTGAACAGAAGGTTGAATAAATAGATTGAACAATCATCGTATCTGGGTTGTATTCGATTATGTTTATATAGTTATACTTACCAGGTAACTGTTCTTCCGTTATACATACGAGCGACTTAATTGAACAGAAGGTTGAATGGATAGATTGAACAATAATCGTATCTGGGTTGTATTCGATTATGTTTATATAGTTAAACTTACCAGGTAACTGTTCTTCCGTTATACATACGAGCGACTTAATTGAACAGAAGGTTGAATAGTTAGACGACACGATGATTGTATCTGTTGTATTCGATGATATCGTGATGATGTTTTTATAGCAATACCCACCAGGTAACTGTTCTTTCGTTTTACATACGAGCGACTCAATTGAACAGAAGGTTGAATAGTTAGACGACACGATGATTGTATCTGTTGTATTCGATGATATCGTGATGATGTTTATATAGCAATACCCACCAGGTAACTGTTCTTCCGTTTTACATACGAGCGACTTAATTGAACAGAAGGTTGAATAAATAGATTGAACAATCATCGTATCTGGGTTGTATTCGATTATGTTTATATAGTTATACTTACCAGGTAACTGTTCTTCCGTTATACATACGAGCGACTTAATTGAACAGAAGGTTGAATGGATAGATTGAACAATCATCGTATCTGGGTTGTATTCGATTATGTTTATATAGTTAAACTTACCAGGTAACTGTTCTTCCGTTATACATACGAGCGACTTAATTGAACAGAAGGTTGAATAGTTAGACGACACGATGATTGTATCTGTTGTATTCGATGATATCGTGATGATGTTTATATAGCAATACCCACCAGGTAACTGTTCTTCCGTTTTACATACGAGCGACTCAATTGAACAGAAGGTTGAATAGTTAGACGACACGATGATTGTATCTGTTGTATTCGATGATATCGTGATGATGTTTATATAGCAATACCCACCAGGTAACTGTTCTTCCGTTTTACATACGAGCGTCCGAATCGAACAGAAGGTTGAATGGATAGATTGAACAATCATCGTATCTGGGTTGTATTCGATTATGTTTATATAGTTATACTCACCAGGAAACTGTTCTTCCGTTTTACATACGAGCGTCCGAATCGAACAGAAGGTTGAATGGATAGATTGAACAATCATCGTATCTGGGTTGTATTCGATTATGTTTATATAGTTGAACTTACCAGGTAACTGTTCTTCCGTTATACATACGAGCGACTTAATTGAACAGAAGGTTGAATAGTTAGACGACACGATAATTGTATCTGAGTTGTATTCGATGATATCGTGATGATGTTTATATAGCAATACCCACCAGGTAACTGTTCTTCCGTTTTACATACGAGCGTCCGAATCGAACAGAAGGTTGAATGGATAGATTGAACAATCATCGTATCTGGGTTGTATTCGATTATACTTACCAGGTAAATGTTCTTCCGTTATACATACGAGCGACTGAATTGAACAGAAGGTTGAATTGTTAGACGACACGATAATTGTATCTGTTGTATTCGATGATATCGTGATGATGTAAATATAGCAATACTCACCAGGAAACTGTTCTTCCGTTTTACATACCAGCGTCCGAATCGAACAGAAGGTTGAATGGATAGTATCTGGGTTATATTCGATTATGATGTGATGCTGTATATATAGTTATACTCACTAGGTGACGGTATTCCCGTTTTACATACGAGCGTCCGAATCGAACAGAAGGTTGAATGGATAGATTGAACAATCATCGTATCTGGGTTGTATTCGATTATGTTTATATAGTTATACTTACCAGGTAACTGTTCTTCCGTTATACATACGAGCGACTGAATTGAACAGAAGGTTGAATGGATAGATTGAACAATCATCGTATCTGGGTTGTATTCGATTATGTTTATATAGTTATATTTACCAGGTAACTGTTCTTCCGTTATACATACGAGCGACTGAATTGAACAGAAGGTTGAAAAGTTAGACTAAACTATAATCGTATCTAGGTTGTATTCGATTATATCGTGTTGATGTTTATATAGTAATACTCACCAGGTAACCGTTTTTCCGTTTTACATACGAGCGTCCGAATCGAACAGAAGGTTGAATGGACAGATTGAACAATCATCATATCTGGGTTGTAGTCGATTTTGTTTATATAGTTATACTTACCAGGTAACTGTTCTTTCGTTTTACATAAGAGCGTCCGAATCGAACAGAAGGTTGAATGGATAGATTGAACAATCATCGTATCTGGGTTGTATTCGATTATGTTTATATAGTTATACTTACCAGGTAACTGTTCTTCCGTTATACATACGAGCGACTTAATTGAACAGAAGGTTGAATAGTTAGACGACACGATAATTGTATCTGTTGTATTCGATGATATCGTGATGGAGTTTATATAGCAATACTCACCAGGTAACTGTTCTTCCGTTTTACATACGAGCGTCCGAATCGAACAGAAGGTTGAATGGATAGATTGAACAATCATCGTATCTGGGTTGTATTTGATTATGTTTATATAGTTATACTTACCAGGTAACTGTTCTTCCGTTATACATACGAGCGACTGAATTGAACAGAAGGTTGAATGGATAGATTGAACAATCATCGTATCTGGGTTGTATTCGATTATGTTTATATAGTTATACTTACCAGGTAACTGTTCTTCCGTTATACATACGAGCGACTGAATTGAACAGAAGGTTGAAAAGTTAGACGACACGATGATTGTATCTGTTGTATTCGATGATATCGTGATGATGTTTATATAGCAATACCCACCAGGTAACTGTTCTTCCGTTTTACATACGAGCGACTTAATTGAACAGAAGGTTGAATAAATAGATTGAACAATCATCGTATCTGGGTTGTATTCGATTATGTTTATATAGTTATACTTACCAGGTAACTGTTCTTCCGTTATACATACGAGCGTCCGAATCGAACAGAAGGTTGAATGGATAGATTGAACAATCATCGTATCTGGGTTGTATTCGATTATGTTTATATAGTTGAACTTACCAGGTAACTGTTCTTCCGTTATACATACGAGCGACTTAATTGAACAGAAGGTTGAATAGTTAGACGACACGATAATTGTATCTGAGTTGTATTCGATGATATCGTGATGATGTTTATATAGCAATACCCACCAGGTAACTGTTCTTCCGTTTTACATACGAGCGTCCGAATCGAACAGAAGGTTGAATGGATAGATTGAACAATCATCGTATCTGGGTTGTATTCGATTATGTTTATATAGTTATACTCACCAGGAAACTGTTCTTCCGTTTTACATACGAGCGTCCGAATCGAACAGAAGGTTGAATGGATAGATTGAACAATCATCGTATCTGGGTTGTATTCGATTATGTTTATATAGTTGAACTTACCAGGTAACTGTTCTTCCGTTATACATACGAGCGACTTAATTGAACAGAAGGTTGAATAGTTAGACGACACGATAATTGTATCTGAGTTGTATTCGATGATATCGTGATGATGTTTATATAGCAATACCCACCAGGTAACTGTTCTTCCGTTTTACATACGAGCGTCCGAATCGAACAGAAGGTTGAATGGATAGATTGAACAATCATCGTATCTGGGTTGTATTCGATTATACTTACCAGGTAAATGTTCTTCCGTTATACATACGAGCGACTGAATTGAACAGAAGGTTGAATTGTTAGACGACACGATAATTGTATCTGTTGTATTCGATGATATCGTGATGATGTAAATATAGCAATACTCACCAGGAAACTGTTCTTCCGTTTTACATACCAGCGTCCGAATCGAACAGAAGGTTGAATGGATAGATTGAACAATCATCGTATCTGGGTTGTATTCGATTAAGTTTATATAGTTATACTTACCAGGTAACTGTTCCTCCGTTATACATACGAGCGACTGAATTGAACAGAAGGTTGAATGGATAGATTGAACAATCATCGTATCTGGGTTGTATTCGATTATGTTTATATAGTTATATTTACCAGGTAACTGTTCTTCCGTTATACATACGAGCGACTGAATTGAACAGAAGGTTGAAAAGTTAGACTAAACTATAATCGTATCTAGGATGTATTCGATTATATCGTGTTGATGTTTATATAGTAATACTCACCAGGTAACCGTTTTTCCGTTTTACATACGAGCGTCCGAATCGAACAGAAGGTTGAATGGACAGATTGAACAATCATCATATCTGGGTTGTAGTCGATTTTGTTTATATAGTTATACTTACCAGGTAACTGTTCTTTCGTTTTACATAAGAGCGTCCGAATCGAACAGAAGGTTGAATGGATAGATTGAACAATCATTGTATCTGGGTTGTATTCGATTATGTTTATACAGTTATACTTACCAGGTAACTGTTCTTCCGTTATACATACGAGCGACTTAATTGAACAGAAGGTTGAATAGTTAGACGACACGATAATTGTATCTGTTGTATTCGATGATATCGTGATGGAGTTTATATAGCAATACTCACCAGGTAACTGTTCTTCCGTTTTACATACGAGCGTCCGAATCGAACAGAAGGTTGAATGGATAGATTGAACAATCATCGTATCTGGGTTGTATTTGATTATGTTTATATAGTTATACTTACCAGGTAACTGTTCTTCCGTTATACATACGAGCGACTGAATTGAACAGAAGGTTGAATGGATAGATTGAACAATCATCGTATCTGGGTTGTATTCGATTATGTTTATATAGTTATACTTACCAGGTAACTGTTCTTCCGTTATACATACGAGCGACTGAATTGAACAGAAGGTTGAAAAGTTAGACTAAACTATAATCGTATCTAGGTTGTATTCGGTTATATCGTGTTGATGTTTATATAGTAATAGTCACCAAATAACCGTTCTTCCGTTTTACATACGAGCGTCCGAATCGAACAGAAGGTTGAATGGATAGATTGAACAATCATCGTATCTGGGTTGTATTCGATATTGTTTATATAGTTAAACTTACCAGGTAACTGTTCTTCCGTTTTACATACGAGCGTCCGAATCGAACAGAAGGTTGAATGGATAAATTGAACAATCATCGTATCTGGGTTGTATTCGATTATGTTTATATAGTTATACTCACCAGGTAACTGTTCTTCCGTTTTACATACGAGCGTCCGAATCGAACAGAAGGTTGAATGGATAGATTGAACAATCATCGTATCTGGGTTGTATTCGATTATGTTTATATAGTTATACTTACCAGGTAACTGTTCTTCCGTTATACATACGAGCGACTTAATTGAACAGAAGGTTGAATAGTTAGACGACACGATGATTGTATCTGTTGTATTCGATGATATCGTGATGATGTTTATATAGCAATACCCACCAGGTAACTGTTCTTTCGTTTTACATACGAGCGTCCGAATCGAACAGAAGGTTGAATGGATTGATTGAACAATCATCGTACCTGGGTTGTATTCGATTATACTTATCAGGTAACTGTTCTTCCGTTATACATACGAGCGACTGAATTGAACAGTAGGTTGAATAGTTAGACGACACGATAATTGTATATGTTGTATTCGATGATATCGTGATGATGTTTATATAGCAATACCCACCAGGTAACTGTTCCTCTGTTTTACATACGAGCGTCCGAATCGAACAGAAGGTTGAATGGATAGATTGAACAATCATCGTATCTGGGTTGTATTCGATTATGTTTATATAGTTGAACTTACCAGGTAACTGTTCTTCCGTTATACATACGAGCGACTTAATTGAACAGAAGGTTGAATAGTTAGACGACACGATAATTGTATCTGAGTTGTATTCGATGATATCGTGATGATGTTTATATAGCAATACCCACCAGGTAACTGTTCTTCCGTTTTACATACGAGCGTCCGAATCGAACAGAAGGTTGAATGGATAGATTGAACAATCATCGTATCTGGGTTGTATTCGATTATACTTACCAGGTAAATGTTCTTCCGTTATACATACGAGCGACTGAATTGAACAGAAGGTTGAATTGTTAGACGACACGATAATTGTATCTGTTGTATTCGATGATATCGTGATGATGTAAATATAGCAATACTCACCAGGAAACTGTTCTTCCGTTTTACATACCAGCGTCCGAATCGAACAGAAGGTTGAATGGATAGATTGAACAATCATCGTATCTGGGTTGTATTCGATTAAGTTTATATAGTTATACTTACCAGGTAACTGTTCCTCCGTTATACATACGAGCGACTGAATTGAACAGAAGGTTGAATGGATAGATTGAACAATCATCGTATCTGGGTTGTATTCGATTATGTTTATATAGTTATATTTACCAGGTAACTGTTCTTCCGTTATACATACGAGCGACTGAATTGAACAGAAGGTTGAAAAGTTAGACTAAACTATAATCGTATCTAGGATGTATTCGATTATATCGTGTTGATGTTTATATAGTAATACTCACCAGGTAACCGTTTTTCCGTTTTACATACGAGCGTCCGAATCGAACAGAAGGTTGAATGGACAGATTGAACAATCATCATATCTGGGTTGTAGTCGATTTTGTTTATATAGTTATACTTACCAGGTAACTGTTCTTTCGTTTTACATAAGAGCGTCCGAATCGAACAGAAGGTTGAATGGATAGATTGAACAATCATTGTATCTGGGTTGTATTCGATTATGTTTATACAGTTATACTTACCAGGTAACTGTTCTTCCGTTATACATACGAGCGACTTAATTGAACAGAAGGTTGAATAGTTAGACGACACGATAATTGTATCTGTTGTATTCGATGATATCGTGATGGAGTTTATATAGCAATACTCACCAGGTAACTGTTCTTCCGTTTTACATACGAGCGTCCGAATCGAACAGAAGGTTGAATGGATAGATTGAACAATCATCGTATCTGGGTTGTATTTGATTATGTTTATATAGTTATACTTACCAGGTAACTGTTCTTCCGTTATACATACGAGCGACTGAATTGAACAGAAGGTTGAATGGATAGATTGAACAATCATCGTATCTGGGTTGTATTCGATTATGTTTATATAGTTATACTTACCAGGTAACTGTTCTTCCGTTATACATACGAGCGACTGAATTGAACAGAAGGTTGAAAAGTTAGACTAAACTATAATCGTATCTAGGTTGTATTCGGTTATATCGTGTTGATGTTTATATAGTAATAGTCACCAAATAACCGTTCTTCCGTTTTACATACGAGCGTCCGAATCGAACAGAAGGTTGAATGGATAGATTGAACAATCATCGTATCTGGGTTGTATTCGATATTGTTTATATAGTTAAACTTACCAGGTAACTGTTCTTCCGTTTTACATACGAGCGTCCGAATCGAACAGAAGGTTGAATGGATAAATTGAACAATCATCGTATCTGGGTTGTATTCGATTATGTTTATATAGTTATACTCACCAGGTAACTGTTCTTCCGTTTTACATACGAGCGTCCGAATCGAACAGAAGGTTGAATGGATAGATTGAACAATCATCGTATCTGGGTTGTATTCGATTATGTTTATATAGTTATACTTACCAGGTAACTGTTCTTCCGTTATACATACGAGCGACTTAATTGAACAGAAGGTTGAATAGTTAGACGACACGATGATTGTATCTGTTGTATTCGATGATATCGTGATGATGTTTATATAGCAATACCCACCAGGTAACTGTTCTTTCGTTTTACATACGAGCGTCCGAATCGAACAGAAGGTTGAATGGATTGATTGAACAATCATCGTACCTGGGTTGTATTCGATTATACTTATCAGGTAACTGTTCTTCCGTTATACATACGAGCGACTGAATTGAACAGTAGGTTGAATAGTTAGACGACACGATAATTGTATATGTTGTATTCGATGATATCGTGATGATGTTTATATAGCAATACCCACCAGGTAACTGTTCCTCTGTTTTACATACGAGCGTCCGAATCGAACAGAAGGTTGAATGGATAGATTGAACAATCATCGTATCTGGGTTGTATTCGATTATGTTTATATAGTCATACTTACCAGGTAACTGTTCTTCCGTTATACATACGAGCGACTGAATTGAACAGAAGGTTGAATGGTTAGACGACACGATAATTGTATCTGTTGTATTCGATGATATCGTGATGATGTTTATATAGCAATACTCACCAGGTAACTGTTCTTCCGTTTCACATACGAGCGTCCGAATCGAACAGAAGGTTGAATGGATAGATTGAACAATCATCGTATCTGGGTTGTATTCGATTATGATGTTATGCTTTTTATATAGTTATACTCACTAGGTGACAGTATTCCCGTTATACATACGAGCGACCGAAACGAACAGAAGGTTGAATGGATAGTATCTGGGTTATATTCGATTATGATGTTATGCTGTGTATATAGTTATACTCAGTAGGTGACGGTATTCCCGTTATACATACAAGCGACCGAAACGAACAGAAAGTTGAATGGATAGACTGAACAATGTGATATCCGATTATATCGCAATACTGTATAAATAGTGATACTTACCAGGAGACGGTACTTCCGTTACACATACTAGCGACTGAATAGAACGGAATGTTGAATGGTTAGACGACACGATAATTGTATCTGAGTTGTATTCGATGATATCGTGATGATGTTTATATAGCAATACCCACCAGGTAACTGTTCTTCCGTTTTACATACGAGCGACCGATCGAACAGAAGGTTGAATGGATAGTATCTGGGTTATATTCGATTATGATGTTATGCTGTATATATAGTTATACTCACTAGGTGACGGTATTCCCGTTTTACATACGAGCGTCCGAATCGAACAGAAGGTTGAATGGATAGATTGAACAATCATCGTATCTGGGTTGAATTCGATTTTGTTTATATAGTTATACTTACCAGGTAACTGTTCTTCCGTTTTACATACGAGCGTCCGAATCGAACAGAAGGTTGAATGGATAGATTGAACAATCATCGTATCTGGGTTGTATTCGATTATGTTTATATAGTTATACTCACCAGGTAACTGTTCTTCCGTTTAACATACGAGCGTCCGAATCGAACAGAAGGTTGAATGGATAGATTGAACAATCATCGTATCTGGGTTGTATTCGATTATGATTATATAGTTATACTTACCAGGTAACTGTTCTTCCGTTATACATACGAGCGACTTAATTGAACAGAAGGTTGAATAGTTAGACGACACGATAATTGTATCTGTTGTATTCGATGATATCGTGATGGTGTTTATATAGCAATACTCACCAGGTAACTGTTCTTCCGTTTTACATACGAGCGTCCGAATCGAACAGAAGGTTGAATGGATAGATTGAACAATCATCATATCTGGGTTGTATTTGATTATGTTTATATAGTTATACTTACCAGGTAACTGTTCTTCCGTTTTACATAAGAGCGTCCGAATCGAACAAAAGGTTGAATGGATAGATTGAACAATCATCGTATCTGGGTTGTATTCGATTATGTTTATATAGTTATACTTACCAGGTAACTGTTTTTCCGTTATACATACGAGCGACTGAATTGAAAAAAAGGTTGAATAGATAGACGACACGATAATTGTATCTGTTGTATTCGATGATATCGTGATGATGTTTATATAGCAATACTCACCAAGTAACTGTTCTTCAGTTTTACATACGAGCGTCCGAATCGAACAGAAGGTTGAATGGATAGATTGAACAATCATCGTATCTGGGTTGTATTTGATTATGTTTATATAGTAATACTTACCAGGTAACTGTTCGTCCGTTATACATACGAGCGACTGAATTGAACAGAAGGTTGAATGAATAGATTGAACAATCATCGTATCTGGGTTGTATTCGATTATGTTTATATAGTTATACTTACCAGGTAACTGTTCTTCCGTTATACATACGAGCGACTGAATTGAACAGAAGGTTGAAAAGTTAGACTAAACTATAATCGTATCTAGGTTGTATTCGATTATATCGTGTTGATGTTTATATAGTAATACTCACCAAATAACCGTTCTTCCGTTTTACATACGAGCGTCCGAATCGAACAGAAGGTTGAATGGATAGATTGAACAATCATCGTATCTGGGTTGTATTCGATATTGTTTATATAGTTATACTTACCAGGTAACTGTTCTTCCATTTTACATAAGAGCGTCCGAATCGAACAGAAGGTTGAATGGATAGATTGAACAATCATCGTATCTGGGTTGTATTCGATTATGTTTATATAGTTATACTTACCAGGTAACTGTTCTTCCGTTATACATACGAGCGACTTAATTGAACAGAAGGTTGAATAGTTAGACGACACGATTATTGTATCTGTTGTATTCGATGATGTGATGATATTTATATAGCAATTCTCACCAGGTAACTGTTCTTCCGTTTTACATACGAGCGTCCGAATCGAACAGAAGGTTGAATGGATAGATTGAACAATCATCGTATCTCGGTTGTATTTGATTATGTTTATATAGTTATACTTACCAGGTAACTGTTCTTCCGTTTTACATAAGAGCGTCCGAATCAAACAGAAGGTTGAATGGATAGATTGAACAATTATAGTATCAGGGTTGTATTCGATTATGTTTATATTGTTATAATCACCAGGTAACTGTTCTTCCGTTATACATACGAGCGACTTAATTGAACAGAAGGTTGAATAGTTAGACGACACGATAATTGTATCTGAGTTGTATTCGATGATATCGTGATGATGTTTATATAGCAATACCCACCAGGTAACTGTTCTTCCGTTTTACATACGAGCGACCGAATCGAACAGAAGGTTGAATGGATAGTATCTGGGTTATATTCGATTATGATGTAATGCTGTATATATAGTTATACTCACTAGGTGACAGTATTCCCGTTATACATAAGAGCGTCCGAATCGAACAGAAAGTTGAATGGATAGATTGAACAATCATCGTATCTGGGTTGTATTCGATTATGTTTATATGGTAATACTTACCAGGTAACTGTTCTACCGTTATACATTCGTGCGACTGAATTGAACAAAAGGTTGAATAGTTAGACGACACGATAATTGTATCTGTTGTATTCGATGATATCGTGATGATGTTTATATAGCAATACTCACCAGGTAACTGTTCTTCCGTTTTACATACGAGCGTCCGAATCGAACAGAAGGTTGAATGGATAGATTGAACAATCGTCGTATCTGGGTTGTATTTGATTATGATGTTATGCTGTTTATATAGTTATACTCACTAGGTGACAGTATTCCCGTTATACATACGAGCGACCGAAACGAACAGAAAGTTGAATGGATAGACTGAACAATGTGATATCCGATTATATCGCAATACTGTATGAATAGTGATACTTACCAGGAGACGGTACTTCCGTTACACATACTAGCGACTTAATCGAACGGAATGTTGAATGGTTAGACGACACGATAATTGTATCTGAGTTGTATTCGATGATATCGTGATGATGTTTATATAGCAATACCCACCAGGTAACTGTTTTCCGTTTTACATACGAGCGACCGAATCGAACAGAAGGTTGAATGGATAGTATCTGGGTTATATTCGATTATGATGTGATGCTGTATATATAGTTATACTCACTAGGTGACGGTATTCCCGTTTTACATACGAGCGTCCGAATCGAACAGAAGGTTGAATGGATAGATTGAACAATCATCGTATCTGGGTTGTATTCGATTATGTTCATATAGTTATACTTACCAGGTAACTGTTCTTCCGTTATACATACGAGCGACTGAATTGAACAGAAGGTTGAATGGATAGATTGAACAATCATCGTATCTGGGTTGTATTCGATTATGTTTATATAGTTATACTTACCAGGTAACTGTTCTTCCGTTATACATACGAGCGACTGAATTGAACAGAAGGTTGAAAAGTTAGACAAAACTATAATCGTATCTAGGTTGTTTTCGATTATATCGTGTTGATGTTTATATAGTAATACTCACCAGGTAACCGTTCTTCCGTTTTACATACGAGCGTCCGAATCGAACAGAAGGTTGAATGGATAGATTGAACAATCATCGTATCTGGGTTGTATTCGATTATGTTTATATAGTTATACTTTCCAGGTAAATGTTCTTTCGTTATACATCCGAGCGACTGAATTGAACAGAAGGTTGAAAAGTTAGACTATACTATAATCGTATCTAGCTTGTATTCGATTATATCGTGTTGATGTTTATATAGTAATACTCACCAAATAACCGTTCTTCCGTTTTACATACGAGCGTCCGAATCGAACAGAAGGTTGAATGGATAGATTGAACAATCATCGTATCTGGGTTGTATTCGATATTGTTTATATAGTTATACTTACCAGGTAACTGTTCTTCCATTTTACATAAGAGCGTCCGAATCGAACAGAAGGTTGAATGGATAGATTGAACAATCATCGTATCTGGGTTGTATTCGATTATGTTTATATAGTTATACTTACCAGGTAACTGTTCTTCCGTTATACATACGAGCGACTTAATTGAACAGAAGGTTGAATAGTTAGACGACACGATTATTGTATCTGTTGTATTCGATGATGTGATGATATTTATATAGCAATTCTCACCAGGTAACTGTTCTTCCGTTTTACATACGAGCGTCCGAATCGAACAGAAGGTTGAATGGATAGATTGAACAATCATCGTATCTCGGTTGTATTTGATTATGTTTATATAGTTATACTTACCAGGTAACTGTTCTTCCGTTTTACATAAGAGCGTCCGAATCAAACAGAAGGTTGAATGGATAGATTGAACAATCATAGTATCAGGGTTGTATTCGATTATGTTTATATTGTTATAATCACCAGGTAACTGTTCTTCCGTTATACATACGAGCGACTTAATTGAACAGAAGGTTGAATAGTTAGACGACACGATAATTGTATCTGAGTTGTATTCGATGATATCGTGATGATGTTTATATAGCAATACCCACCAGGTAACTGTTCTTCCGTTTTACATACGAGCGACCGAATCGAACAGAAGGTTGAATGGATAGTATCTGGGTTATATTCGATTATGATGTAATGCTGTATATATAGTTATACTCACTAGGTGACAGTATTCCCGTTATACATAAGAGCGTCCGAATCGAACAGAAAGTTGAATGGATAGATTGAACAATCATCGTATCTGGGTTGTATTCGATTATGTTTATATGGTAATACTTACCAGGTAACTGTTCTACCGTTATACATTCGTGCGACTGAATTGAACAAAAGGTTGAATAGTTAGACGACACGATAATTGTATCTGTTGTATTCGATGATATCGTGATGATGTTTATATAGCAATACTCACCAGGTAACTGTTCTTCCGTTTTACATACGAGCGTCCGAATCGAACAGAAGGTTGAATGGATAGATTGAACAATCGTCGTATCTGGGTTGTATTTGATTATGATGTTATGCTGTTTATATAGTTATACTCACTAGGTGACAGTATTCCCGTTATACATACGAGCGACCGAAACGAACAGAAAGTTGAATGGATAGACTGAACAATGTGATATCCGATTATATCGCAATACTGTATGAATAGTGATACTTACCAGGAGACGGTACTTCCGTTACACATACTAGCGACTTAATCGAACGGAATGTTGAATGGTTAGACGACACGATAATTGTATCTGAGTTGTATTCGATGATATCGTGATGATGTTTATATAGCAATACCCACCAGGTAACTGTTTTCCGTTTTACATACGAGCGACCGAATCGAACAGAAGGTTGAATGGATAGTATCTGGGTTATATTCGATTATGATGTGATGCTGTATATATAGTTATACTCACTAGGTGACGGTATTCCCGTTTTACATACGAGCGTCCGAATCGAACAGAAGGTTGAATGGATAGATTGAACAATCATCGTATCTGGGTTGTATTCGATTATGTTTATATAGTTATACTTACCAGGTAACTGTTCTTCCGTTATACATACGAGCGACTGAATTGAACAGAAGGTTGAATGGATAGATTGAACAATCATCGTATCTGGGTTGTATTCGATTATGTTTATATAGTTATACTTACCAGGTAACTGTTCTTCCGTTATACATACGAGCGACTGAATTGAACAGAAGGTTGAAAAGTTAGACAAAACTATAATCGTATCTAGGTTGTTTTCGATTATATCGTGTTGATGTTTATATAGTAATACTCACCAGGTAACCGTTCTTCCGTTTTACATACGAGCGTCCGAATCGAACAGAAGGTTGAATGGATAGATTGAACAATCATCGTATCTGGGTTGTATTCGATTATGTTTATATAGTTATACTTTCCAGGTAAATGTTCTTTCGTTATACATCCGAGCGACTGAATTGAACAGAAGGTTGAAAAGTTAGACTATACTATAATCGTATCTAGCTTGTATTCGATTATATCGTGTTGATGTTTATATAGTAATACTCACCAGGTAACCGTTCTTTCGTTTTACATACGAGCGTCCGAATCGAACAGAAGGTTGAATGGATAAATTGAACAATCATCGTATCTGGGTTGTATTTGATTTCGTTTATATAGTTATACTTACCAGGTAACTGTTCTTCCGTTTTACATAAGAGCATCCGAATCGAACAGAAGGTTGAATGGATAGATTGAACAATCATCGTATCTGGGTTGTATTCGATTATGTTTATATAGTTATACTTACCAGGTAACTGTTCTTCCGTTATACATACGAGCGACTTAATTGAACAGAAGGTTGAATAGTTAGACGACACGATAATTGTATCTGTTGTATTCGATGATATCGTGATGATGTTTATATAGCAATACTCACCAGGTAACTGTTCTTCCGTTTTACATACGAGCGTCCGAATCGAACAGAAGGTTGAATGGATAAATTGAACAATCATCGTATCTGGGTTGTATTTGATTATGTTTATATAGTTATACTTACCAGGTAACTGTTCTTCCGTTTTACATAAGAGCGTCTGAATCGAACAGAAGGTTGAATGGATAGATTGAACAATCATCGTATCTGGGTTGTATTTGATTATGATGATATGCTGTTTATATAGTTATACTCACTAGGTGACAGTATTCCCGTTATACATACGAGCGACCGAAACGAACAGAAGGTTGAATGGATAGTATCTGGGTTATATTCGATTATGATGTTATGCTGCGTATATAGTTATACTCACTAGGTGACGGTATTCCCGTTATACATACAAGCGACCGAAACGAACAGAAAGGTGAATGGATAGACTGAACAATGTGATATCCGATTATATCGAAATACTGTATAAATAGTGATACTTACCAGGAGACGGTACTTCCGTTACACATACTAGCGACTGAATCGAACGGAATGCTGAATGGTTAGACGACACGATAATTGTATCTGAGTCGTATTCGATGATATCGTGATGATGTTTATATTGCAATACCCACCGGGTAACTGTTCTTCCGTTTTACATACGAGCGACCGAATCGAACAGAAGGTTGAATGGATAGTATCTGGGTTATATTCGATTATGATGTTATGCTGTATATATAGTTATACTCACTAGGTGACGGTATTCCCGTTTTACATACGAGCGTCCAAATCGAACAGAAGGTTGAATGGATAGATTGAACAATCATCGTATCTGGGTTGTATTCGATTATGTTTATATAGTTATACTTACCAGGTATCTGTTCTTCCGTTATACATACGAGCGACTAAATTGAAGGTTGAAAAGTTAGACTAAACTATAATCGTATCTAGGTTGTATTCGATTATATCGTGTTGATGTTTATATAGTAATACTCACCAGGTAACCGTTCTTCCGTTTTACATACGAGCGTCCGAATCGAACAGAAGGTTGAATGGATAGATTGAACAATCATCGTATCTGGGTTGTATTCGATTATGTTTATATAGTTATACTTACCAGGTAACTGTTCTTTCGTTATACATACGAGCGACTGAATTGAACAGAAGGTTGAAAAGTTAGACTAAACTGTAATCGTATCTAGGTTGTATTCGATTATATCGTGTTGATGTTTATATAGTAATACTCACCAGGTAACCGTTTTTCCGTTTTACATACGAGCGTCCGAATCGAACAGAAGGTTGAATGGACAGATAGAACAATCATCATATCTGGGTTGTAGTCGATTTTGTTTATATAGTTATACTTACCAGGTAACTGTTCTTTCGTTTTACATAAGAGCGTCCGAATCGAACAGAAGGTTGAATGGATAGATTGAACAATCATTGTATCTGGGTTGTATTCGATTATGTTTATACAGTTATACTTACCAGGTAACTGTTCTTCCGTTATACATACGAGCGACTTAATTGAACAGAAGGTTGAATAGTTAGACGACACGATAATTGTATCTGTTGTATTCGATGATATCGTGATGGAGTTTATATAGCAATACTCACCAGGTAACTGTTCTTTCGTTTTACATACGAGCGTCCGAATCGAACAGAAGGTTGAATGGATAGATTGAACAATCATCGTATCTGGGTTGTATTTGATTATGTTTATATAGTTATACTTACCAGGTAACTGTTCTTCCGTTATACATACGAGCGACTGAATTGAACAGAAGGTTGAATGGATAGATTGAACAATCATCGTATCTGGGTTGTATTCGATTATGTTTATATAGTTATACTTACCAGGTAACTGTTCTTCCGTTATACATACGAGCGACTGAATTGAAAAGTTAGACTAAACTATAATCGTATCTAGGTTGTATTCGATTATGTTTATATAGTTATACTTACCAGGTAACTGTTCTTCCGTTATACATACGAGCGACTTAATTGAACAGAAGGTTGAATGGATAGATTGAACAATCATCGTATCTGGGTTGTATTCGATTATGTTTATATAGTGTTATACTTACCAGGTAACTGTTCTTCCGTTATACATACGAGCGACTGAATTGAACAGAAGGTTGAAAAGTTAGACTAAACTATAATCGTATCTAGGTTGTATTCGATTATATCGTGTTGATGTTTATATAGTAATACTCACCAGGTAACCGTTCTTCCGTTTTACATACGAGCGTCCGAATCGAACAGAAGGTTGAATGGATAGATTGAACAATCATCGTATCTGGGTTGTATTCGATTATGTTTATATAGTTATACTTACCAGGTAACTGTTCTTTCGTTATACATACGAGCGACTGAATTGAACAGAAGGTTGAAAAGTTAGACTAAACTGTAATCGTATCTAGGTTGTATTCGATTATATCGTGTTGATGTTTATATAGTAATACTCACCAGGTTACCGTTTTTCCGTTTTACATACGAGCGTCCGAATCGAACAGAAGGTTGAATGGATAGATTGAACAATCATCGTATCTGGGTTGTATTCGATTTTGTTTATATAGTTATACTCACCAGGTAACTGTTCTTCCGTTTTACATAAGAGCGTCTGAATCGAACAGAAGGTTGAATGAATAGATTGAACAATCATCGTATCTGGGTTGTATTCGATTATGTTTATATAGTTATACTTACCAGGTAACTGTTCTTCCGTTTTACATACGAGCGTCCGAATCGAACAGAAGGTTGAATGGATAGATTGAACAATCATCGTATCTGGGTTGTATTCGATTATGTTCATATAGTTATACTCACCAGGTAACTGTTCTTCCGTTATACATACGAGCGACTGAATTGAACAGAAGGTTGAATAGTAAGACAACACGATAATTGTATCTGTTGTATTCGATGATATCGTGATGATGTTTATATAGCAATACCCACCAGGTAACTGTTCTTCCGTTTTACATACGAGCGTCCAAATCGAACAGAAGGTTGAATGGATAGATTTAACAATCATCGTATCTGGGTTGTATTTGATTATGATGTTATGCTGTTTATATAGTTATACTCACTAGGTGACAGTATTCCCGTTATACATACGAGCGACCGAAACGAGCAGAAGGTTGAATGGATAGTATCTGGTTTATATTCGATTATGATGTTATGCTGTGTAAATAGTTATACTCACTAGGTGACGGTATTCCCGTTATACATACAAGCGACCGAAACGAACAGAATGGTGAATGGATAGACTGAACAATGTGATATCCGATTATATCGCAATACTGTATAAATAGTGATACTTACCAGGAGACGGTACTTCCGTTACACATACTAGCGACTGAATCGAACGGAAAGTTGAATGGTTAGACGACACGATAATTGTATCTGATTTGTATTCGATGATATCGTGATGATGTTTATATAGCAATACCCACCGGGTAACTGTTCTTCCGTTTCACATACGAGCGACCGAATCGAACAGAAGGTTGAATGGATAGTATCTGGGTTAAATTCGATTATGATGTTATGCTGTATATATAGTTATACTCACTAGGTGACGGTATTCCCTTTTTACATACGAGCGTCCAAATCGAACAGAAGATTGAATGGATAGATTGAACAATCATCGTATCTGGGTTGTATTCGATTATGTTTATATAGTTATACTTACCAGGTAACTGTTCTTCCGTTATACATTCGAGCGACTTAATTGAACAGAAGGTTGAATGGATAGATTGAACAATCATCGTATCTAGGTTGTATTCGATTATGTTTATATACTTATACTTACCAGGTAACTGTTCTTCCGTTATACATACGAGCGACTGAATTGAACAGAAGGTTGAAAAGTTAGACTAAACTATAATCGTATCTAGGTTGTATTCGATTATATCGTGTTGATGTTTATATAGTAATACTCACCAGGTAACCGTTCTTCCGTTTTACATACGAGCGTCCGAATCGAACAGAAGGTTGAATGGATAGATTGAACAATCATCGTATCTGGGTTGTATTCGATTATGTTTATATAGTTATACTTACCAGGTAACTGTTCTTCCGTTATACATACGAGCGACCTAATTGAACAGAAGGTTGAATAGTTAGACGACACGATAATTGTATCTGTTGTATTCGATGATATCGTGATGATGTTTATATAGCAATACTCGCCAGGTAACTGTTCTTCCGTTTTACATACGAGCGTCCGAATCGAACAGAAGGTTGAATGGATAGATTGAACAATCATCGTATCTGGGTTGTATTTGATTATGTTTATATAGTTATACTTACCAGGTAACTGTTCTTCCGTTTTACATAAGAGCGTCTGAATCGAACAGAAGGTTGAATGGATAGATTGAACAATCATCGTATCTGGGTTGTATTCGATTATGTTTATATAGTTATACTTACCAGGTAACTGTTCTTCCGTTATACATACGAGCGACCTAATTGAACAGAAGGTTGAATAGTTAGACGACACGATAATTGTATCTGTTGTATTCGATGATATCGTGATGATGTTTATATAGCAATACTCGCCAGGTAACTGTTCTTCCGTTTTACATACGAGCGTCCGAATCGAACAGAAGGTTGAATGGATAGATTGAACAATCATCGTATCTGGGTTGTATTTGATTATGTTTATATAGTTATACTTACCAGGTAACTGTTCTTCCGTTTTACATAAGAGCGTCTGAATCGAACAGAAGGTTGAATGGATAGATTGAACAATCATCGTATCTGGGTTGTATTCGATTATGTTTATATAGTTATACTTACCAGGTAACTGTTCTTCCGTTTTACATACGAGCGTCCGAATCGAACAGAAGGTTGAATGGATAGATTGAACAATCATCGTATCTGGGTTGTATTTGATTATGTTCATATAGTTATACTTACCAGGTAACTGTTCTTTCCGTTTTACATAAGAGCGTCTGAATCGAACGGAAGGTTGAATGGATAGATTGAACAATCATCGTATCTGGGTTGTATTCGATTATGTTTATATAGTTATACTTACCTGGTAACTGTTCTTCCGTTATACATACGAGCAACTTAATTGAACAGAAGGTTGAATAGTTAGGCGACACGATAATTGTATCTGAGTTGTATTCGATGATATCGTGATGATGTTTATTTAGCAATACCCAGCAGGTAACTGTTCTTCCGTTTCACATACGAGCGACCGAATCGAACAGAAAGTTGAATGGATAGTATCTGGGTTATATTCGATTATGATGTATGCTGTATATATAGTTATAATCACTAGGTGTCGGTATTCTTGTTTTACATACGAGCGTCCGAATCGAACAGAAGGTTGAATGGATAGATTGAACAATCATCGTATCTGGGTTGTATTCGATTATGTTTATATAGTTATACTTACCAGGTAACTGTTCTTTCGTTATACATACGAGCGACTGAATTGAACAGAAGGTTGAAAAGTTAGATTAAACTATAATCGTATCTAGGTTGTATTCGATTATATCGTGTTGATGTTTATATAGTAATACTCACCAGGTAACTGTTCTTCCGTTTTACATACGAGCGTCCGAATCGAACAGAAGGTTGAATGGATAGATTGACAATCATCGTATCTGGGTTGTATTCGATTTTGTTTATATAGTTATACTTACCAGGTAACTGTTCTTCCGTTTTACATAAGAGCGTTCGAATCGAACAGAAGGTTGAATGGATAGATTGAACAATCATCGTATCTGGGTTGTATTCGATTATGTTTATATAGTTATACTTACCAGGTAACTGTTCTTCCGTTATACATACGAGCGACTCAATTAAACAGAAGGTTGAATAGTTAGACGACACGATAATTGTATCTGTTGTATTCGATGATATCGTGATGATGTTTATATAGCAATACTCACCAGGTAACTGTTCTTCCGTTTTACATACGAGCGTCCGAATCGAACAGAAGGTTGAATGGATAGATTGAACAATCATCGTATCTGGGTTGTATTTGATTATGTTTATATAGTTATACTAACCAGGTTACTGTTCTTCCGTTTTACATAAGAGCATCTGAATCGAACAGAAGGTTGAATGGATAGATTGAACAATCATCGTATCTGGGTTGTATTCGATTATGTTCATATAGTTATACTCACCAGGTAACTGTTCTTCCGTTATACATACGAGCGACTGAATCGAACAGAAGGTTGAATAGTTAGACGACACGATAATTGTATCTGTTGTATTCGATGATATCGTGATGATGTTTATATAGCAATACTCACCAGGTAACTGTTCATCCGTTTTACATACGAGCGTCCGAATCGAACAGAAGGTTGAATGGATAGATTGAACAATCATCGTATCTGGGTTGTATTTGATTATGATGTTATGCTGTTTATATAGTTATACTCACTAGGTGACAGTATTCCCGTTATACATACGAGCGACCGAAACGAACAGAAGGTTGAATGGATAGTATCTGGGTTATATTCGATTATGATGTTATGCTGTATATATAGTTATACTCACTAGGTGACGGTATTCCCGTTTTACATACGAGCGTCCAAATCGAACAGGAGGTTGAATGGATAGATTGAACAATCATCGTATCTGGTTTGTATTCGATTATGTTTATATAGTTATACTTACCAGGTAACTGTTCTTCCGTTATACATACGAGCGACTGAATTGAACAGAAGGTTGAATGGATAGATTGAACAATCATCGTATCTGGGTTGTTTTCGATTATGTTTATATAGTTATACTTACCAGGTACCTGTTCTTCCGTTTCACATAAGAGCGTCCGAATCGAACAGAAGGTTGAATGGATAGATTGAACAATCATCGTATCTGGGTTGTATTCGATCATGTTTATATAGTTATACTTACCAGGTAACTGTTCTTTCGTTTTACATAAGAGCGTCCGAATCGAACAGAAGGTTGAATGGATAGATTGAACAATCATCGTATCTGGGTTGTATTCGATTATGTTTATATCGTTATACTTACCAGGTAACTGTTCTTTCGTTATACATACGAGCGACTTAATTGAACAGAAGGTTGAATAGTTAGACGACACGATAATTGTATTTGTTGTATTCGATGATATCGTGATGATGTTTATATAGCAATACTCACCAGGTAACTGTTCTTCCGTTTTACATACGAGCGTCCGAATCGAACAGAAGGTTGAATGGATAGATTGAACAATCATCGTATCTGGGTTTTATTTGATTATGTTCATTTAGTTTTACTTACCAGGTAACTGTTCTTCCGTTTTACATAAGAGCGTCCGAATCGAACAGAAGGTTGAATGGATAGATTGAACAATCATCGTATCTGGGTTGTATTCGATTATGTTTATATAGTTATACTTACCAGGTAACTGTTCTTTCGTTATACATACGAGCGACTTAATTGAACAGAAGGTTGAATAGTTAGACGACACGATAATTGTATCTGAGTTGTATTCGATGATATCGTGATGATGTTTATATAGCAATACCCACCAGGTAACTGTTCTTCCGTTTTACATACGAGCGTATGAATCGAACAGAAGGTTGAATGGATAGATTGAACAATCATCGTATCTGGGTTGTATTCGATTTTGTTTATATAGTTATACTTACCAGGTAACTGTTCTTCCGTTTTACATAAGAGCGTCCGAATCGAACAGAAGGTTGAATGGATAGATTGAACAATCATCGTATCTGGGTTGTATTCGATTATGTTTGTATAGTTATACTTACCAGGTAACTGTTCTCCCGTTATACATACGAGCAACTTAATTGAACAGAAGGTTGAATAGTTAGACGACACGATAATTGTATCTGTTGTATTCGATGATATCGTGATGATGTTTATATAGCAATACTCACCAGGTAACTGTTCTTCCGTTTTACATACGAGCGTCCGAATCGAACAGAAGGTTGAATGGATAGATTGAACAATCATCGTATCTGGGTTGTATTCGATTATGTTTATATAGTTATACTAACCAGGTAACTGTTCTTCCGTTATACATACGAGCGACTTAATTGAACAGAAGGTTGAATAGTTAGACGACACGATAATTGTATCTGTTGTATTCGATGATATCGTGATGATGTTTATATAGCAATACTTACCAGGTAACTGTTCTTCCGTTTTACATACGAGCGTCCGAATCGAACAGAAGGTTGAATGGATAGATTGAACAATCATCGTATCTGGGTTGTATTTGATTATGTTTACCAGGTAACTGTTCTTCCGTTTTACATAAGAGCGTCCGAATCGAACAGAAGGTTGAATGAATAGATTGAACAATCATCGTATCTAGGTTGTATTCGATTATATCGTGTTGATGTTTATATAGTTATACTCACCAGGTAACTGTTCTTCCGTTTTACATACGAGCGTCCGAATCGAACAGAAGGTTGAATGAATAGATTGAACAATCATCGTATCTAGGTTGTATTCGATTATATCGTGTTGATGTTTATATAGCAATACCCACCAGGTAACTGTTCTTCCGTTTTACATACGAGCGTCCAAATCGAACAGAAGGTTGAATGGATAGATTGAACAATCATCGTATGTGGGTTGTATTTGATTATGTTTATATAGTTATACTTACCAGGTAACTGTTCTTCCGTTTTACATAAGAGCGTCCGAATCGAACAGAAGGTTGAAAAGTTAGACTAAACCATAATCGTATCTAGGTTGTATTCGATTATATCGTGTTGATGTTGTGGCCTACTTTATAACTCAAAAATGAAATTGAAAAAATAGAAACACATTTGCTGACGGCAGCTGTTCGCCGGAGAACAGATATAGTGAGTTCGGATTTTATTTGGCTCGATGATTGAAAATTCAAATTTTAGAGGGCGCCACTCAATTTGATAGTAAGTTATAAAATATTCGGAAAATTGAGAAACCAAATACCTATCTTCAAACAAATACCTGAAATTATAGAATCAAACTTCCTTAGATATCTGGGTTGGACAAATAGAAGAATAAAACCATATCACATACAAGTACATATAATAAAACACCAAAATGGACAAGGCTATTAAATATCAGGAACCAATGTAAGAATCATATCAGTGAGGTTGTAGAATAAATCAATAAGATAAGTATATCATATCACAGATACATAAATTTTAAACCGGGTGTTATACCTCTTAAAATAACCCGAATGAGATGTAAAACAAGTTGGTATAATTTTAAACCTGTGATCTAGATCCGCTATCGCATAGTACTATGTGAGAGCTTCACAAAAGCTCTAGAGGTATTCATGAAATATAATGGTATGATATGATATCTACAATTAATTATGAAAAACTCTTCAAAGTTAAAACACACTGAAGGTGTAAAAAAACCTGATGTTGGGTCCATATGATCCTCCACAATGTTCCAAATTTCGGCCCCTATCCGAGGTCCAGCTGGTGTAGATGAAGACGAAACGAAGACAGGAAGAAAACAGGCAGCAGACAGGAAACAGCACAGGAAGATGACGAAGAGACGACTAGAAGAAGGCTCACACTCCCAGGTCAGCCAGGGGTCGATGGTGTAGCTCAGCAAGGCGCCAGTCTCTACCGGCTCTACTGGTCCTCATCCGGTGGTTGACTGTCGACTTTAGCCAAGATTTGAAAGTGACTCGATGTTGGCCCTCGTGGGAATCTTGACCAGAGTCAAGGTGTGCCACAAGAGTCGTTCGTTCGATGACAGGAGTCTGATGAGGGCTAAGCTGTACCCTAACACCCTAACAAAAATAGCCTCATGAGAGGACATGTGCCAACGAAAAAACCCAAAAAAAATAAGTATATTTTCCCCCTGAAGATATCATTGCTGGCTTATAAGTCATAACTTACCTTCTGAGAAGGGAGATAAAACTAGAAGATATTTAAAACAGCAAACAGGATTTACAGGACAAAATGGCGGCGTTCCTACCGCATGGCAGTCTCCTGGTGGTCGGCACAAATCCCCATAAAAAGGCTCCAAAACCACAATCGATGGGTGCGACTTGAACTCGGCCCCAACGGCACTCACGTAAATTCCCCAAAAGGGTTAATTTTCGGTTAAACACACCGACAAAAGTCAAGCGCACCTCATCATGGCCACCAGCAAAAAACCTCGAGTTCGCCGCTAGAGGACGGATACCATCTCCTCTTCCCAAAAATTGCCAAAAAAACTCACATCCTGTGTGAAATCAGCGCCAGTTTTGAAATCCTAGCCTCTAATTGGTCAGAACCACAAATGCTATCCCGTTTGACAGAACGAAGTACAACGAAGATAATCGGAGAAGACCATCATTCCTCTTCTTTCTTTTCTGCTACGGGCACGAACACTTACGGCTAACCAACTTGAGACCGAAGATCGATGACAGAAGATCCATGACAGAAAATCAATGACAAACCAAGCAATGACATCGACGTCTAGTAAATAAAATATAACCTATACGATTATATTCTGAAAAGTAAACATAAAACCCAGTAAATCACTCAAGATCACATTCAGATTGAAAAATCCTGGAATAACCTTCAATAGCCTGGATTTCATCACACTAGAGAACACATCAACGGTATGTCACCTGCTTACATGTGAAAGGATGTTTTCATACTCTATTTTCTTCAATTCCAGGCCTAGGATCAGACAGGTAGCCAGAAATCATAAGATTCCTGCAACTTGTTACATCACTTCCAACAGCCTTTAGAATGTCAGAAGCAAAAGTAATACCTAGTGTTGAAAACCTGCGAATTTACTTGCATTCACTCTATGTGATGTTTGTTTTGAAATAGTGGTTTTGATAGATGTTCTATTTAGGAATTTGATTTCAAGACTGAATGTTCTTTGTGAGTACTATGCCAATGCCAAATAAATGAAAGATTTACTATATAAAAAACCAAATCAAAAGGTAGCAATTTTATATGCTACACATACCCCTCTCCGAAGAGTAAAAATTTGTAAACAAATTTTTATGAGGTAGTAGCTACTTAGTGACATTAATGGATTTATTTATAGTATCTTCGCGTACCAAACGTTCCGTAAGGAAGTCAAAAATCAGTATTGTGTCTATATAGGGAAAAGTCAAAATCGGTTTACAGGTCAAAATCGGTTTACAGGTCAAAATCGGTTTACAGGTCAAAATCGGTAGGTCAAATCCATTTTATCAAAATCACTAGTAAATTCAATGAATTGCCAAATAACAAAAGAAATATTTACACAAGGAAATAATGATATTCAGTTCAGGTTGGCCAGACCTATCTGAAACATCAACAGGGAAAAAATTGAATTGAAGTATGCATACTGTAACGCTTTCTGCTTGGAGAAGCGTTATTTGGCGCTTTAGCTCGGGTGCTATATTTACAGATCTCGGGCGCCACCTATATTATAGTGGTAGGTCCACTTGCACCGGGTAACTATCAGTGAAGAAAGTTTAATCCAGGGGTCTTCAGATGTTAATTGTCAAAGTGACATTCGTGAAAGTATCAATTCCCTGAACCTCGTTGCTTTGTTAATAAAAAAAAAATCAAAACTTACTCAGAGAAAAAAAAATGAAACTACCAATAATAATATCTATTATTATATTCATTAAATATTTACATTTGCATTGCAACTAGAATGTGAAATCATATAAACGATATCCTAATATATCCTAATATATCCTACAATATCCCATGATATCCTCTCAGTATCCCCCTCCCAAGGGTTCGCGAAACTAGAAGATTTCCGGAAGAAAATATGTGAACTAATTCTAGTTCATGACTGAAAGCATTAATTACCAATTACCACGGCAAAACAAATTATTCAAGCAACTCGCGAAAAGCAAAATTACAGTGAACCATTCCAAGCAGAAGTGCAAAGCCATGCGAAGCAGATCTAGCAATAAACTCTAAATCCACCCTTCTTAGAGCGACCCCGGGTATTTTGTCCTACCAACCGAATATAATTCGCAGATGGTATGCCAAAACACCCTGTATATCGATCTTTCAGCAGGGAGTACAACTACCAGACACCACTTCAGGTACCGAATAGAATTCGCAGAACCTCAAGCAGTGTTTCGGTAAATACCTCCTGTCCCCCAGACCGAATATGATTCGCAGAAAGTGGGACAGCAGTCACCCTGTATCAAGATACGTATACGGTCTCCCTCAGCGCGGGTGTACCAACTCATCTGAGATTCGGCTCGAGTTGGCAGAGAGCGACCCCCTGGTATTTTGTCCTACCAACCGAATATAATTCGCAGATGGTATGCCAAAATACCTTGTAAATCGATCCTTGCTGGGAGCAAAACAGTTGGAGACCACTTCAGATACCGAATAGAATTCGCAGAACCTGAAGCAGTTTTC
Source organism: Chrysomela aeneicollis (assembly GCA_029955515.1). Classification (NCBI taxonomy): domain Eukaryota; kingdom Metazoa; phylum Arthropoda; class Insecta; order Coleoptera; family Chrysomelidae; genus Chrysomela; species Chrysomela aeneicollis. The sequence goes on along the minus strand of JARUHQ010000001.1, from coordinate 22,557,651 downwards.
CGGCATATACCTACTATCCCCCAGACCGAATATAATTCGCAGAAAGTGGGATAGCAGTCACCCAGTACAAGAATGCGAATACGGCACCCTCCGCTCAACTCGTATTTCGGTTTACCTACTTGCGGTCTCAAGTGGCTGTCTGGCTCGGCAAGTCTCGGTGTCCAGTTCGCGGTATCGAACTCTCGCTCTCTCTCTTTCGAACCTTGGCTGCGGCTTTCAGCTGGTCGGAGCTCTCAAGCGTTCTGGTTGCGGTCTCAAACAGAACTGGCGTTTTCGCGTCGCGATCGCGGGTATATCTCCGTTCGCCCCACTCTACTCTCGGTTTGATTCAGTGGGGATCGCTCGAAGTGCGCATCGCTGCAAACTTGACTCGATATCGTCGAACGCCAGCCTATCTCGCTAATTAATTATCAGTAATTATAACTATCAAATCATGACTTCGCACTAACTTGATATTTACTAATACACTTCCGGTGTGTGAAAACAAATCGTTACGAAAAAGAACGGAATTCCTAGCACGACATTTACCCAGGATACTACCCGATTACTACTATATACAGTATGTTCATAAAAATTCAAGTAACTTCGTTACATCCCCCCCTTACTTCCTAAAAAAATAATATATCTATATTATTTTTCATACTTGAATACCTATACAAAAACAAAAAAAATCTGAACAAATGAAATGAAAAGCACAAAAAAAATCATCATCACCATGCACCCTTCAGTTCTGGCTCCATCTTCTTCCTGTCCACGGGTCCACTCACTTCTTGGAAGGCCTCTGTTTTCTTCGGCGTGCGTTGGGTCTGCATGGTCGACGCTCCGGGGGTCTGGTCACCTCATTCACATGGGCGTTGGGTCTGCATGGTCTTCGCTCCGGGGGTCTGGTCACCTCATTCACATGGGCGTTGGATCTACATGGTCTTCGCTCTGGGGGTCTGGTCACCTCATTTGCGAAGGGTTGACGGCATTGTGTGCACTCTCGTGCTGACTTGTCGATCGGCCGTACTCTATAGTTTGCCCACTCCCAGATCTTCGCGGCTTCTCGTATGGACGTGCTGTTATTTTTTGCCCCAGGTTTGGGCAAGAAGGCTTCTCGAGATTGCCTCTTCCATGGACTCTTCTGATGCGAAGACTTGTACTGCTGACAAGACGAACAGCTCCGGACATACTTAGCAATATCCCGGATCATTCCTGGCCAATAATAGCGATTTGCTATTCTGGCGGTGGTCTTGGCTATCCCGACATGTTCAGCCATGTTCATCACGGATGATCTAGCTGGTTTCGGGATATACAGTTTACAGGGATCGGTCAATTCTGGTTCAGTGCGTTCGGTAGGATCCCGAACATGACGGTAGAGTCGGTCGTCTGCGATATAATAATCGGGATTGGCGGCGGTGTTATCCAGAACTTCATCCTTCTTTCGTACTGTCACGACTGGTGAACTCCAAGGTGTGTTAGACGGTTCTGAGACACCTTCCTCTAGCACTCTATCGACTTTGGTATTCAGGACTTCCTGCTTTCTTGGACCCTGGGGTAGGTTACGCTGTTTGATCGGCTCCGGGTTGATCAAACGTATCTCATGTTTGAGAATCGGAGTACCTCCATGTATGCTCTCAGATGGAGAAAATTCTTGATCCAGGAACGCTTTGTGTCTCCTATCCTCCGTCGGAGTCAGTCCAAGGTTTTCAGTACCATCAACGGTATTGATCGGGTCTGACGGTTCGGGTGTTCGGTCGGTTATCGGCTTTCCATCGATACGGATGTCTCCACCTGATAAGTCTAGTTGGAATTTCTGCGGTTTCAGAATATCCATACCAATGACAAAATCAGAAGACAGACCAGGAAGATGTCCAACTGTTGCTGGAATAGTTGCATCTCCAATCACTAATTTCAAGTGATGAGTGCCGGGAACTTGAGCTGGTAGGCCATTCGCCATTCTGGCCATTGATACATTCGTTGTATCCTTTGGGACTCCCATTTCCTGGCATCTTCGAGCCACTGCATCTCCTATATACGTCTTCGATGCTCCGGTATCCAACAGTGCTTTATAACAGCCACCCAGGGTATGTACAGAAACGAAGGGACGGGCATCTTCTGGACGGACGGTACGGATCGTTTCCGAGACATTTGTAGGATGGCATTGCTTGGGTCTCGGTACGGGGCAATGCCTTCCTAGTTTTCCGACCTAGGACAAGGGCAGTCTCTTGACAACACTCCCTGTTTTCCACAGCGGGAGCAAAATATCCTAGGAGCCGATCTGCACTGATTTCTCAGATGTCCTGTCTGACCACATCTCCAACATACGGATTGTGGAGATGTCCTCGACAGCTGAACAGGTGTTCTCGATTCGGTTCCTGCAGGAGTTGATGGTCCTGTACTGGCAGGTCTTGATATCGGTGAGGCCAACGGTAGGGCCGACGGCGGGGCTAACGGATGGGCCAAGGGAGGAGCTGACGGAGACGCAGTCGACACTTTTTGCTGTCCTGCTGTCCGTCCGTAGATCTGGTACCTTTCCTGCAGCTCTTCACGAAGGAGTTCAAACTCCTTCACAGCACGAGAGAAGGTGACAATATCGGCAAAGTCACTCCTCTTGATGTGCTGTCGGTATTCGGGCAACAGGTTTCGGTACAGCCACATGAGTTCTTGCTCCGGTGTCATGCCTCCATGTCTTCGTACAAGCGTCTGGATGTCGGTTACATATGCTTGTACGGGCTCATTCGGTCTCTGAAGTCGTCTGCCAATCGCTACCTCTAGGTCAACCTGGTAGTTGGCTGGGAAGTAGAAAATGCGGAATAATTCGACGAAGGCTTCCCAAGTTGAACAAGCAGTCCGGTTATTTCTAAACCAAAGGGCGGTTTCCCCTTCGAATAGATCAGGTAGTACGGCTAACATCCTGTAGGCGGGTATGTTCTGAGAGAGTCGGATCTCATCAAGCCTCTCCAGGAATGCTACAGGATCTCCCAGTCCATTGAACGACAATTGCCAGTCACGGGTTCGCAATGGTTCCGGAGTTGTCATCGACATGGACGGGACTGTCATCATTGGGGTAGTCATCATCGGGGCGGTTGATTGAGTAGCGGACGTGGTAGTTACGGGCGGTACGGTTCCAGGTGCAGTAACGTTCACTGGGGGCACGGTGTTCAGATTCGGGAATGTCCAAGTCGAAGTCAGTGGAACACTCCCGGGTACAGGCGTCGATGGTGCGGTTACCACCCTTCCTTCCCTGAGGAATCTTATCAGTCTCTTCCTCTTATCTTCGACTGTACCAGTGACATCCAGCCCAAATTTAGACAACTCTATGTCTATATCTGCCTTCTTTAGCTGATACACCCAGCTCACTCTCACGTCAACTGGATCTTTTTGCTTCGATGGCGAAGTCTGCCCATCTGAAGGGTCTTTCGGGGATTCCTCGTTCACCATTTTCAGAAATCGAATATCGGCGCGACTGACTTGATGATTTTAAACGAGGTGTCTCTTGCTATCGAACAACTATCAGCTGTCAAAGTGACAGATACTGGATTTGGAAAATACACGGGTTTTATCCGATGTCCCTATACCTTACTAACACGTTCCTAACCCAAAACTTGCTTCCGGAAGCTGAAATCTCGAGCTACGATAGTCGTATCAGATTCTGAACTCCCGGAATGAATTCCTTGCACCCAAAAACCTATTAGACGAGATACAACTCGACTTCACGTGACTGCTGTCAAAATGACAGTTCTCGGTATTCTGCGGTATCAGAAAAGTGCGAGGGAATACGGTTTTCAGCGGTTTCTGAAAATTTTGCGGTCCCTGCAGCTTATTTCACACGTTTCGGTCGTGTATTTCAGTCACAAGTGCTCGGATAGGTTTGGGAACAATCGGAATGAATTCCTTGACCTCGAAAACCTAGAAAACGATATGCAGCACGGCCCTATCCTCTAACCTTCCAAACGGCTGTCACAATGACAGGTATCGAATTATTTACAAAATATTTACAATAAATTTACGGTCCCTGCTCGGGCGCCAAATTTGTAACGCTTTCTGCTTGGAGAAGCGTTATTTGGCGCTTTAGCTCGGGTGCTATATTTACAGATCTCGGGCGCCACCTATATTATAGTGGTAGGTCCACTTGCACCGGGTAACTATCAGTGAAGAAAGTTTAATCCAGGGGTCTTCAGATGTTAATTGTCAAAGTGACATTCGTGAAAGTATCAATTCCCTGAACCTCGTTGCTTTGTTAATAAAAAAAAAATCAAAACTTACTCAGAGAAAAAAAAATGAAACTACCAATAATAATATCTATTATTATATTCATTAAATATTTACATTTGCATTGCAACTAGAATGTGAAATCATATAAACGATATCCTAATATATCCTAATATATCCTACAATATCCCATGATATCCTCTCAGTATCCCCCTCCCAAGGGTTCGCGAAACTAGAAGATTTCCGGAAGAAAATATGTGAACTAATTCTAGTTCATGACTGAAAGCATTAATTACCAATTACCACGGCAAAACAAATTATTCAAGCAACTCGCGAAAAGCAAAATTACAGTGAACCATTCCAAGCAGAAGTGCAAAGCCATGCGAAGCAGATCTAGCAATAAACTCTAAATCCACCCTTCTTAGAGCGACCCCGGGTATTTTGTCCTACCAACCGAATATAATTCGCAGATGGTATGCCAAAACACCCTGTATATCGATCTTTCAGCAGGGAGTACAACTACCAGACACCACTTCAGGTACCGAATAGAATTCGCAGAACCTCAAGCAGTGTTTCGGTAAATACCTCCTGTCCCCCAGACCGAATATGATTCGCAGAAAGTGGGACAGCAGTCACCCTGTATCAAGATACGTATACGGTCTCCCTCAGCGCGGGTGTACCAACTCATCTGAGATTCGGCTCGAGTTGGCAGAGAGCGACCCCCTGGTATTTTGTCCTACCAACCGAATATAATTCGCAGATGGTATGCCAAAATACCTTGTAAATCGATCCTTGCTGGGAGCAAAACAGTTGGAGACCACTTCAGATACCGAATAGAATTCGCAGAACCTGAAGCAGTTTTCCGGCATATACCTACTATCCCCCAGACCGAATATAATTCGCAGAAAGTGGGATAGCAGTCACCCAGTACAAGAATGCGAATACGGCACCCTCCGCTCAACTCGTATTTCGGTTTACCTACTTGCGGTCTCAAGTGGCTGTCTGGCTCGGCAAGTCTCGGTGTCCAGTTCGCGGTATCGAACTCTCGCTCTCTCTCTTTCGAACCTTGGCTGCGGCTTTCAGCTGGTCGGAGCTCTCAAGCGTTCTGGTTGCGGTCTCAAACAGAACTGGCGTTTTCGCGTCGCGATCGCGGGTATATCTCCGTTCGCCCCACTCTACTCTCGGTTTGATTCAGTGGGGATCGCTCGAAGTGCGCATCGCTGCAAACTTGACTCGATATCGTCGAACGCCAGCCTATCTCGCTAATTAATTATCAGTAATTATAACTATCAAATCATGACTTCGCACTAACTTGATATTTACTAATACACTTCCGGTGTGTGAAAACAAATCGTTACGAAAAAGAACGGAATTCCTAGCACGACATTTACCCAGGATACTACCCGATTACTACTATATACAGTATGTTCATAAAAATTCAAGTAACTTCGTTACAATACTCTCAAGGGAACAATTATAATTAGATTTTCTACTAATTATTATCTCTAAAATATAGGAAAACCAACCAAGGTTTCCTAAGTTACACCAGCAAAAATTGTCAAAAATTGACCTCAAAATTTGTAATTGCAATTACTTAATATTGTGCACCATCGCACCAAAAAATTGTGCACCAACGCACCAAAAAAATTTTAGTAAAACTTTAGCATCAAGTTTACTCAAACTGAACATTTAACCAAACCACTACAGATATACTCTGTGTACAAATCAAAAAATTACGGTTTGAATTAAATAACTATCCAACAGAAACATCTGAATTGGATCCAAAATATTCCTTAAGATCTTTAATATGCCATTCTCCAGCAGGAGAACCATCCATATTATCTAAGGAATAAACTAAGCAAGATATTCGCTTCTTCACTGTACATAATATATATTTCGGAGCTAATTTGGCACTGAATTTAATCGAAGCATCAGAAAGAATTTTATTCCTTTTCCAAACCTTATCACCCTCATTAAATACATGATATCTTTTCCGGAGATTGTAAGATTTTGCATTCCTCTGATAAGCTTTATGTAGTCTTCCTGGATAGTCACAAATACTTCACTAAGACCCTTGACATCTTGAACATAACTATCCCTACAATCAGGTAAAAGTTCTATGTCTTGAGTGTTAGGAAGGTTACCATAAAAATTACCAGAAATAGGCACATTACGACCAAAATTTAGAAAAGCAGGGGAGTAATGGGTGACTTCATGGGTTGCTGTATTTATCGCTTGTTGAATCTTATACAATTCTTTATCCCAATCTTTGTGTTCATCCACATAACTTCTAATGGCTTGACCTATGGTTTTATTGGTTCTTTCTACAAAATTACACTGTGCTGAGTAGCGAGGAGTGTACCATATTTTCTGAACCTTATATGTTTCAGCTAACTTTTTAAACTGTTTTCCAGCAAACTGTGTTCCGTTATCACAGATGATGAACTGTGGTACTCCAAAAATCAAAAAAACTTGATTTTCCATAAATTTAATTATGCTAGGTGCCTTGGCATCTCGCATTGGACACAACAGTGTATATTTAGTAAAGAAATCCGAAACAACCAATGAATAAGTAAAACCTTTAGAAGATCTGGGAAATGGTCCCATAATATCAACAGCAATAGTCTGAAAAGGATATTTGACGGAACGTTGAGCACCCATAAGTCCCATACGAGGAGTGTTCGATAATTTTTGCGACTGGCAGACTTTACACGACTTTACATATCTTAAGATATCGCACCTCATTTTAGGCCAATAGTAGTGATCTTGAATTCTCGATAGTGTCTTAAAAAAACCAAAGTGACTGCAAATTGATGGATCATGTGAATCTTTTATTACAGAAATTCTTTGTGATTTCGGCACAACTACTTTCCATTCAACGATATTAGATTTAATGGGTACTTTTGAAGGAACATATTTATATATCAAATCATTATCTACTTTAAAATGGGAATAGGCATCAGGATCTTGTAAAACTTTAGCTCGCAGAGAGGAATACCAGGTATCTGAATCTTTAGATACAATATCTATTAGATTTACTTCTAACTTGTCCATTTCAACTGAAGGAATTCTGGAGAGAAAATCTGGCACTCGATTATTAGCACCCTTAGTATAGGTCCACTCAAAAGTGTGTTGCCTCAATTTAACAGCCCATCTGGCTAATCTCCCTGAAGGATCTTTAAGATTATGAAGCCAGAGGAGACTATGGTGATCAGTAGTCACCTTTAAAACAGTTCCTTCAATATAAGGACGAAATTTATCTATCAAAAAGATTAAACTCAATAATTCCCTCTCTGTTACACTGTAATTCCTTTCCGATTTTGATAGGGACCTTGAGGCATAGGCAATGACTCTCTCGACACCTTGAACCTCCTGAGTCAACACACCACCCACGTCTACATCACTTGCATCGCACTGGATGGTAAATGGCAAAGCAAAATCAGGAGGACATAAAATGGGTGCTGACACAAGAGCATTCTTGATGGCGAGAAAGGAAGCTATCGCCTCAGGAGTCCACTCTATAGGTTGCTTTTTACCTTTCCCTTTCAACAAAGCGCTAATAGGAGCTATTAAAGTAGAAAAATTATCAATAAATCTCCTATACCATGAACAAAGACCCATAAAACGTTTTATCTCAGTACTAGTAGTTGGACGAGCATAATTAACCATAACTGAAACTTTGGAAGGATCAGTCCTGATTCCTTGCCTATCTATTACAAAACCGAGATATTTAAGAGATGTTCTAAAAAACTCGCATTTCTTTAAATTTATGGTTAAATTAGCATCTTTCAAGATACCCTTTACTTCGTATAAAAGATTCACATGCTCCTCAAAAGTAGATGAAATAATGATTATATCATCCAAATATGTGAATAAATGAGGCTCGAATCGGGGGCCGAACAACGCATCACACAGTCTTTGTTGCGTCTGCGCGCTGTTACATAAGCCAAACGGCATAACATTAAAGTGAAATAGTCCTCGTCCTGGAATACTAAACGCAGTTTTTTCTTTAGACGACTCTGTAAGTGAAAAAAGCTTTCCTTAAATCGATACTCGATATATACTTAGCGTTTCTCAACAAAGTTAAGATTTTGTCTATCCTTGGTAGTGGATAGCTATCGTGTTTAGTAAGTTCATTCAACTTACGTCCATCAAAACAAAATCGGTATTCACCAGATGATTTCTTAACTAACAGGACGGGACTGTTCCAAGGACTGTGTGATGGTTCAACAACACCCAATCTGAGCATGTCATCTAGTTCATCATTAAGCATGTTCAACATATATGGTGACATTAAAAATTGCCTCTGTTTAAACGGTTTTGCATCACCGGTATCAATCTTTAAAGTTATCTTATTAGTTCGACCTAAACGAGAATCACTACTAATTTCCTTAAATGGGTTTACAAGATCTTTCATTTGTCTCATCTGTTCCTGTGTGAGCTCATCATCAATATTTGTCTCAAGACTTGTCTCAAAAATACTACATTGTTGAGAAGTGGCAACAATGTCTACAGTTTCACCTGAAACTCGACATTTAATGTCCCAACTAAAATTTTGAAAATCAATGGACACACCAAATTTACTACAGAAATCACTGCCCAAAATAAAAGATTGTGATAGGGAAGGTACCACTAATGCAGGAATAATTTGTACGTCTCCATTTATGTGAATAGGCAAATCTACTATTCCATCAACTTTTTGCTGTGTACCATCAGCAGTTAAAACATGGTTCAAGTGAGGACTTCTGATTAGTAAATCAAGATTTTTTATTGTCCTTAAACCTCCTTGACCTATGACGGACATGTTGGCACCACTGTCTAAAAGTGCAATGACATCTGTGTCAAAAAGTTGAATTTTTACATAAGGCCTATTATCATTAATTTTCTTAAACAATAAAGGAGCTACAGAATTTGAAGGATCTTTCTCAAAATTAAAATTTAAACTATTGGCTCTTGGAATATTTGGAGAAAATTGAGAGCCTTTAACAACATTCTCCTTTATTCGTTTCCCTTACACCTACCACAGTCTTTGAAAAAAACATTTGGTGTTCCACATTTAAAACAAAACTTTTTCCTGATGCCTGACTTACAATTTTGAAAAGTATGATTTGCTAAATTGCATCTCCAGCAAATAACAGGATTTCTCACTTTAGAGTTTCCCACTTTACTGGTAGCTGTACCAACTGATGAGGAAAGGGCAGAAGTGCTATTTGGAAAATTTGAAGGTGAAGAATTTGTAGGTGAAGAATTTGAAGTAGAAGTGGCATTTCTGAATTCATTTTTCCGGAATTTATTACCAGAATCTTTATTCTTAGGTCTATTCGAAATGAAAGCTAACTCTGGATCATCTAACATAGATACTGATCTACTCTGGGAACTAGAACTACTGGGGCATAATGCATCAGATTCCTCTAACTTTTTACATAAAATTCCAAGATGTGAAACTGAATCGATATCACACAATGCCAACCTACTCCGATAATCAGATTTTAATCCCATTTTGATATATCTAACTTTATAGGACAAGGGGATTAACTTACAGTCATACTCCACCAAAGTGTTTAATATGTAGTCATAGACTTACATTAGGGACATGGACATGTTTCGAAGGATTAATCCTTCATCATCAGCAATACTACAAAGAACATCTATTAAGAGAAAAAACTATGTTAAAAATCTTGACACATCAAAAAAGAAGTACCTAAAAACTTACCAATGGTGACAGTGAAAATTTAAACATGAAAAATAAAATTAAACAAAGGGGGTCGCACTAAGTGCGAACTCCCAATGTTAAGGAATCTTCAGAAATCTCATAATCAACTAATTAATCAAAAATTTTTTATATAGAGGTGAATGTTAAGGAACCATGTCTTCTTAATCGAAAGAATGACTTACAAGTGAAGTGAAATGACATGTGAAACAAATCATATCAAGCACAGAAAATATGACAAATAATGAATTGACAAATGATTGAATCTATGGATAATGTAGACACTTGACTTCAAGGAGAAAGAATCATAACCACAAGCAACCAAGGTTGGTGAACAGAAAAGAAAAACAGAGAAATTAGAAAATTAAGGAATTAAACAACCTCAAACTGTCAAACTGAGTCTGCTCATTGAGACATGCTGTCTCAGAATCCTTAATGCATTTATTGATTTCATAAGTTTCAAAAATATTGAGTTTTTTACCCTTTTCGCAAAAATGTCGAAATTTCAAACCAGAAGTTTGATCAAAAGAATGTTTCTCATTAATAATGTGATTGGAGAAAACAGAATTAGAATTAATGGAATCTTTATCAGAATTATTATTAATCAAGCGAATATGTTCTGCAATCCTATGTTTGAATTTTCTGCCTGTTTGACCAATATAGCACATATTGCAATTAAGTTCTGAACAGTTCAGTCTGTAAACACCAGATTTTTCCAAAGGTGGGATTTTATCTTTAGAGTTAACAAGAGAACATTTTAAATTGTTAGAAGTTTTGAAAGAAAAGGAATAATTATGAGGATGATCAGAATTCAATTTATTATTTAGAATATTTTTCAGATCAAGAGAAATGGGACCAAAAAACGACAAAGAAAAATGTTTAGTAACAACTGGTTGATCAGAAATTGTGTGAGAAGAAAATCTATTGGCATATCTGTAATACAATCTGTTAATTAAATGTATAGGAAAACCATTATTGATAGCTACTTGTTTAATGATATTAAGTTCTAAGTTAAAATTCTCTTCATTTAGTGGAATAGTGAATAAGCGATGGAATAAAGAATGGAAAGATGAAAATTTCTGATTATAAGGGTGACATGAATTATAAGGGATGACATTATCAGTACTAGTAGGTTTTCTGTAAATGGAAAATTGTAAGACATCAGATTTATGAATTAAAAGGTCTAAAAATGGAAGTTTGTTGTCAGATTCTATTTCCATAGTGAAATTAATTCTGGGATGAACAGTATTAATAAAAGACAAAAAGTTATTAAGATCATTTACAGAACCTTGAAAAAGGGCTAAAATATCATCCACATATCTATGCCAAAAGATGATTTTATTAAAACTTGGGAGGGAAGAAATTATGGATTCTAAGTGTGACATAAAAATTTCTGCTAGAAGTGGGCTGAGGTTTGAACCCATAGCCAGGCCAGTTTTCTGAATATAAAAGGAATTATTGAATTGAAAAAAGTTTTGTTTCAATACTAAATCCACTAAAGAACATAAATTGAGAATATGATAAGTGGAGAGGTTAGAGTTAGAAAAAAGTAATTGTCTAAGAATCATGAGGCAATCTTCAGGATCAATGCTAGGGAATAAATTAGTGACATCAAAAGATACTAAGATAGAATCTGAAGGAATATTAAAATGGGAAATTCTATTGGTTAAATCCAAAGAATTTTTGACGGCAAAGGGATTGGAGAAATCAGTCAAAAGAGGCAAAATAGAATTCAACCAACAAGCTAATTTTGAAGCCGGAGAATTGATGTAAGAGACAACTGGTCTAATAGGAATATTAGGCTTATGGATTTTAGGTAAACCATACAATCTAGGGGTAGCAGGATTCATTGGAGATAAAAAGAATTTGTTGGATTCAAGAAAAACAATAGTATCATTCATGTCATGAAAAGTTTGTTTAACCAGGTTGTGAAATTTAGTAGTTGGGTTTAATCTAATTGGAGAAAAATCATCATTAGAAAGGAAAAATTCAACTTTAGCTATATAGTCAGTTTTTTTCATGATAACCAAACAATTACCTTTATCAGCTTTAGAAACAATCAAATCGTTATCAACAATCTTCTTTTTAATACTCTTAACAGATTTTTGAAGTTTATTGAGGGAAAAATTATCAGAAAAAGAAGGAGGAAAATCAGTGTTTACAAACTGAGAGTTCAAAAATGTAGCTACTTCAGCTCTTACGGCATCTTTAGACTCAGAGACAGCAGACTCAATAGCAAACTCAGCCTCAACAGCCAAAGTGGTAAAATGAGATGTATTCAGATTAGGTTTTATGTTAAATTTCAAACCTTGGTTCAAAAGATGTTGTTCATCATTATTAAACAAAGTGTCAGAAAGATTAAGAGTTCTTTTATGAAATTCAAAATCAGAAAAATGATTTGGAGTGATATAAGAATGGTGAGAGTGATGAGAATAATCAGAATTTAAGTTACGAATTTTGTTTAGAAGTTTATGAAATTTTAAATTACCTTGGTAACCTCTCTGCACTTGAAGTCAAAAGAGTCCCATTAGTTTAAAAGTTTGAAATAAGTAATTTTCAAAGTTAAATCAATTAAATTTAAAGAGGAATAGTGTTTTTTGATTTCTTCTTTAATCCAAATTGTCCGGGCAAACTGTAGAGCTCTTTCTGAAGAATAAGTTGAAGATCTCGAAGTTAGGGAAACATATCTGGGAGTAAGTTTTCTTCTTAGGCATTCCTTATCGAACCATATATCAAGCATAACCATCTTTCTCTTTAATCTAACTTTAGTTACTTCCGCTGCTCCATGACTGAGCCTATTAAAAAGTGCTTCCATACAAGCAATATAGATAACTACAGGTTCTGAATTTCCCTGTTTCCGGTTCTTCATCTGTTGCCACACTCCATCTTCAAAATCTGACACTAAAAAATCTTTCCTCATTTTTAAAGTTAAAGAGTCCCAATCAGTGACTTGAGATTCAATGTATCTAAACCAAAAAGTGGCTTTACCAGTAAAAAGATCACTAGCAGACTCAAACAATTCAAGTTTAGATATATGTCTTGCTTGTGCAAGTTCTTCAATACGCTCAATGAATGATAAGAGATTTTTTGATTCTCCATCAAATTGTATTCCCAATTTGTAAACAGGAGTTGATTTCGTGAAATTTTGAGAGAAAGAATTACTGGTAGATGGTCTCATCAGTGGATTGACGGTAGAGTTCATTAATGGCACATTAACTGGCTCAGATTCCGGTTCTGATACCTTATCATGTAATTCAGCATCTAATTGTAGAGATGTGGCATAAGATTCATTTTCAAACAATGACATATCTTCAAAATTTTCATCTGTGTTGTTTAATGAAATTCTCTGAATCCTCAAAGTCACATGACACAATCTAGACACAGCTCTTTTATAAGTGGAATCTGTAGAAGGACCATCAAAATCACTGATTAAAAATTTAATAGAAGTTAATGTATTCTCTATTTCTGTTTTCTCAATCTCAAAATCAAAAGATGGGTCTACTAAGGCAAGAACATTCTGTCCTTGTTGAATCTCTTTTGAAATCAAACGACCTAAAATTTTCCTCTTATCATCCATATTGCGATCAGAAATAACACCTCTGATCCTCAACTCATAGTTGATCTCAGCTATCAGCAAGTGTTTCACCTTAAGTGAATCCATAATGATGAATATGAGCAGAAACGAATGAAAGCAAATGAAATATCTAAATAAATTCCTGAAGCAAGTAGTTGTCAGTCACAAAAATATCTATGAAAATTCCTATGAAAAATGTCTGTCAAAATTGTTACCAGAAATTTATTTTCAAAAAGGAAATTTTCAAAAATTGCTATCTTAGCTCCAAAACATATAATTATTACAAACAAACACACACACCGAAATGCTCTCCAGTGTGATAAAATCCAAGATATCTCTCAGAAAAAATACCTATCCTGTTCACCTGTTAGAAAACACCTAAAGGTGTTCCTGAAATGTCTGTCTTCAAATAAACAAGACTTGATGGACAGGCTGTTTATTCAACTAAATGTTCCAAACCAAACAATCTAAGAAAATCAAATTCAGGTTTTTTAAAAATGTATTCAACATAAAATTTGAATTTTCGAGCCCCACACGTTGGACGCTATTTATGTGGCCTACTTTATAACTCAAAAATGAAATTAAAAAAATTGAAACACATTTGCTGACGGCAGCTGTTCGCCGGAGAACAGATATAGTGAGTTCGGATTTTATTTGGCTCGATGATTGAAAATTCAAATTTTAGAGGGCGCCACTCAATTTGATAGTAAGTTATAAAATATTTGGAAAATTGAGAAACCAAATACCTATCTTCAAACAAATACCTGAAATTATAGAATTAAACTTTCTTAGATATCTGGGTTGGACAAATAGAAGAATAAAACCATATCACATACAAGTACATATAATAAAATACCAAAATGGACAAGGCTATTAAATATCAGGAACCAATGTAAGAATCATATCAGTGAGGTTGTAGAATAAATCATTAAGATAAGTATATCACATCACAGATACATAAATTTTAAACCGGGTGTTATACCTCTTAAAATAACCCGAATGAGATGTAAAACAAGTTGGTATAATTTTAAACCTGTGATCTAGATCCGCTATCGCATAGTACTATGTGAGAGCTTCACAAGAGCTCTAGAGGTATTTATGAAATATAATGGTATGATATGATATCTACAATTAATTATGAAAAACTCTTCAAAGTTAAAACACACTGAAGGTGTAAAAAAACCTGATGTTGGGTCCATATGATCCTCCACAATGTTCCAAATTTCGGCCCCTATCCGAGGTCCAGCTGGTGTAGATGAAGACGAAACGAAGACAGGAAGAAAACAGGCAGCAGACAGGAAACAGCACAGGAAGATGACGAAGAGACGACTAGAAGAAGGCTCACACTCCCAGGTCAGGCAGGGGTCGATGGTGTAGCTCAGCAAGGCGCCAGTCTCTACCGGCTCTACTGGTCCTCATCCGGTGGTTGTCTGTCGACTCTGGCCAAGATTTAAAAGTGACTCGATGTTGGCCCTCGTGGGAATCTTGACCAGAGTCAAGATGTGCCACAAGAGTCGTTCGTTCGATGCCAGGAGTCTGATGAGGGCTAAGCTGTACCCTAACACCCTAATAAAAATAGCCTCATGAGAGGACATGTGCCAACGAAAAAACCCAAAAAAAAAAGGTATATTTTCCCCCTGAAGATATCATTGCTGGCTTATAAGTCATAACTTACCTTCTGAGAAAGGAGATAAAACTAGAAGATATTCAAAACAGCAAACAGGATTTACAGGACAAAATGGCGGCGTTCCTACCGCATGGCAGTCTCCTGGTGGTCGGCACGAATCCCCATAAAAAGGCTCCAAAACCACAATCGATGGGTGCGACTTGAACTCGGCCCCAACGGCACTCACGTAAATTCCCCAAAAGGGTTAATTTTCGGTTAAACACACCGAAAAAAGAATATCTAAAACGAGTCAAGCGCACCTCATCATGGCCACCAGCAAAAAGCCTCGAGTTCGCCGCTAGAGGACGGATACCATCTCCTCTTCCCAAAAATTGCCAAAAAAACTCACATCCTGTGTGAAATCAGCGCCAGTTTTGAAATCCTAGCCTCTCATTAGTCAGAACCACAAATGCTATCTTGTTTGACAGAACAAAGTACAACGAAGATAATCAGAGAAGACCATCATTCCTCTTCTTTCTTTTCTGCTACGGGCACGAACACTTACGGCTAACCAACTTGAGACCGAAGATCGATGACAGAAGATCCATGACAGAAGATCAATGACATACCAAGCAATAACATCGACGTCTAGAAAATAAAATATAACCTATACGATTATATTCTGAAAAGTAAACAAAAAACCCAGTAAATCACTCAAGATCACATTCAGATTGAAAAATCCTGGAATAACCTTCAATAGCCTAGATTTCATCACACTAGAGAACACATCAACGGTATGTCACCTGCTTACATGTGAAAGGATGTTTTCATACTCTATTTTTTTCAATTCCAGGCCTAGGATCAGACAGGTAGCCAGAAATCATAAGATTCCTGCAGCTTGTTACATCACTTCCAACAGCCTTTAGAATGTCAGAAGCAAAAGTAATACCTAGTGTTGGAAACCTGCGAATTTACTTGCATTCACTCTATGTGATGTTTGTTTTGAAATAGTGGTTTTGATAGATGTTCTATTTAGGAATTTGATTTCAAGACTGAATGTTCTTTGTGAGTACTATGCCAATGCCGAATAAATGAAAGATTCACTATATAAAAAACCAAATCAAAAGGTAGCAATTTTAAATGCTACAATGTTTATATAGTAATACTCACCAGGTAACCGTTCTTCCGTTTTACATACGAGCGTCCGAATCGAACAGAAGGTTGAATGGATAGATTGAATAATCATCGTATCTGGGTTGTATTCGATTTTGTTTATATAGTTATACTTACCAGGTAACTGTTCTTCCGTTATACATACGAGCGACTTAATTGAACAGAAGATTGGATAGTTAGACGACACGATAATTGTATCTGTTGTATTCGATGATATCGTGATGATGTTTATATAGCAATACTCACCAGGTAACTGTTCTTCCGTTTTACATAAGAGCGTCCGAATCGAACAGAAGGTTGAAAAGTTAGACTAAACTATAATCGTATCTAGGTTGTATTCGATTATATCGTGTTGATGTTTATATATTAATACTCACCAGGTAACCGTTCATCCGTTTTACATACGAGCGTCCGATTCGAACAGAAGGTTGAATGGATAGATTGAACAATTATCGTATCTGGGTTGTACTCGATTTTGTTTATATAGTTATACTTACCAGGTAACTGTTCTTCCGTTTTACATAAGAGCGTCCGAATCGAACAGAAGATTGAATGGATAGATTGAACAATCATCGTATCTGGGTTGTATTCGATTATGTTTATATAGTTATACTTACCAGGTAACTGTTCTTCCGTTATACATCCGAGCGACTTAATTGAACAGAAGGTTGAATAGTTAGGCGACACGATAATTGTATCTGTTGTATTCGATGATATCGTGATGATGTTTATATAGCAATACTCACCAGGTAACTGTTCTTCCGTTTTACATACGAGCGTCCGAATCGAACAGAAGGTTGAATGGATAGATTGAAAAATCATCGTATCTGGGTTGTATTTGATTATGTTTATATAGTTATACTTACCAGGTAACTGTTCTTCCGTTTTACATAAGAGCGTCCGAATCGAACTGAAGGTTGAATGAATAGATTAAACAATCATCGTATCTAGGTTGTATTCGATTATATCGTGTTGATGTTTATATAGTTATACTCACCAGGTAACTGTTTTTCCGTTTCACATACGAGCGTCCGAATCGAACAGAAGGTTGAATGGATAGATTGTACAATCATCGTATCTGGGTTGTATTCGATTATGTTTATATAGTTATACTTACCAGGTAACTGTTCTTTCGTTATACATACGAGCGACTTAATTGAACAGAAGGTTGAATAGTTAGACGACACGATGATTGTATCTGTTGTATTCGATAATATCGTGATGATGTTTATATAGCAATACTCACTAGGTAACTGTTCTTCCGTTTTACATACGAGCGTTCGAATCGAACAGAAGGTTGAATGGATAGATTGAACAATCATCGTATCTGGGTTGTATTTGATTGTTCAATCTATCCATTCAACCTTATGTTCGATTCGGTTGCTCGTATGTATAACGGAAGAACTGTCACCTGGTTAGACATACTATATGATAATCATCACGATATAATCGAATACAATCCAGATACGATGATTGTTCAGTCTATCCATTCAACCTTAGCATAACGATATAATTGGAGACAACCCAGATACAATGATTGTTCAATCTATCCATTCTACCTTATGTTCGATTCGGTTGCTCGTGTGTATAACGAAAGAACAGTTACCTGGTTAGACATAATATATAATAATAATCACTAAATAATCGAATACAACCCAGATACGATGATTGTTCAGTCTATATATTCACCCCTCTCTACGATTTAGTCGTTCGTATATGTAACGAAAGAACCGTTACATGGTAGGCTAAACTGAATATACAGCATAACGATATATTCGGATACAACCCAGATACAATGATTGTTCGATCTATCCATTCAAACTCATGTTCGATTCGGATGCTCGTATGTATAACGGAAGAACTGTTACCTGGTTAGACATACTATATGATAATCATCACGTAATAATCGAATACAACCCATAAAATATGATTGTACAGTCTATATACTCAACCTTCTCTTCGATTCAGTCGCTCTTACGTATAACGAAAGGACAGTTACCTGGTGAGTATAACTACAAAAACATCATCACGATATAATCGAATACAACCCCAGATACGATTATTGTTTAGTCTATCCATTCAACCTTCTGTTCAATTCAGTCGCTCGTATGTATAACGGAAGAACAGTTACCTGGTGAGTATAACTATATAAATATTATCGAATACAACCCAGATACGATGATTGTTCAATCTATCCATTTAACCTTCTTCTCGATTCGGTCGCTTGTATGTGGAAACGGATGAACAGTTACCTGGTGAGTACTGCTATATAAACATCATCACGATATCATCGAATACAACTCAGATACAATTATCGTTTCGTCTCACCATTCAACCTTCTGTTCGATTCAATCGCTAGTATGTGTAACGGAAGAACCGCCACCTGGTAAGTATCACTATATATACAGTATTGCGATATAATCGGATACCACCCAGATACATTGATTGTTTAGTCTATCCATTCAACTTTCTGTTCGTTTTGGTCGCTCGTATGTATAACGGAAGAACAGTTACCTGGTGAGTATAACTATATAAACATAATCGAATACAACCCAGATACGATGATTGTTCAATCTATCCATTTTACCTTCTGCTCGATTCGGTCGCTTGTATGTGAAAACGAAAGAACAGTTACCTGGTGAGTATTTCTATATAAACATCATCACGATATCATCGAATTCAGTTCAGATACGATGATCGTTTCGTTTAACCATTCAACCTTCTGTTCGATTCAGTCGCTAGTATATGTAATGAAAGTACCGTCACCTGGTAAGTATCACTATATATACAGTATTGCCATATAATCGGATACCACCTAGATACATTGATTGTTCAGACTATCCATTCAACTTTCTGTTCGTTTCGGTCGCTCGTATGTAAAACGGGAATACCGTCACCTAGTGTGTATAACTATATACACAGCATAACATCATAATCGAATACAACCCAGATACTATCCATTCAACCTTCTGTTCGATTCGGTTGCTCGTAAGTATAACGATAGAACAGTAACCTGGTGAGTATTTCTATATGAACGTCATCACGATATAATCGAATACAACTCAGATACAATGATCATTCCGTCTATCCATCCAACCTTCTGTTCGATTGGGTCGCTCGTATGTATAACGCAAGAACAGTCACCTGGTGAGATTACTATATAAACATCACCACGATATAATCGAATACAACTCAGTTACAATTATCGTTCCGTCTAACCATCCAACCTAATGTTCGATTCGGACGCTCGTATGTGTAACGAAAGAACCGTTACATGGTAGGTGTAACTGAATATACAGCATAACGATATATTCGGATACAACCCAAATACAATGATTGTTCAATCTATCCATTCAACCTTATGTTCGATTCGGTTGCTCGTATGTTAAACGGAATAACTTTCACCTGGTTAGACATACTATATGATAATCATCACGATATAATCGAATACAACCCAGATACGATGATTGTTCAGTCTATCCATTCAACCTTC
The DNA here is from genome assembly GCA_029955515.1 of Chrysomela aeneicollis. Lineage (NCBI taxonomy): Eukaryota > Metazoa > Arthropoda > Insecta > Coleoptera > Chrysomelidae > Chrysomela > Chrysomela aeneicollis. The sequence continues at coordinate 22,537,901 of JARUHQ010000001.1, read as the reverse complement.
TGTTCAGTTCAGTCGCTCTTATGTATAACTGGAGAACAATTACCAGGTGAGTATAACTATATAAACATAATCGAATACAACCCAGATACGATGATTATTCAATCTATCCATTCAACCTTTTGCTCGATTCGGTCGCTTGTATGTGAAATCGAAAGAACAGTTACCTGGTGAGTATTGCTATTAAAACATCATCACGATATCATCGAATACAGTTCAGATACGATTATCGTTTCGTTTAACCATTCAACCTTCTGTTCGATTCAGTCGCTAGTATGTGTAACGGAAGTACCGTCACCTGGTAAGTATCACCATATATACAGTATTGCGATATAATCGGATACCACCCAGATACATTGATTGTTCAGACTATCCATTCAACTTTCTGTTCGTTTCGGTCGCTCGTATGTGAAACGGGAATACCGTCACCTAGTGTGTATAACTATATACACAGCATAACATCATAATCGAATACAACCCAGATACTATCCATTCAACCTTCTGTTCGATTCGGTTGCTCGTAAGTATAACGAAAGAACAGTAACCTGGTGAGTATTTCTATATGAACGTCATCACGATATAATCGAATACAACCCAGATACGATGATTGTTCAATCTATGAATTCAACCTTCTGCTCGATTCGGTCGCTTGTATGTGAAAACGAAAGAACAGTAACCTGGTGAGTATTGCTATATAAACATCATCACGATATCATCGAATACAATTATCGTTTCGTCTATTCATTCAACCTTCTGTTCGATTCAGTCGCTAGTATGTGTAACGGAAGTACCGTCACCTGGTAAGTATCACTATATATACAGTATTGCGATATAATCGGATACCATCCAGATACATTGATTGTTCAGTCTATCCATTCAACTTTCTGTTCGTTTCGGTCGCTCGTATGTGAAACGGGAATACCGTCACCTAGTGTGTATAACTATATACACAGCATAACATCATAATCGAATACAACCCAGTTACTATCCATTCAACCTTCTGTTCGATTCGGTTGCTCGTATGTATAACGAAAGAACAGTAACATGGTGAGTATTTCTATATGAACGTCATCACGATATAATCGAATACATCTCTGATACAATGATCATTGCGTCTATCCATCCAACCTTCTGTTCGATTGGGTCGCTCGTATGTATAACGCAAGAACAGTCACCTGGTGAGTATTACTATATAAACATCACCACGATATAATAGAATACAACTCAGTTACAATTATCGTTTCGTCTAACCATTCAACCTCCTGTTCGATTCAGTCGCTAGTATGTGTAACGGAAGTACCGTCACCTGGTATGTATCACCATATATACAGTATTGCGATATAATCGGATACCACCCAGATACATTGATTGTTCAGTCTATCCATTCAACTTTCTGTTCGTTTTGGTCGCTCGTATGTAAAACGGGAATACCGTCACCTATTGTGTATAACTATATACACAGCATAACGTCATAATCGAATACAACCCAAATACTATCCTTTCAACCTTCTGTTCGATTCGGTTGCTCGTATGTATAACGAAAGAACAGTAACCTGGTGAGTATTTCTATATGAACGTCATCACGATATAATCGAATACAACTCAGATTCAATGATCATTCCGTCTATCTATCCAACCTTATGTTCGATTGGGTCGCTCGTATGTATAACGCAAGAACAGTCACCTGGTGAGTATTACTATATAAACATCACCACGATATAATCGAATACAACTCAGTTACAATTATCGTTTCGTCTAACCATTTAACCTTCTGTTCGATTCAGTCGCTAGTATGTGTAACGGAAGTACCGTCACCTGGTATGTATCACTATATATACAGTATTGCGATATAAATGGATACCACCCAGATACATTGATTGTTCAGTCTATCCATTCAACTTTCTGTTCGTTTCGGTCGCTCGTATGTGAAACGGGAATTCCGTCACCTAGTGTGTATAACTATATACACAGCATAACATCATAATCGAATACAACCCAGATACTATCTATTCAACCTTCTGTTCGATTCGGTTGCTCGTAAGTATAACGAAAGAACAGTAACCTGGTGAGTATTTCTATATGAACGTCATCACGATATAATCGAATACAACTCAGATACAATGATCATTCCGTCTATCCATCCAACCTTCTGTTCGATTGGGTCGCTCGTATGTATAACGCAAGAACAGTCACCTGGTGAGTATTACTATATAAACATCACCACGATATAATCGAATACAACTCAGTAACAATTATCGTTCCGTCTAACCATCCAACTTTATGTTCGATTCAGACGCTCGTATGTGTAACGAAAGAACCGTTACATGGTAGGCTAAACTAAATATACAGCATAACGATATATTCGGATACAACCCAGATACGATGATTGTTCAATCTATCCATTCAACCTTATGTTCGATTCGGTTGCTCGTATGTATAACGGAAGAACAGTAACCTGGTTAGACATAATATATAATAATCATCACGAAATAATCGAATACAACCCAGATACGATGATTGTTCAGTCTATCCATTCACCCCTCTCTACGATTTAGTCGCTCGTATGTGTAACGAAAGAACCGTTACATGGTAGGCTAAACTAAATATACAGCATAACGATATATTCGGATACAACCCAGATACAATGATTGTTCGATCTATCCATTCAAACTCATGTTCGATTCGGTTGCTCGTATGTATAACGGAAGAACTGTTACCTGGTTAGACATACTATATGATAATCATCACATTATAATCGAATACAACCCATAAAATATGATTGTACATTCTATATACTCAACCTTCTCTTCGATTCAGTCGCTCTTACGTATAACGAAAGAACAATTACCTGGTGAGTATAACTACAAAAACATCATCACGATATAATCGAATACAACCCCAGATACGATTATTGTTTAGTCTTTCCATTCAACCTTCTGTTCAATTCAGTCGCTCGTATGTATAACGGAAGAACAGTAACCTGGTGAGTATAACTATATAAATATTATCGAATACAACCCAGATACGATGATTGTCACAATCTATCCATTTAACCTTCTTCTCGATTCGGTCGCTTGTATGTGAAACGGATGAACAGTTACCTGGTGAGTACTGCTATATAAACATCATCACGATATCATCGAATACATTTCAGATACAATTATCGTTTCGTCTAACCATTCAACCTTCTGATCGATTCAGTCGCTGGTATGTGTAACGGAAGTACCGTCACCTGGTAAGTATCACTATATATACAGTATTGCGATATAATCGGATACCACCCAGATACATTGATTGTTCAGTCTATCCATTCAACTTTCTGTTCAATTCGGTAGCTCGTATGTATAACGGAAGAACAATTACCTGGTGAGTATAACTATATAAACATAATCGAATACAACCCAGATACGATGATTGTTCAATCTATCCATTTAACCTTCTGCTCGATTCGGTCGCTTGTATGTGAAAACGAAAGAACAGTTACCTGATGAGTATTGCTATATAAACATCATCACGATATCATCGAATTCAGTTCAGATACGATGATCGTTTCGTTCAACCATTCAACCTTCTGTTCGATTCAGTCGCTAGTATATGTAATTAAAGTACCGTCACCTGGTAAGTATCACTATATATACAGTATTGCCATATAATCGGATAATACCTAGATACATTGATTGTTCAGACTATCCATTCAACTTTCTGTTCGTTTCAGTCGCTCGTATGTAAAACGGGAATACCGTCACCTAGTGTGTATAACTATATACACAGCATAACATCATAATCGAATACAACCCAGATACTATCCATTCAACCTTCTGTTCGATTCGGTTGCTCGTAAGTATAACGAAAGAACAGTAACCTGGTGAGTATTTCTATATGAACGTCATCACGATATAATCGAATACAACTCAGATACAATGATCATTCCGTCTATCCATCCAACCTTCTGTTCGATTGGGTCGCTCGTATGTATAACGCAAGAACAGTCACCTGGTGAGTATTACTATATAAACATCACCACGATATAATCGAATACAACTCAGTTACAATTATCGTTCCGTCTAACCATCCAACCTAATTTTCGATTCGGACGCTCGTATGTGTAACGAAAGAACCGTTACATGGTAGGTGTAACTGAATATACAGCATAACGATATATTCGGATACAACCCAAATACAATGATTGTTCAATCTATCCATTCAACCTTATGTTCGATTCGGTTGCTCGTATGTTAAACGGAATAACTGTTACCTGGTTAGACATACTATATGATAATCATCACGATATAATCGCATACAACCCAGATACGATGATTGTTCAGTCTATCCATTCAACCTTCTGTTCAGTTCAGTCGCTCTTATGTATAACTGGAGAACAATTACCAGGTGAGTATAACTATATAAACTTAATCGAATACAACCCAGATACGATGATTATTCAATCTATCCATTCAACCTTCTGCTCGATTCGGTCGCTTGTATGTGAAACGGATGAACAGTTACCTGGTGAGTACTGCTATATAAACATCATCACGATATCATCGAATACAACTCAGATACAATTATCGTTTCGTCTAACCATTCAACCTTCTGATCGATTCAGCCGCTGGTATGTGTAACGGAAGTACCGTCACCTGGTAAGTTTCACTATATATACAGTATTGCGATATAATCGGATACCACCCAGATACATTGATTGTTCAGTCTATCCATTCAACTTTCTGTTCAATTCGGTAGCTCGTATGTATAACGGAAGAACAATTACCTGGTGAGTATAACTATATAAACATAATCGAATACAACCCAGATACGATGATTGTTCAATCTATCCATTTAACCTTCTGCTCGATTCGGTCGCTTGTATGTGAAAACGAAAGAACAGTTACCTGGTGAGTATTGCTATATAAACATCATCACGATATCATCGAATTCAGTTCAGATACGATGATCGTTTCGTTTAACCATTCAACCTTCTGTTCGATTCAGTCGCTAGTATATGTAATGAAAGTACCGTCACCTGGTAAGTATCACTATATATACAGTATTGCCATATAATCGGATAATACCTAGATACATTGATTGTTCAGACTATCCATTCAACTTTCTGTTCGTTTCAGTCGCTCGTATGTAAAACGGGAATACCGTCACCTAGTGTGTATAACTATATACACAGCATAACATCATAATCGAATACAACCCAGATACTATCCATTCAACCTTCTGTTCGATTCGGTTGCTCGTAAGTATAACGAAAGAACAGTAACCTGGTGAGTATTTCTATATGAACGTCATCACGATATAATCGAATACAACTCAGATACAATGATCATTCCGTCTATCCATCTAACCTTCTGTTCGATTGGGTCGCTTGTATGTATAACGCAAGAACAGTCACCTGGTGAGTATTACTATATAAACATCACCACGATATAATCGAATACAACTCAGTTACAATTATCGTTCCGTCTAACCATCCAACCTAATGTTCGATTCGGACGCTCGTATGTGTAACGAAAGAACCGTTACATGGAAGGTGTAACTGAATATACAGCATAACGATATATTCGGATACAACCCAAATACAATGATTGTTCAATCTATCCATTCAACCTTATGTTCGATTCGGTTGCTCGTATGTTAAACGGAATAACTGTTACCTGGTTAGACATACTATATGATAATCATCACGATATAATCGCATACAACCCAGATACGATGATTGTTCAGTCTATCCATTCAACCTTCTGTTCAGTTCAGTCGCTCTTATGTATAACTGGAGAACAATTACCAGGTGAGTATAACTATATAAACTTAATCGAATACAACCCAGATACGATGATTATTCAATCTATCCATTCAACCTTCTGCTCGATTCGGTCGCTTGTATGTGAAACGGATGAACAGTTACCTGGTGAGTACTGCTATATAAACATCATCACGATATCATCGAATACAACTCAGATACAATTATCGTTTCGTCTAACCATTCAACCTTCTGATCGATTCAGTCGCTGGTATGTGTAACGGAAGTACCGTCACCTGGTAAGTTTCACTATATATACAGTATTGCGATATAATCGGATACCACCCAGATACATTGATTGTTCAGTCTATCCATTCAACTTTCTGTTCAATTCGGTAGCTCGTATGTATAACGGAAGAACAATTACCTGGTGAGTATAACTATATAAACATAATCGAATACAACCCAGATACGATGATTGTTCAATCTATCCATTTAACCTTCTGCTCGATTCGGTCGCTTGTATGTGAAAACGAAAGAACAGTTACCTGGTGAGTATTGCTATATAATCATCATCACGATATCATCGAATTCAGTTCAGATACGATGATCGTTTCGTTTAACCATTCAACCTTCTGTTCGATTCAGTCGCTAGTATATGTAATGAAAGTACCGTCACCTGGTAAGTATCACTATATATACAGTATTGCCATATAATCGGATAATACCTAGATACATTGATTGTTCAGTCTATCCATTCAACTTTCTGTTCGTTTCGGTCGCTCGTATGTAAAACGGGAATACCGTCACCTAGTGTGTATAACTATATACACAGCATAACATCATAATCGAATACAACCCAGATACTATCCATTCAACCTTCTGTTCGATTCGGTTGCTCGTAAGTATAACGAAAGAACAGTAACCTGGTGAGTATTTCTATATGAACGTCATCACGATATAATCGAATACAACTCAAATACAATGATCATTCCGTCTATCCATCTAACCTTCTGTTCGATTGGGTCGCTCGTATGTATAACGCAAGAACAGTCACCTGGTGAGTATTACTATATAAACATCACCACGATATAATCGAATACAACTCAGTTACAATTATCGTTTCGTCTAACCATTCAACCTCCTGTTCGATTCAGTCGCTAGTATGTGTAACGGAAGTACCGTCACCTGGTATGTATCACCATATATACAGTTTTGCGATATAATCGGATACCACCCAGATACATTGATTGTTCAGTCTATCCATTCAACTTTCTATTCGTTTTGGTCGCTCGTATGTAAAACGGGAATACCGTCACCTATTGTGTATAACTATATACACAGCATAACGTCATAATCGAATACAACCCAAATACTATCCTTCCAACCTTCTGTTCGATTCGGTTGCTCGTAAGTATAACGAAAGAACAGTAACCTGGTGAGTATTTCTATATGAACGTCATCACGATATAATCGAATACAACCCAGATACGATGATTGTTCAATCTATCCATTTAACCTTCTGCTCGATTCGGTCGCTTGTATGTGAAAACGAAAGAACAGTAACCTGGTGAGTAATGCTATATAAACATCATCACGATATAATCGAATACAACTCAGTTTCAATTATCGTTTCGTCTAACCATTTAACCTTCTGTTCGATTCAGTCGCTAGTATGTGTAACGGAAGTACCGTCACCTGGTTAGTATCACTATATATACAGTATTGCGATATAATCGGATACCACCCAGATACATTGATTGTTCAGACTATCCATTCAACTTTCTGTTCGTTTCGGTCGCTCGTATGTGAAACGGTAATACCGTCACCTAGTGTGTTTAACTATATACACAGCATAACATCATAATCGAATACAACCCAGATACTATCCATTCAACCTTCTGTTCGATTCGGTTGCTCGTATGTATAACGGAAGAACAGTAACCTGGTGAGTATTTTTATATAAACATCACCACGATAAAATAGAATACAACTCAGTTTCAATTATCGTTTCGTCTAACCATTTAACCTTCTGTTCGATTCAGTCGCTAGTATGTGTAACGGAAGAACATTTACCTGGTGAGTATAACTATATAAACATAATCGAATACAACCCAGATACGATGATTGTTCAATCTATCCATTTGACCTTCTGCTCGATTCGGTCGCTTGTATGTGAAAACGAAAGAACAGTTACCTGGTGAGTATTTCTATATAAACATCACCACGATATAATCGAATACAACTCAGTTTCAATTATCGTTTCGTCTAACCATTCAACCTTCTGTTCGATTCAGTCGCTAGTATGTGTAACGGAAGTACCGTCACCTGGTTAGTATCACTATATATACAGTATTGCGATATAATCGGATACCACCCAGATACATTGATTGTTCAGACTATATATTCAACTTTCTGTTCGTTTCGGTCGCTCGTATGTGAAACGGGAATACCGTCACCTAGTGTGTTTAACTATATACACAGCATAACATCATAATCGAATACAACCAATATACTATCCATTCAACCTTCTGTTCAATTCAGTCGCTCGTATGTGTAACGGAAGAACAGTTACCTGGTGAGTATAACTATATAAACATAATCGAATACAACCCAGATACGATGATTGTTCAATCTATCCATTTGACCTTCTGCTCGATTCGGTCGCTTGTATGTGAAAACGAAAGAAAAGTTACCTGGTGAGTATTTCTATATAAACATCACCACGATATAATCGAATACAACTCAGTTTCAATTATCGTTTCGTCTAACCATTTAACCTTCTGTTCGATTCAGTCGCTAGTATGTGTAACGGAAGAACAGTTACCTGGTGAGTATAACTATATAAACATAATCGAATACAACCCAGATACGATGATTGTTCAATCTATCCATTTGACCTTCTGCTCGATTCGGTCGCTTGTATGTGAAAACGAAAGAACAGTTACCTGGTGAGTATTTCTATATAAACATCACCACGATATAATCGAATACAACTCAGTTTCAATTATCGTTTCGTCTAACCATTTAACCTTCTGTTCGATTCAGTCGCTAGTATGTGTAACGGAAGAACAGTTACCTGGTGAGTATAACTATATAAACATAATCGAATACAACCCAGATACGATGATTGTTCAATCTATCCATTTGACCTTCTGCTCGATTCGGTCGCTTGTATGTGAAAACGAAAGAACAGTTACCTGGTGAGTATTTCTATATAAACATCACCACGATATAATCGAATACAACTCAGTTTCAATTATCGTTTCGTCTAACCATTTAACCTTCTGTTCGATTCAGTCGCTAGTATGTGTAACGGAAGTACTGTCACCTGGTTAGTATCACTATATATACAGTATTGCGATATAATCGGATACCACCCAGATACATTGATTGTTCAGACTATCCATTCAACTTTCTGTTCGTTTCGGTCGCTCGTATGTGAAACGGGAATACCGTCACCTAATGTGTTTAACTATATACACAGCATAACATCATAATCGAATACAACCCAGATACTATCCATTCAACCTTCTGTTCGATTCGGTTGCTCGTATGTATAACGGAAGAACAGTAACCTGGTGAGTATTTCTATATAAACATCACCACGATATAATAGAATACAACTCAGTTACAATTATCGTTTCGTCTAACCATTCAACCTTATGTTCGATTCAGTCGCTAGTATGTGTAACGGAAGTACCGTCACCTGGTATGTATCACTATATATACACTATTGTGATATGATCGGATACCACCCTGATACATTGATTGTTCAGACTATCCATTCAACTTTCTGTTCGTTTCGGTCGCTCGTATGTAAAACAAGAATACCGTCACCTAGTGTGTATAACTATATACACAGCATAACATCATAATCGAATACAACTCATATACTATCCATTCAACCTTCTGTTCAATTCAGTCGCTCGTATGTATAACGCAAGAACAGTTACCTGGTGAGTATAACAATATGAACAAAATCGAATACAACCCAGATACGATGATTGTTCAATCTATACTGAATTCAACCTCCTGCTCGATTCGGTCGCTTGTATGTAAAACGGAAGAACAGTTACCTGGTGAGTATTGCTATATGAACATCATCACGATATCATCGAATACAACTCAGATACAATTATCGTTTTGTCTAACCATTTAACCTTCTGTTCGATTTAGTCGCTAGTATGTGTAACGGAAGTACCGTCACCTGGTTAGTATCACCATATATACAGTATTGCGATATAATCGGATACCACCCAGATACATTGATTGTTCAGACTATCCATTCAACTTTCTGTTCGTTTCGGTCGCTCGTATGTGAAACGGGAATACCGTCACCTAGTGTGTATAACTATATACACAGCATAACATCATAATCGAATACAACCCAGATACTATCCATTCAACCTTCTGTTCGATTCGGTTGCTCGTATGTATAACGGAAGTACAGTAACCTGGTGAGTATTTCTATATAAACATCACCACGATATGATAGAATACAACTCAGTTACAATTATCGTTTCGTCTAACCATTTAACCTTCTTTTCGATTCAGTCGCTAGTATGTGTAACGGAAGAACAGTTACCTGGTGAGTATAACTATATAAACATCACCACGATATAATAGAATACAACTCAGTTACAATTATCGTTTCGTCTAACCATTTAACCTTCTGTTCGATTCAGTCGCTAGTATGTGTAACGGAAGTACCGTCACCTGGTATGTATCACTATATATACAGTATTGCGATATAATCGGATACCACCCAGATACATTGATTGTTCAGACTATCCATTCAACTTTCTGTTCTTTTCGGTCGCTCGTATGTGAAACGGGAATACCGTCACCTAGTGTGTATAACTATATACACAGCATAACATCATAATCGAATACAACCCATATACTATCCATTCAATCTTCTGTTCGATTCGGTTGCTCGTATGTATAACGGAAGAACAGTAACCTGGTGAGTATTTCTATATAAACATCACCACGATATAATCGAATACAACTCAGATTCAATTATCGTTTCGTCTAACCATTTAACCTTCTGTTCGATTCAGTCGCTAGTATGTGTAACGGAAGTACCGTCACCTGGTATGTATCACCATATATACAGTATTGCGATATAATCGGATACCACCCTGATACATTGATTGTTCAGACTATCCATTCAACTTTCTGTTCGTTTAGGTCGCTCGTATGTAAAACAAGAATACCGTCACCTAGTGTGTATAACTATATACACAGCATAACATCATAATCGAATACAACCCATATACTATCCATTCAACCTTCTGTTCGATTCGGTTGCTCGTATGTATAACGGAAGAACAGTAACCTGGTGAGTATTTCTATATAAACATCACCACGATATAATAGAATACAACTCAGTTTCAATTATCGTTTCGTCTTACCATTTAACCTTCTGTTCGATTCAGTCGCTAGTATGTGTAACGGAAGAACAGTTACCTGGTGAGTATAACTATATAAACATAATCGAATACAACCCAGATACGATGATTGTTCAATCTATCCATTTGACCTTCTGCTCGATTCGGTCGCTTGTATGTGAAAACGAAAGAACAGTTACCTGGTGAGTATTTCTATATAAACATCACCACGATATAATCGAATACAACTCAGTTTCAATTATCGTTTCGTCTAACCATTTAACTTTTGTTCGATTCAGTCGCTAGTTTGTGTAACGGAAGAACAGTAACCTGGTGAGTATTTCTATATAAACATCACCACGATATAATAGAATACAACTCAGTTTCAATTATCGTTTCGTCTAACAATTTAACCTCGTATGTGTAACGGAAGAACAGTTACCTGGTGAGTATAACTATATAAACATAATCGAATACAACCCAGATACGATGATTGTTCAATCTATCCATTTGACCTTCTGCTCGATTCGGTCGCTTGTATGTGAAAACGAAAGAACAGTTACCTGGTGAGTATTTCTATATAAACATCACCACGATATAATCGAATACAACTCAGTTTCAATTATCGTTTCGTCTAACCATTTAACCTTCTGTTTGATTCAGTCGCTAGTATGTGTAACGGAAGTACCGTCACCTGGTTAGTATCACTATATATACAGTATTGCGATATAATCGGATACCACCCAGATACATTGATTGTTCAGACTATCCATTCAACTTTCTGTTCGTTTCGGTCGCTCGTATGTGAAACGGGAATACCGTCACCTAGTGTGTTTAACTATATACACAGCATAACATCATAATCGAATACAACCCAGATACTATCCATTCAACCTTCTATTCGATTCGGTTGCTCGTATGTATAACGGAAGAACAGTAACCTGTTGAGTATTTCTATATAAACATCACCACGATATAATAGAATACAACTCAGTTACAATTATCGTTTCGTCTAACCATTCAACCTTATGTTCGATTCAGTCGCTAGTATGTGTAACGGAAGTACCGTCACCTGGTATGTATCACTATATATACACTATTGTGATATGATCGGATACCACCCTGATACATTGATTGTTCAGACTATCCATTCAACTTTCTGTTCGTTTCGGTCGCTCGTATGTAAAACAAGAATACCGTCACCTAGTGTGTATAACTATATACACAGCATAACATCATAATCGAATACAACTCATATACTATCCATTCAACCTTCTGTTCAATTCAGTCGCTCGTATGTATAACGCAAGAACAGTTACCTGGTGAGTATAACAATATGAACAAAATCGAATACAACCCAGATACGATGATTGTTCAATCTATACTGAATTCAACCTCCTGCTCGATTCGGTCGCTTGTATGTAAAACGGAAGAACAGTTACCTGGTGAGTATTGCTATATGAACATCATCACGATATCATCGAATACAACTCAGATACAATTATCGTTTTGTCTAACCATTTAACCTTCTGTTCGATTCAGTCGCTAGTATGTGTAACGGAAGTACCGTCACCTGGTTAGTATCACCATATATACAGTATTGCGATATATTCGGATACCACCCAGATACATTGATTGTTCAGACTATCCATTCAACTTTCTGTTCGTTTCGGTCGCTCGTATGTGAAACGGGAATACCGTCACCTAGTGTGTATAACTATATACACAGCATAACATCATAATCGAATACAACCCAGATACTATCCATTCAACCTTCTGTTCGATTCGGTTGCTCGTATGTATAACGGAAGTACAGTAACCTGGTGAGTATTTCTATATAAACATCACCACGATATGATAGAATACAACTCAGTTACAATTATCGTTTCGTCTAACCATTTAACCTTCTTTTCGATTCAGTCGCTAGTATGTGTAACGGAAGAACAGTTACCTGGTGAGTATAACTATATAAACATCACCACGATATAATAGAATACAACTCAGTTACAATTATCGTTTCGTCTAACCATTTATCCTTTTGTTCGATTCAGTCGCTAGTATGTGTAACGGAAGTACCGTCACCTGGTATGTATCACTATATATACAGTATTGCGATATAATCGGATACCACCCAGATACATTGATTGTTCAGACTATCCATTCAACTTTCTGTTCGTTTCGGTCGCTCGTATGTGAAACGGGAATACCGTCACCTAGTGTGTATAACTATATACACAGCATAACATCATAATCGAATACAACCCATATACTATCCATTCAATCTTCTGTTCGATTCGGTTGCTCGTATGTATAACGGAAGAACAGTAACCTGGTGAGTATTTCTATATAAACATCACCACGATATAATAGAATACAACTCAGTTTCAATTATCGTTTCGTCTAACCATTTAACCTTCTGTTCGATTCAGTCGCTAGTATGTGTAACGGAAGTACCGTCACCTGGTATGTATCACTATATATACAGTATTGCGATATAATCGGATACCACCCTGATACATTGATTGTTCAGACTATCCATTCAACTTTCTGTTCGTTTCGGTCGCTCGTATGTAAAACAAGAATACCGTCACCTAGTGTGTATAACTATATACACAGCATAACATCATAATCGAATACAACCCATATACTATCCATTCAACCTTCTGTTCGATTCGGTTGCTCGTATGTATAACGGAAGAACAGTAACCTGGTGAGTATTTCTATATAAACATCACCACGATATAATAGAATACAACTCAGTTTCAATTATCGTTTCGTCTTACCATTTAACCTTCTGTTCGATTCAGTCGCTAGTATGTGTAACGGAAGAACAGTAACCTGGTGAGTATAACTATATAAACATAATCGAATACAACCCAGATACGATGATTGTTCAATCTATCCATTTGACCTTCTGCTCGATTCGGTCGCTTGTATGTGAAAACGAAAGAACAGTTACCTGGTGAGTATTTCTATATAAACATCACCACGATATAATCGAATACAACTCAGTTTCAATTATCGTTTCGTCTAACCATTTAACTTTTGTTCGATTCAGTCGCTAGTTTGTGTAACGGAAGAACAGTAACCTGGTGAGTATTTCTATATAAACATCACCACGATATAATAGAATACAACTCAGTTACAATTATCGTTTCGTCTAACCATTTAACCTTCTGTTCGATTCAGTCGCTAGTATGTGTAACGGAAGTACCGTCACCTGGTATGTATCACTATATATACAGTATTGCGATATAATCGGATACCACCCAGATACATTGATTGTTCAGACTATCCATTCAACTTTCTGTTCGTTTCGGTCGCTCGTATGTGAAACGGGAATACCGTCACCTAGTGTGTATAACTATATACACAGCATAACATCATAATCGAATACAACCCATATACTATCCATTCAATCTTCTGTTCGATTCGGTTGCTCGTATGTATAACGGAAGAACAGTAACCTGGTGAGTATTTCTATATAAACATCACCACGATATAATCGAATACAACTCAGTTTCAATTATCGTTTCGTCTAACCATTTAACCTTCTGTTCGATTCAGTCGCTAGTATGTGTAACGGAAGTACCGTCACCTGGTATGTATCACTATATATACAGTATTGCGATATAATCGGATACCACCCTGATACATTGATTGTTCAGACTATCCATTCAACTTTCTGTTCGTTTCGGTCGCTCGTATGTAAAACAAGAATACCGTCACCTAGTGTGTATAACTATATACACAGCATAACATCATAATCGAATACAACCCATATACTATCCATTCAACCTTCTGTTCGATTCGGTTGCTCGTATGTATAACGGAAGAACAGTAACCTGGTGAGTATTTCTATATAAACATCACCACGATATAATAGAATACAACTCAGTTTCAATTATCGTTTCGTCTTACCATTTAACCTTCTGTTCGATTCAGTCGCTAGTATGTGTAACGGAAGAACAGTTACCTGGTGAGTATAACTATATAAACATAATCGAATACAACCCAGATACGATGATTGTTCAATCTATCCATTTGACCTTCTGCTCGATTCGGTTCGCTTGTATGTGAAAACGAAAGAACAGTTACCTGGTGAGTATTTCTATATAAACATCACCACGATATAATCGAATACAACTCAGTTTCAGTTATCGTTTCGTCTAACCATTTAACTTTTGTTCGATTCAGTCGCTAGTTTGTGTAACGGAAGAACAGTAACCTGGTGAGTATTTCTATATAAACATCACCACGATATAAAAGAATACAACTCAGTTTCAATTATCGTTTCGTCTAACAATTTAACCTCGTATGTGTAACGGAAGAACAGTTACCTGGTGAGTATAACTATATAAACATAATCGAATACAACCCAGATACGATGATTGTTCAATCTATCCATTTGACCTTCTGCTCGATTCGGTCGCTTGTATGTGAAAACGAAAGAAAAGTTACCTGGTGAGTATTTCTATATAAACATCACCACGATATAATCGAATACAACTCAGTTTCAATTATCGTTTCGTCTAACCATTTAACCTTCTGTTCGATTCAGTCGCTAGTATGTGTAACGGAAGAACAGTTACCTGGTGAGTATAACTATATAAACATAATCGAATACAACCCAGATACGATGATTGTTCAATCTATCCATTTGACCTTCTGCTCGATTCGGTCGCTTGTATGTGAAAACGAAAGAACAGTTACCTGGTGAGTATTTCTATATAAACATCACCACGATATAATCGAATACAACTCAGTTTCAATTATCGTTTCGTCTAACCATTTAACCTTCTGTTCGATTCAGTCGCTAGTATGTGTAACGGAAGTACCGTCACCTGGTTAGTATCACTATATATACAGTATTGCGATATAATCGGATACCACCCAGATACATTGATTGTTCAGACTATCCATTCAACTTTCTGTTCGTTTCGATCGCTCGTATGTGAAACGGGAAAACCGTCACCTAGTGTGTTTAACTATATACACAGCATAACATCATAATCGAATACAACCCAGATACTATCCATTCAACCTTCTGTTCGATTCGGTTGCTCGTATGTATAACGGAAGAACAGTAACCTGGTGAGTATTTCTATATAAACATCACCACGATATAATAGAATACAACTCAGTTACAATTATCGTTTCGTCTAACCATTCAACCTTATGTTCGATTCAGTCGCTAGTATGTGTAACGGAAGTACCGTCACCTGGTATGTATCACTATATATACACTATTGTGATATGATCGGATACCACCCTGATACATTGATTGTTCAGACTATCCATTCAACTTTCTGTTCGTTTCGGTCGCTCGTATGTAAAACAAGAAAACCGTCACCTAGTGTGTATAACTATATACACAGCATAACATCATAATCGAATACAACTCATATACTATCCATTCAACCTTCTGTTCAATTCAGTCGCTCGTATGTATAACGCAAGAACAGTTACCTGGTGAGTATAACAATATGAACAAAATCGAATACAACCCAGATACGATGATTGTTCAATCTATACTGAATTCAACCTCCTGCTCGATTCGGTCGCTTGTATGTAAAACGGAAGAACAGTTACCTGGTGAGTATTGCTATATGAACATCATCACGATATCATCGAATACAACTCAGATACAATTATCGTTTTGTCTAACCATTTAACCTTCTGTTCGATTCAGTCGCTAGTATGTGTAACGGAAGTACCGTCACCTGGTTAGTATCACCATATATACAGTATTGCGATATAATCGGATACCACCCAGATACATTGATTGTTCAGACTATCCATTCAACTTTCTGTTCGTTTCGGTCGCTCGTATGTGAAACGGGAATACCGTCACCTAGTGTGTATAACTATATACACAGCATAACATCATAATCGAATACAACCCAGATACTATCCATTCAACCTTCTGTTCGATTCGGTTGCTCGTATGTATAACGGAAGTACTGTAACCTGGTGAGTATTTCTATATAAACATCACCACGATATGATAGAATACAACTCAGTTACAATTATCGTTTCGTCTAACCATTTAACCTTCTTTTCGATTCAGTCGCTAGTATGTGTAACGGAAGAACAGTTACCTGGTGAGTATAACTATATAAACATCACCACGATATAATAGAATACAACTCAGTTACAATTATCGTTTCGTCTAACCATTTATCCTTCTGTTCGATTCAGTCGCTAGTATGTGTAACGGAAGTACCGTCACCTGGTATGTATCACTATATATACAGTATTGCGATATAATCGGATACCACCCAGATACATTGATTGTTCAGACTATCCATTCAACTTTCTGTTCGTTTCGGTCGCTCGTATGTGAAACGGGAATACCGTCACCTAGTGTGTATAACTATATACACAGCATAACATCATAATCGAATACAACCCATATACTATCCATTCAATCTTCTGTTCGATTCGGTTGCTCGTATGTATAACGGAAGAACAGTAACCTGGTGAGTATTTCTATATAAACATCACCACGATATAATCGAATACAACTCAGTTTCAATTATCGTTTCGTCTAACCATTTAACCTTCTGTTCGATTCAGTCGCTAGTATGTGTAACGGAAGTACCGTCACCTGGTATGTATCACTATATATACAGTATTGCGATATAATCGGATACCACCCTGATACATTGATTGTTCAGACTATCCATTCAACTTTCTGTTCGTTTCGGTCGCTCGTATGTAAAACAAGAATACCGTCACCTAGTGTGTATAACTATATACACAGCATAACATCATAATCGAATACAACCCATATACTATCCATTCAACCTTCTGTTCGATTCGGTTGCTCGTATGTATAACGGAAGAACAGTAACCTGGTGAGTATTTCTATATAAACATCACCACGATATAATAGAATACAACTCAGTTTCAATTATCGTTTCGTCTTACCATTTAACCTTCTGTTCGATTCAGTCGCTAGTATGTGTAACGGAAGAACAGTTACCTGGTGAGTATAACTATATAAACATAATCGAATACAACCCAGATACGATGATTGTTCAATCTATCCATTTGACCTTCTGCTCGATTCGGTCGCTTGTATGTGAAAACGAAAGAACAGTTACCTGGTGAGTATTTCTATATAAACATCACCACGATATAATCGAATACAACTCAGTTTCAATTATCGTTTCGTCTAACCATTTAACTTTTGTTCGATTCAGTCGCTAGTTTGTGTAACGGAAGAACAGTAACCTGGTGAGTATTTCTATATAAACATCACCACGATATAATAGAATACAACTCAGTTTCAATTATCGTTTCGTCTAACCATTTAACCTTCTGTTCGATTCAGTCGCTAGTATGTGTAACGGAAGTAACGTCACCTGGTTAGTATCACTATATATACAGTATTGCGATATAATCGGATACCACCCAGATACATTGATTGTTCAGACTATCCATTCAACTTTCTGTTCGTTTCGGTCGCTCGTATGTGAAACAGGAATACCGTCCCCTAGTGTGTATAACTATATACACAGCATAACATCATAATCGAATACAACCCATATACTATCCATTCAACCTTCTGTTCAATTCAGTCGCTCGTATGTATAACGGAAGAACAGTTACCTGGTGAGTACAACTATATAAACATAATCGAATACAACCCAGATACGATGATTGTTCAATCTATACTGAATTCAACCTTCTGCTCGATTCGGTTGCTTGTATATAAAACGGAAGAACAGTTACCTGGTGAGTATTGCTATATAAACATCATCACGATATCATCGAATACAACTCAGATACAATTATCGTTTCGTCTAACCATTTAACCTTCTGTTCGATTCAGTCGCTAGAATGTGTAACGGAAGTACCGTCACCTGGTTAGTATCACTATATATACAGTATTGCGATATAATCGGATACCACCCAGATACATTGATTGTTCAGACTATCCATTCAACTTTCTGTTCGTTTCGGTCGCTCGTATGTGAAACGGGAATACCGTCACCTAGTGTGTATAACTATATACACAGCATAACATCATAATCGAATACAACCCAGATACTATCCATTCAACCTTCGGTTCGATTCGGTTGCTCGTATGTATAACGGAAGAACAGAATACAACTCAGTTACAATTATCGTTTCGTCTAACCATTTAACCTTCTGTTCGATTCAGTCGCTAGTATGTGTAACGGAAGAACAGTTACCTGGTGAGTATAACTATATAAACATAATCGAATACAACCCAGATACGATGATTGTTCAATCTATCCATTTGACCTTCTGCTCGATTCGGTCGCTTGTATGTGAAAACGAAAGAACAGTTCCCTGGTGAGTATTTCTATATAAACATCACCACGATATAATCGAATACAACTCAGTTTCAATTATCGTTTCGTCTAACCATTTAACCTTCTGTTCGATTCAGTCGCTAGTATGTGTAACGGAAGAACAGTTACCTGGTGAGTATAACTATATAAACATAATCGAATTCAACCCAGATACGATGATTGTTCAATCTATCCATTTGACCTTCTGCTCGATTCGGTCGCTTGTATCTGAAAACGATAGAACAGTTACCTGGTGAGTATTTCCATATAAACATCACCACGATATAATAGAATACAACTCAGTTTCAATTATCGTTTCGTCTAACCATTTAACCTTCTGTTCGATTCAGTCGCTAGTATGTGTAACGGAAGAACAGTTACCTGGTGAGTATAACTATATAAACATAATCGAATACAACCCAGATACGATGATTGTTCAATCTATCCATTTGACCTTCTGCTCGATTCGGTCGCTTGTATGTGAAAACGAAAGAACAGTTCCCTGGTGAGTATTTCTATATAAACATCACCACGATATAATCGAATACAACTCAGTTTCAATTATCGTTTCGTCTAACCATTTAACCTTCTTTTCGATTCAGTCGCTAGTATGTGTAACGGAAGAACAGTTACCTGGTGATTATAACTATATAAACATAATCGAATAAAACCCAGATACGATGATTGTTCAATCTATCCATTTGACCTTCTGCTCGATTCGGTCGCTTGTATGTGAAAACGAAAGAACAGTTACCTGTTGAGTATTTCTATATAAACATCACCACGATATAATCGAATACAACTCAGTTTCAATTATCGTTTCGTCTAACCATTTAACCTTCTGTTCGATTCAGTCGCTAGTTTGTGTAACGGAAGAACAGTAACCTGGTGAGTATTTCTATATAAACATCACCACGATATAATAGAATACAACTCAGTTTCAATTATCGTTTCGTCTAACCATTTAACCTTCTGTTCGATTCAGTCGCTAGTATGTGTAACGGAAGTACCGTCACCTGGTTAGTATCACTATATATACAGTATTGCGATATAATCGGATACCACCCAGGTACATTGATTGTTCAGACTATCCATTCAACTTTCTGTTCGTTTCGGTCGCTCGTATGTGAAACGGGAATACCGTCCCCTAGTGTGGTTAGTATCACTATATATACAGTATTGCGATATAATCGGATACCACCCAGATACATTGATTGTTCAGATTATCCATTCAACTTTCTGTTCGTTTCGGTCGCTTGTATGTGAAACGGGAATACCGTCACCTAGTGTGTATAACTATATACACAGCATAACATCATGATCGAATACAACCCAGATACTATCCATTCAACCTTCTGTTCGATTCGGTTGCTCGTATGTATAACGGAAGAACAGAATACAACTCAGTTACAATTATCGTTTCGTCTAACCATTTAACCTTCTGTTCGATTCAGTCGCTAGTATGTGTAACGGAAGTACCGTCACCTGGTATGTATCACTATATATACAGTATTGCGATATAATCGGATACCACCCTGATACATTGATTGTTCAGACTATCTATTCAACTTTCTGTTCGTTTCGGTCGCTCGTATGTAAAACAAGAATACCGTCACCTAGTGTGTATAACTATATACACAGCATAACATCATAATCGAATACAACCCATATACTATCCATTCAACCTTCTGTTCGATTCGGTTGCTCGTATGTATAACGGAAGAACAGTAACCTGGTGAGTATTTCTATATAAACATCACCACGATATAATAGAATACAACTCAGTTTCAATTATCGTTTCGTCTAATCATTTAACCTTCTGTTCGATTCAGTCGCTAGTATGTGTAACGGAAGAACAGTTACCTGGTGAGTATAACTATATAAACATAATCGAATACAACCCAGAACGAATTGAAGAATTCGATTGAAGCAAGTGAGGCGAGGCTATTATTGAAAATTGAGGAAGCAAATAAGAAAATAAACAAGCTTGAAGTGGAGAACGAAAATCTCAAAGCAAAAGTAGAGCATCTCGAAAGAGATAACAAAAGAAAAAATATAATAGTATTCGGACTGAACAAAGCTAGGGATGAAATAACACCTGAACTTATCTGTAGTGAACTTGAAACTCTACTTGAAGTCAAAGTAAGCAAATCAAAAATAAGTGACTTGTACATCATAGGAAAAGGTGAAAACCGTCCAGTCAAAATCGAATTCACAAGCTCTTTCACAAAAAACATAATCCTGAAGAACTGCTACAAGCTAAAAGGTAAAAATATTAGAATTGCAAACGACCAAACCCTTAAACAGAGACAAGAAGGGAAAATACTGAGGAAACATCTCAATCTAGCTCGTCTCGATGAGAAGAATGAAAATTGTTTCATAAGAAGAAACAAACTCATAGTAGATAATATATCATACTCACCAGAAGACCTTGAGAACATAGGGATAAACGAAGACGTGCCTCAAGGGAAACCAAATAGTGCACCAGCAACACCTACTCCTCACCAAGCAGCAAAAAAAACCATCAAAAAACAAAAACAGGCCACTATCAACAAGACTAGAAGTGAAGCAGAATCATCCACAAAGGGCACAGAAACCCCCAAGATCAAAAAACAGGACAAGGAAATTTCGCAAATTGGTCTCCATAAATCTACAAGGAGCCGATCGGGCTCCGCTTCAACCAATAAGCTGTGATCTTTTTTTTTCTCTTTTTCATTTTTCAATTCGTATTTGTATCTTCTTTTTTGTCTCAATCTTCAATGTTATAGGAATCTAATCTTGATAATAATGGCTGATAATTTTCAGAATCATATTATATATCGATTACTATAATTTTAAATCCATAATATCTCACCATTATAAACACTTACATTTCTGAATTCTCGATTCATTAAAAACATTTGTATATGTCAGGTTTGAATATCGTAAAAATAAGTATCTTATCCTGTTCTGTCTTTTCTCATGTATATATATACTAGTTAGGCGAGTTTTTAAACAATATCTTTAGTATTATATTTTCAAAATGGATCAATATGTCAGAGATTTTAGCACTAGTGAAGTAAAAACAGAGGAAGTATCAAATTTCAGAGAGTATGATGATATTTTGAGAATAAATAGCAGCTATCCGAATTTCAAAATATTTCACAATAATATTAGAAGTATAGGTAAAAACTTCAATCAGCTGCGCTGCTACTTAGAACAACTTACACAGTTACCAGAATGTATTGTCTTAACCGAAACATGGAACTTGAATGATCTGAGTCTATACAATATACCTGGATATGATTTAATTTATAATGATAGTAAGTTCAACCAAAATGATGGCACAATAATTTATGTGAAATCCGATTTGCAATACTCACATGAAATTATAGAATTCACTAACGATTTGAAGTTCTCGATGTTAGAAATAAAACACTTCAAAAAAACCTTTCAGATACTAGCTGGATATAGACCCCCCGCTTATTGTGTGGAAATGTTCCTGGCTAATACAAGGACTATTTTGAAAAATTCAGTGAAGAGCCCAGATTATACGCTTTTCCTAGGTGACATCAATATAAACATCAAAGATGGAGATTTAATAAGCACGGAGTACTTAACAATCATGCAAGAGTTCGGATTCATATAAACGATTAATAACCATACTCGGGTAACTACAAACAGTAGATCATGCTTAGATCATATATTCGTGAAAACCTCTACGGATCTTGAATTCCTCCTACCCATGATTATACAAACGAATGCAACCGATCGTTTCACAACATCCTTGCAAATTATCTACGAAAATAAATTCAATGATAATGCGGCAAATAAATTCTATATCAACTCAAAAATCGAATATGATAAGCTTGAAATTCGGTTACGCAATCACAACTGGGATATTGTCTATGATACGGAAGATGCCGAAAATGCGACAAATTTGTTTATGAATGTTCTGAATGATGAGATTAAGAATTGTACAACAACTCACAAATATAAAGTTAAAAAACGTAAAACATGGGTCACCAACGGACTCATAAAATCGATAAATACCCGAGACAATATGTACCAACAATTACTAAAGGAACCAGATAATATTATGCTTAAACGAAACTATACCGAGTATAAGAATCATTTAAGAAATCTTCTGAGAGTAACCAAGCTGCAATACTATCGTGAAAAAATTGAACAGAATGCACAAAATAGCACAAATCTATGGTCAACTGTGAATGAAATGTGCCCAAAAAATAATCCAAGTTGTCGAGATATTAACGCGATTCAGCACGGTGGGCAAAAAATAACGAATGAAAAACAAATTGCAAATCTATTCAATGAACACTATATAAAAATTGGCGAAAAGCTTGCCGGAGAAATTAATCAAGACCCTCACTTCATTCCTCCCGAAAAAAATAACTTTTTATCCTCGATATTTATGAAAGCGACAAACGCTAATGAAGTCAGTAGTATTATTTCATCACTTAAGAATAAAAAAGCCCCTGGAATGGATGGCATAAGAACAGAGACAATGAAATTCTTAGCACCTTTGATAAAAAACCCGATGGCCTCCATATTCAATAAATGCATAGAACAGGGATATTTTCCTAACATCTTCAAGAAAGCGGTGGTCAAACCAATCTTCAAGGCGGGAAATAGGGATGATGTTATAAATTATAGACCGATTTCCTTAATAACAACAACTGCAAAAATCCTAGAAAAAATAATAAAAAAGCGTCTAAATGAATACCTAAACAAGAATAATATCATATCAAATAGCCAGTATGGTTTCAAAGAGGGAGTGTCAACTCAAGATGCAATTCTCGCACTCACCACAGAAATGTATAATGCATTGGATGAAGGAAAACCGTCTCTGTGCGTTTTCATTGATCTTTCCAAAGCATTCGATACTGTGAGTCATGCCTTGCTTATTGAATGCTTGGAAAACATCGGTATAAGAGGAAAACCTCTTTAACTATTCAAAAGTTACCTAACTGGTAGATCACAATGTGTCCAGGTAAGATCAGAAAGAAGTGATCTGAAGGATATAAAATACGGTGTTCCACAAGGAACCGTCCTTGGACCACTTCTTTTCAATATATATCTGAACGATCTCTTCAAAATACGCACTGAGGGAAAAATTATCACCTATGCGGATGATACGGCGATTTTTTTTATACCCACGATAACTGGCAGTCCCTGAAAAATATTGTTGAACAAGATATACGTCTTATACAAGGCTTCTTCAACCATAGGTTGCTGACGATAAACTTTGATAAAACCTTTTTTCTGCCTATTTACATCGACAAGAGAAATACCCCCACATATAATACCCTGATAATCAACAATGAAACATCGATAAAAATGTGCCATAAAATGAAATATCTCGAACTAATGATTGATAATAACTTAAAATGGGATCAGCAAATCGATTTCATCACTAAGAAAATGCAATTTCTGATTTATAAAATGAAGTATCTGAAACATCTACTGGATTATAAATCGATGAAAACCTTATATCAAGCATCAGTCGAGCCACACCTTATTTACGGAATATTAGCTTGGGGAGGAGTGGGAAAGAGCTATATGGAAAAATTGATGATTGTACAAAAACGCTTACTAAAGATTATCTTCAACAGAGATCTCACCTACCCCTCAAATCAATTATTCAGTGAAGTTGGTTTGCTGGACCCACGACAACTATTTTTTTTACGTGGTAACATCAGACAACATCAATTCAAATCAGATTTAAAATTCCCAGATCACCAATACAATACCAGAAATAAACAAACCACCTACGTTGCCCCCTTCAAACATAAATCAAAAGGTCAGAGATGCTTTTCCTTTATAGGTCCAAAAATATATCAGTTTCTTCCTGCTGAAATTCGGAATATTCACAGTCCACGCATTTTCAAAAATAGAATCAAAACACTATTATTTTCATCACCAAGGGAGACAATACATCAACAGCTCGAATGAGTTCAGGATAACTGATTTGATTGATGAAAATCACTCCTCATATTTTACATTTTATTGTCATTATTTTTACTATGAAAATTGATACTCCTTATCGTTATTATTGATATTTTTATTTTTGAATGTGAATCACTCCGCATACAGGCTCTGCCTTCAGCGGATTTTTCAAGGTTTATTCATTAATAATTTATTTTTTTTTTCATAGTGATACTTACCAGGTGACGATTATTCCGTTACACATACTAGCGACTGAATCGAACAGAATGTTGAATGGTTAGACGAAACGATAATTGTATCTGAGTTGTATTCGATGATATCCTGATGATGTTTATATAGCAATACTCACCAGGTAACTGTCCTTCCGTTTTACATACAAGCGACCGAATCGAGCAGAAGGTTAAATGGATAGAATGAACAATCATCGTATCTGAGTTTTATTCGATTATGTTTATATAGATATACTCACCAGGTACCTGTTCTTCCGATATACATACGAGCAACCGAATCGAACATAAGGTTGAATGGATAGATTGAACAATCATCGTATCTGAGTTGTATTCGATTATGTTTATATAGTTATACTCACCAGGTAACTGTTCTTTCGTTATACATACGAGCGACTGAATTGAACTGAAGGTTGAATGGATAGACTAAACAATGATCGTATCTGGGGTTGTATTCGATTATATCGTGATGATGTTCATATAGTTATACTCACCAGGTAACTGTTCTCCAGTTATACATAAGAGCGACTGAACTGAACAGAAGGTTGAATGGATAGACTGAACAATCATCGTATCTGGGTTGTATTCGATTATTTCGTGATGATTATTATATATTATGTCTAACCAGGTAACTGTTCTTTCGTTATACATACTAGCAACCGAATCGAACATAAGGTTGAATGAATAGATTGAACAATCATTGTATCTGGGTTGTCTCCGATTATATCGTTATGTTGTATATTCAACTACACCTACCATGTAACGGTTCTTTCGTTACACATACGAGCGTCTGAATCGAACATAAGGTTGGATGGTTAGACGGAACGATAATTGTAACTAAGTTGTATTCGATTATATCGTGATGACGTTCATATAGAAATACTCACCAGGTTACTGTTCTTTCGTTATACATACGAGCAACCGAATCGAACAGAAGGTTAAATGGATAGTATCTGGGTTGTATTCGATTATGATGTTATGCTGTGTATATAGTTATACACATAAGGTGACGGTATTCCCGTTTCACATACGAACGACCGAAACGAACAGAAAGTTGAATGGATAGACTGAACAATCAATGTATCTGGGTGGTATCCGATTATATCGCAATACTGTATATATAGTGATACTTACCAGGTGACGGTACTTCCGTTACACATACTAGCGACTGAATCGAACAGAAGGTTGAATGGTTAGACGAAACAATAATTGTATCTGAGTTGTATTCGATGATATCGTGATGATGTTTATATAGCAATACTCACCAGGTAACTGTTCTTCCATTTTACATACAAGCGACCGAATCGAGCAGAAGGTTGAATTCAGTATAGATTGAACAATCATCGTATCTGGGTTGTATTCGATTATGTTTATATAGTTATACTAACCAGGTAACTGTTCTTCCGTTATACATACGAGCGACTGAATTGAACAGAAGGTTGAATGGATAGTATCTGGGTTGTATTCGATTATGATGTTATGCTATGTATATAGTTATACACATAAGGTGACGGTATTCCCGTTTCACATACGAGCGACCGAAACGAACAGAAAGTTGAATGGATAGACTGAACAATCAATGTATCTGGATGGTATCCGATTATATCGCAATACTGTATATATAGTGATACTTACCAGGTGACGGTACTCCCGTTACACATACTAGCGACTGAATCGAACAGAAGGTTTAATGGTTAGACGAAACGATAATTGTATCTGAGTTGTATTCGATGAAATCGTGATGATGTTTATATAGCAATACTCACCAGGTAACTGTTCTTCCGTTTTACATACAAGCGACCGAATCGAGCAGAAGGTTGAATTCAGTATAGATTGAACAATCGTATCTGGGTTGTATTCGATTATTTCGTGATGATTATTATATATTATGTCTAACCAGGTAACTGTTCTTTCGTTATACATACTAGCAACCGAATCGAACATAAGGTTGAATGGATAGATTGAACAATCATTGTATCTGGGTTGTCTCCGATTATATCGTTATGTTGTATATTTAACTACACCTACCATGTAACGGTTCTTTCGTTACACATACGAGCGTCTGAATCGAACATAAGGTGTGATGGTTAGACGGAACGATAATTGTAACTAAGTTGTATTCGATTATATCGTGATGACGTTCATATAGAAATACTCACCAGGTAACTGTTCTTTCGTTATACATACGAGCAACCGAATCGAACAGAAGGTTGAATGGATAGTATCTGGGTTGTATTCGATTATGATGTTATGCTGTGATATAGTTATACACATAAGGTGACGGTATTCCCGTTTCACATACGAGCGACCGAAACGAACAGAAAGTTGAATGGATAGACTGAACAATCAATGTATCTGGGTGGTATCCGATTATATCGCAATACTGTATATATAGTGATACTTACCAGGTGACGGTACTTCCGTTACACATACTAGCGACTGAATCGAACAGAAGGTTAAATGGTTAGACGAAACGATAATTGTATCTGAGTTGTATTCGATGATATCGTGATGATGTTTATATAGCAATACTCACCAGGTAACTGTCCTTACGTTTTACATACAAGCGACCGAATCGAGCAGAAGGTTAAATGGATAGATTGAACAATCATCGTATCTGAGTTGTATTCGATTATGTTTATATAGTTATACTCACCAGGTAACTGTTCTTCCGTTATACATACGAGCGACTGAATTGAACTGAAGGTTGAATGGATAGACTAAACAATGATCGTATCTGGGGTTGTATTCGATTATATCGTGATGATGTTCATATAGTTATACTCACCAGGTAACTGTTCTCCAGTTATACATAAGAGCGACTGAACTGAACAGAAGGTTGAATGGATAGACTGAACAATCATCGTATCTGGGTTGTATTCGATTATTTCGTGATGATTATTATATATTATGTCTAACCAGGTAACTGTTCTTTCGTTATACATACTAGCAACCGAATCGAACATAAGGTTGAATGGATAGATTGAACAATCATTGTATCTGGGTTGTCTCCGAATATATCGTTATGTTGTATATTTAACTACACCTACCATGTAACGGTTCTTTCGTTACACATACGAGCGTCCGAATCGAACATAAGGTTGGATGGTTAGACGGAACGATAATTGTAACTAAGTTGTATTCGATTATATCGTGATGACGTTCATATAGAAATACTCACCAGGTTACTATTCTTTCGTTATACATACGAGCAACCGAATCGAACAGAAGGTTGGATGGATAGTATCTGGGTTGTATTCGATTATGATGTTATGCTGTGTATATAGTTATACACATAAGGTGACGGTATTCCCGTTTCACATACGAGCGACCGAAACGAACAGAAAGTTGAAATGATAGACTGAACAATCAATGTATCTGGGTGGTATCCGATTATATCGCAATACTGTATATATAGTGATACTTACCAGGTGACGGTACTTCCGTTACACATACTAGCGACTGAATCGAACAGAAGGTTAAATGGTTAGACGAAACGATAATTGTATCTGAGTTGTATTCGATGATATCGTGATGATGTTTATATAGCAATACTCACCAGGCAACTGTTCTTCCGTTTTACATACAAGCGACCGAATCGAGCAGAAGGTTGAATTCAGTATAGATTGAACAATCATCGTATCTGGGTTGTATTCGATTATGTTTATATAGTTATACTCACCAGGTAACTGTTCTTCCGTTATACATACGAGCGACTGAATTGAACAGAAGGTTGAATGGATAGTATATGGGTTGTATTCGATTATGATGTTATGCTGTGTATATAGTTATACACACTAGGAGACGGTATTCCCGTTTTACATACGAGCGACCGAAACAAAAAGAAAGTTGAATGGATAGACTGAACGATCAATGTATCTGGGTGGTATCCGATTATATCGCAATACTGTATATATAGTGATACTTACCAGGTGACGATACTTCCGTTACACATACAAGCGACTGAATCGAACAGAATGTTGAATGGTTAGACGAAACGATAATTGAATCTGAGTTGTATTCGATGATATCGTGATGATGTTTATATAGCAATACTCACCAGGTAACTGTCCTTCCGTTTTACATACAAGCGACCGAATCGAGCAGAAGGTTAAATGGATATATTGAACAATCATCGTATCTGAGTTGTATTCGATTATGTTTATATAGATATACTCACCAGGTACCTGTTCTTCCGATATACATACGAGCAACCGAATCGAACATAAGGTTGAATGGATAGATTGAACAATCATCGTATCTGAGTTGTATTCGATTATGTTTATATAGTTATACTCACCAGGTAACTGTTCTTCCGTTATACATACGAGCGACTGAATTGAACTGAAGGTTGAATGGATAGACTAAACAATGATCGTATCTGGGGTTGTATTCGATTATATCGTGATGATGTTCATATAGTTATACTCACCAGGTAACTGTTCTCCAGTTATACATAAGAGCGACTGAACTGAACAGAAGGTTGAATGGATAGACTGAACAATCAATGTATCTGGGTTGTATCCGATTATATCGCAATACTGTATATATAGTGATACTTACCAGGTTACGATACTTCCGTTACACATACTAGCGACTGAATCGAACAGAATGTTGAATGGTTAGACGAAACGATAATTGTATCTGAGTTGTATTAGATGATATCGTGATGATGTTTATATTGCAATACTCACCAGGTGACTGTCCTTCCGTTTTACATACAAGCGACCGAATCGAGCAGAAGGTTAAATGGATAGATTAAACAATCATCGTATCTGAGTTGTATTCGATTATGTTTATATAGATATACTCACCAGATACCTGTTCTTCCGATATACATACGAGCAACCGAATCGAACATAAGGTTGAATGGATAGATTGAACAATCATCGTATCTGAGTTGTATTCGATTATGTTTATATAGTTATACTCACCAGGTAACTGTTCTTCCGTTATACATACGAGCGACTGAATTGAACTGAAGGTTGAATATATAGACTAAACAATGATCGTATCTGGAGTTGTATTCGATTATATCGTGATGATGTTCATATAGTTATACTCACCAGGTAACTGTTCTCCAGTTATACATAGGAGCGACTGAACTGAACAGAAGGTTGAATGGATAGACTGAACAATCATTGTATCTGGGTTGTCTCCGATTATATCGTTATGTTGTATATTTTACTACACCTACCATGTAACGGTTCTTTCGTTACACATACGAGCGTCTGAATCGAACATAAGGTTGGATGGTTAGACGAAACGATAATTGTAACTAAGTTGTATTCGATTATATCGTGATGACGTTCATATAGAAATACTCACCAGGTTACTGTTCTTTCGTTATACATACGAGCAACCGAATCGAAACGAAGGTTGAATGGATAGTATCTGGGTTGTATTCGATTATGATGTTATGCTGTGTATATAGTTATACACATAAGGTGACGGTATTCCCGTTTCACATACGAGCGACCGAAACGAACAGAAAGTTGAATGGATAGACTGAACAATCAATGTATCTGGGTGGTATCCGATTATATCGCAATACTGTATATATAGTGATACTTACCAGGTGACGGTACTTCCGTTACACATACTAGCGACTGAATCGAACAGAAGGTTAAATGGTTAGACGAAACGATACATGTATCTGAGTTGTATTCGATGATATCGTGATGATGTTTATATAGCAATACTCACCAGGTGACTGTCCTTCCGTTTTACATACAAGCGACCGAATCGAGCAGAAGGTTAAATGGATAGATTGAACAATCATCGTATCTGAGTTGTATTCGATTATGTTTATATAGATATACTCACCAGATACCTGTTCTTCCGATATACATACGAGCAACCGAATCGAACATAAGGTTGAATGGATAGATTGAACAATCATCGTATCTGAGTTGTATTCGATTATGTTTATATAGTTATACTAACCAGGTAACTGTTCTTCCGTTATACATACGAGCGACTGAATTGAACAGAAGGTTGAATGGATAGTATCTGGGTTGTATTCGATTATGATGTTATGCTATGTATATAGTTATACACATAAGGTGACGGTATTCCCGTTTCACATACGAGCGACCGAAACGAACAGAAAGTTGAATGGATAGACTGAACAATCAATGTATCTGGATGGTATCCGATTATATCGCAATACTGTATATATAGTGATACTTACCAGGTGACGGTACTCCCGTTACACATACTAGCGACTGAATCGAACAGAAGGTTTAATGGTTAGACGAAACGATAATTGTATCTGAGTTGTATTCGATGAAATCGTGATGATGTTTATATAGCAATACTCACCAGGTAACTGTTCTTCCGTTTTACATACAAGCGACCGAATCGAGCAGAAGGTTGAATTCAGTATAGATTGAACAATCGTATCTGGGTTGTATTCGATTATTTCGTGATGATTATTATATATTATGTCTAACCAGGTAACTGTTCTTTCGTTATACATACTAGCAACCGAATCGAACATAAGGTTGAATGGATAGATTGAACAATCATTGTATCTGGGTTGTCTCCGATTATATCGTTATGTTGTATATTTAACTACACCTACCATGTAACGGTTCTTTCGTTACACATACGAGCGTCTGAATCGAACATAAGGTGTGATGGTTAGACGGAACGATAATTGTAACTAAGTTGTATTCGATTATATCGTGATGACGTTCATATAGAAATACTCACCAGGTAACTGTTCTTTCGTTATACATACGAGCAACCGAATCGAACAGAAGGTTGAATGGATAGTATCTGGGTTGTATTCGATTATGATGTTATGCTGTGATATAGTTATACACATAAGGTGACGGTATTCCCGTTTCACATACGAGCGACCGAAACGAACAGAAAGTTGAATGGATAGACTGAACAATCAATGTATCTGGGTGGTATCCGATTATATCGCAATACTGTATATATAGTGATACTTACCAGGTGACGGTACTTCCGTTACACATACTAGCGACTGAATCGAACAGAAGGTTAAATGGTTAGACGAAACGATAATTGTATCTGAGTTGTATTCGATGATATCGTGATGATGTTTATATAGCAATACTCACCAGGTAACTGTCCTTACGTTTTACATACAAGCGACCGAATCGAGCAGAAGGTTAAATGGATAGATTGAACAATCATCGTATCTGAGTTGTATTCGATTATGTTTATATAGTTATACTCACCAGGTAACTGTTCTTCCGTTATACATACGAGCGACTGAATTGAACTGAAGGTTGAATGGATAGACTAAACAATGATCGTATCTGGGGTTGTATTCGATTATATCGTGATGATGTTCATATAGTTATACTCACCAGGTAACTGTTCTCCAGTTATACATAAGAGCGACTGAACTGAACAGAAGGTTGAATGGATAGACTGAACAATCATCGTATCTGGGTTGTATTCGATTATTTCGTGATGATTATTATATATTATGTCTAACCAGGTAACTGTTCTTTCGTTATACATACTAGCAACCGAATCGAACATAAGGTTGAATGGATAGATTGAACAATCATTGTATCTGGGTTGTCTCCGAATATATCGTTATGTTGTATATTTAACTACACCTACCATGTAACGGTTCTTTCGTTACACATACGAGCGTCCGAATCGAACATAAGGTTGGATGGTTAGACGGAACGATAATTGTAACTAAGTTGTATTCGATTATATCGTGATGACGTTCATATAGAAATACTCACCAGGTTACTATTCTTTCGTTATACATACGAGCAACCGAATCGAACAGAAGGTTGGATGGATAGTATCTGGGTTGTATTCGATCATGATGTTATGCTGTGTATATAGTTATACACATAAGGTGACGGTATTCCCGTTTCACATACGAGCGACCGAAACGAACAGAAAGTTGAAATGATAGACTGAACAATCAATGTATCTGGGTGGTATCCGATTATATCGCAATACTGTATATATAGTGATACTTACCAGGTGACGGTACTTCCGTTACACATACTAGCGACTGAATCGAACAGAAGGTTAAATGGTTAGACGAAACGATAATTGTATCTGAGTTGTATTCGATGATATCGTGATGATGTTTATATAGCAATACTCACCAGGCAACTGTTCTTCCGTTTTACATACAAGCGACCGAATCGAGCAGAAGGTTGAATTCAGTATAGATTGAACAATCATCGTATCTGGGTTGTATTCGATTATGTTTATATAGTTATACTCACCAGGTAACTGTTCTTCCGTTATACATACGAGCGACTGAATTGAACAGAAGGTTGAATGGATAGTATATGGGTTGTATTCGATTATGATGTTATGCTGTGTATATAGTTATACACACTAGGAGACGGTATTCCCGTTTTACATACGAGCGACCGAAACAAAAAGAAAGTTGAATGGATAGACTGAACGATCAATGTATCTGGGTGGTATCCGATTATATCGCAATACTGTATATATAGTGATACTTACCAGGTGACGATACTTCCGTTACACATACAAGCGACTGAATCGAACAGAATGTTGAATGGTTAGACGAAACGATAATTGAATCTGAGTTGTATTCGATGATATCGTGATGATGTTTATATAGCAATACTCACCAGGTAACTGTCCTTCCGTTTTACATACAAGCGACCGAATCGAGCAGAAGGTTAAATGGATATATTGAACAATCATCGTATCTGAGTTGTATTCGATTATGTTTATATAGATATACTCACCAGGTACCTGTTCTTCCGATATACATACGAGCAACCGAATCGAACATAAGGTTGAATGGATAGATTGAACAATCATCGTATCTGAGTTGTATTCGTTTATGTTTATATAGTTATACTCACCAGGTAACTGTTCTTCCGTTATACATACGAGCGACTGAATTGAACTGAAGGTTGAATGGATAGACTAAACAATGATCGTATCTGGGGTTGTATTCGATTATATCGTGATGATGTTCATATAGTTATACTCACCAGGTAACTGTTCTCCAGTTATACATAAGAGCGACTGAACTGAACAGAAGGTTGAATGGATAGACTAAACAATCAATGTATCTGGGTTGTATCCGATTATATCGCAATACTGTATATATAGTGATACTTACCAGGTTACGATACTTCCGTTACACATACTAGCGACTGAATCGAACAGAATGTTGAATGGTTAGACGAAACGATGATTGTATCTGAGTTGTATTAGATGATATCGTGATGATGTTTATATTGCAATACTCACCAGGTGACTGTCCTTCCGTTTTACATACAAGCGACCGAATCGAGCAGAAGGTTAAATGGATAGATTGAACAATCATCGTATCTGAGTTGTATTCGATTATGTTTATATAGATATACTCACCAGATACCTGTTCTTCCGATATACATACGAGCAACCGAATCGAACATAAGGTTGAATGGATAGATTGAACAATCATCGTATCTGAGTTGTATTCGATTATGTTTATATAGTTATACTCACCAGGTAACTGTTCTTCCGTTATACATACGAGCGACTGAATTGAACTGAAGGTTGAATGGATAGACTAAACAATGATCGTATCTGGAGTTGTATTCGATTATATCGTGATGATGTTCATATAGTTATACTCACCAGGTAACTGTTCTCCAGTTATACATAGGAGCGACTGAACTGAACAGAAGGTTGAATGGATAGACTGAACAATCATTGTATCTGGGTTGTCTCCGATTATATCGTTATGTTGTATATTTTACTACACCTACCATGTAACGGTTCTTTCGTTACACATACGAGCGTCTGAATCGAACATAAGGTTGGATGGTTAGACGAAACGATAATTGTAACTAAGTTGTATTCGATTATATCGTGATGACGTTCATATAGAAATACTCACCAGGTTACTGTTCTTTCGTTATACATACGAGCAACCGAATCGAAACGAAGGTTGAATGGATAGTATCTGGGTTGTATTCGATTATGATGTTATGCTGTGTATATAGTTATACACATAAGGTGACGGTATTCCCGTTTCACATACGAGCGACCGAAACGAACAGAAAGTTGAATGGATAGACTGAACAATCAATGTATCTGGGTGGTATCCGATTATATCGCAATACTGTATATATAGTGATACTTACCAGGTGACGGTACTTCCGTTACACATACTAGCGACTGAATCGAACGGAAGGTTAAATGGTTAGACGAAACGATACATGTATCTGAGTTGTATTCGATGATATCGTGATGATGTTTATATAGCAATACTCACCAGGTGACTGTCCTTCCGTTTTACATACAAGCGACCGAATCGAGCAGAAGGTTAAATGGATAGATTGAACAATCATCGTATCTGAGTTGTATTCGATTATGTTTATATAGATATACTCACCAGATACCTGTTCTTCCGATATACATACGAGCAACCGAATCGAACATAAGGTTGAATAGATAGATTGAACAATCATCGTATCTGAGTTGTATTCGATTATGTTTATATAGTTATACTCATCAGGTAACTGTTCTTCCGTTATACATACGAGCGACTGAATTGAACTGAAGGTTGAATGGATAGACTAAACAATGATCGTATCTGGAGTTGTATTCGATTATATCGTGATGATGTTCATATAGTTATACTCACCACCAGGTAACTGTTCTCCAGTTATACATAAGAGCGACTGAACTGAACAGAAGGTTGAATGGATAGACTGAACAATCATCGTATCTGGGTTGTATTCGATTATTTCGTGATGATTATTATATATTATGTCTAACCAGGTAACTGTTCTTTCGTTATACATACTAGCAACCGAATCGAACATAAGGTTGAATGGATAGATTGAACAATCATTGTATCTGGGTTGTCTCCGATTATATCGTTATGTTGTATATTTTACTACACCTACCATGTAACGGTTCTTTCGTTACACATACGAGCGTCTGAATCGAACATAAGGTTGGATGGTTAGACGGAACGATAATTGTAACTAAGTTGTATTCGATTATATCGTGATGACGTTCATATAGAAATACTCACCAGGTTACTGTTCTTTCGTTATACATACGAGCAACCGAATCAAACAGAAGGTTGAATGGATAGTATCTGGGTTGTATTCGATTATGATGTTATGCTGTGTATATAGTTATACACATAAGGTGACGGTATTCCCGTTTCACATACGAACGACCGAAACGAACAGAAAGTTGAATGGATAGACTGAACAATCAATGTATCTGGGTGGTATCCGATTATATCGCAATACTGTATATATAGTGATACTTACCAGGTGACGGTACTTCCGTTACACATACTAGCGACTGAATCGAACAGAAGGTTAAATGGTTAGACGAAACGATAATTGTATCTGAGTTGTATTCGATGATATCGTGATGATGTTCAGATAGCATTACTCACCAGGTAACTGTTCTTTCGTTTTACATACAAGCGACCGAATCGAGCAGAAGGTTGAATTCAGTATAGATTGAACAATCATCGTATCTGGGTTGTATTCGATTATGTTTATATAGTTATACTCACCAGGTAACTGTTCTTCCGTTATACATACGAGCGACTGAATTGAACAGAAGGTTGAATGGATAGTATATGGGTTGTATTCGATTATGATGTTATGCTGTGTATATAGTTATACACACTAGGAGACGGTATTCCCGTTTCACATACGAGCGACCGAAACGAAAAGAAAGTTGAATGGATAGACTGAACCAATGTATCTGGGTGGTATCCGATTATATCGCAATACTGTATATATAGTGATACTTACCAGGTAACGATACTTCCGTTACACATACTAGCGACTGAATCGAACAGAATGTTGAATGGTTAGACGAAACGATAATTGTATCTGAGTTGTATTCGATGATATCCTGATGATGTTTATATAGCAATACTCACCAGGTAACTGTCCTTCCGTTTTACATACAAGCGACCGAATCGAGCAGAAGGTTAAATGGATAGATTGAACAATCATCGTATCTGAGTTGTATTCGATTATGTTTATATAGATATACTCACCAGGTACCTGTTCTTCCGATATACATACGAGCAACCGAATCGAACATAAGGTTGAATGGATAGATTGAACAATCATCGTATCTGAGTTGTATTCGATTATGTTTATATAGTTATACTCACCAGGTAACTGTTCTTCCGTTATACATACGAGCGACTGAATTGAACTGAAGGTTGAATGGATAGATTGAACAATCATCGTATCTGAGTTGTATTCGATTATGTTTATATAGTTATACTCACCAGGTAACTGTTCTTCCGTTATACATACGAGCGACTGAATTGAACAGAAGGTTGAATGGATAGTATCTGGGTTGTATTCGATTATGATGTTATGCTGTGATATAGTTATACACATAAGGTGACGGTATTCCCGTTTCACATACGAGCGACCGAAACGAACAGAAAGTTGAATAGATAGACTGAACAATCAATGTATCTGGGTGGTATCCGATTATATCGCAATACTGTATATATAGTGATACTTACCAGGTGACGGTACTTCCGTTATACATACTAGCGACTGAATCGAACAGAAGGTTAAATGGTTAGACGAAACGATAATTGTATCTGAGTTGTATTCGATGATATCGTGATGATGTTTATATAGCAATACTCACCAGGTAACTGTCCTTCCGTTTTACCTACAAGCGACCGAATCGAGCAGAAGGTTAAATGGATAGATTGGACAATCATCGTATCTGAGTTGTATTCGATTATGTTTATATAGATATACTCACCAGGTACCTGTTCTTCCGATATACATACGAGCAACCGAATCGAACATAAGGTTGAATGGATAGATTGAACAATCATCGTATCTGAGTTGTATTCGATTATGTTTATATAGTTATACTCACCAGGTAACTGTTCTTCCGTTATACATACAAGCGACTGAATTGAACTGAAGGTTGAATGGATAGACTAAACAATGATCGTATCTGGGGTTGTATTCGATTATATCGTGATGATGTTCATATAGTTATACTCACCAGGTAACTGTTCTCCAGTTATACATAAGAGCGACTGAACTGAACAGAAGGTTGAATTGATAGACTGAACAATCATCGTATCTGGGTTGTATTCGATTATTTCGTGATGATTATTATATATTATGTCTAACCAGGTAACTGTTCTTTCGTTATACATACTAGCAACCGAATCGAACATAAGGTTGAATGGATAGATTGAACAATCATTGTATCTGGGTTGTCTCCGATTATATCGTTATTTTGTATATTTAACTACACCTACCATGTAACGGTTCTTTCGTTACACATACGAGCGTCTGAATCGAACATGAGGTTGGATGGTTAGACGGAACGATAATTGTAACTAAGTTGTATTCGATTATATCGTGATGACGTTCATATAAAAATACTCACCAGGTTACTGTTCTTTCGTTATACATACGAGCAACCGAATCGAACAGAAGGTTGAATGGATAGTATCTGGGTTGTATTCGATTATGATGTTATGCTGTGATATAGTTATACACATAAGGTGACGGTATTCCCGTTTCACATACGAGCGACCGAAACGAACAGAAAGTTGAATAGATAGACTGAACAATCAATGTATCTGGGTGGTATCCGATTATATCGCAATACTGTATATATAGTGATACTTACCAGGTGACGGTACTTCCGTTACACATACTAGCGACTGAATCGAACAGAAGGTTAAATGGTTAGACGAAACGATAATTGTATCTGAGTTGTATTCGATGATATCGTGATGATGTTTATATAGCAATACTCACCAGGTAACTGTCCTTCCGTTTTACCTACAAGCGACCGAATCGAGCAGAAGGTTAAATGGATAGATTGGACAATCATCGTATCTGAGTTGTATTCGATTATGTTTATATAGATATACTCACCAGGTACCTGTTCTTCCGATATACATACGAGCAACCGAATCGAACATAAGGTTGAAGGGATAGATTGAACAATCATCGTATCTGAGTTGTATTCGATTATGTTTATATAGTTATACTCACCAGGTAACTGTTCTTCCGTTATACATACGAGCGACTGAATTGAACTGAAGGTTGAATGGATAGACTAAACAATGATCGTATCTGGGGTTGTATTCGATTATATAGTGATGATGTTCATATAGTTATACTCACCAGGTAACTGTTCTCCAGTTATACATAAGAGCGACTGAACTGAACAGAAGGTTGAATGGATAGACTGAACAATCATCGTATCTGGGTTGTATTCGATTATTTCGTGATGATTATTATATATTATGTCTAACCAGGTAACTGTTCTTTCGTTATACATACTAGCAACCGAATCGAACATAAGGTTGAATGGATAGATTGAACAATCATTGTATCTGGGTTGTCTCCGATTATATCGTTATGTTGTATATTTAACTACACCTACCATGTAACGGTTCTTTCGTTACACATTCGAGCGTCTGAATCGAACATAAGGTTGGATGGTTAGACGGAACGATAATTGTAACTAAGTTGTATTCGATTATATCGTGATGACGTTCATATAGAAATACTCACCAGGTAACTGTTCTTTCGTTATACATACGAGCGACTGAATTGAACAGAAGGTTGAATGGATAGTATATGGGTTGTATTCGATTATGATGTTATGCTGTGTATATAGTTATACACACTAGGAGACGGTATTCCCGTTTTACATACGAGCGACCGAAACAAAAAGAAAGTTGAATGGATAGACTGAACGATCAATGTATCTGGGTGGTATCCGATTATATCGCAATACTGTATATATAGTGATACTTACCAGGTGACGATACTTCCGTTACACATACAAGCGACTGAATCGAACAGAATGTTGAATGGTTAGACGAAACGATAATTGAATCTGAGTTGTATTCGATGATATCGTGATGATGTTTATATAGCAATACTCACCAGGTAACTGTCCTTCCGTTTTACATACAAGCGACCGAATCGAGCAGAAGGTTGAATTCAGTATAAATTGAACAATCATCGTATCTGAGTTGTATTCGATTATGTTTATATAGATATACTCACCAGGTACCTGTTCTTCCGATATACATACGAGCAACCGAATCGAACATAAGGTTGCATGGATAGATTGAAAAATCATCGTATCTGAGTTGTATTCGATTATGTTTATATAGTTATACTCACCAGGTAACTGTTCTTTCGTTATACATACGAGCGACTGAATTGAACTGAAGGTTGAATTGATAGACTAAACAATGATCGTATCTGGGGTTGTATTCGATTATATCGTGATGATGTTCATATAGTTATACTCACCAGGTAACTGTTCTCCAGTTATACATAAGAGCGACTGAACTGAACAGAAGGTTGAATGGATAGACTGAACAATCATCGTATCTGGGTTGTATTCGATTATTTCGTGATGATTATTATATATTATGTCTAACCAGGTAACTGTTCTTTCGTTATACATACTAGTAACCGAATCGAACATAAGGTTGAATGGATAGATTGAACAATCATTGTATCTGGGTTGTCTCCAATTATATCGTTATGTTGTATATTTAACTACACCCACCATGTAACGGTCCTTTCGTTACACATACGAGCGTCTGAATCGAACATAAGGTTGGATGGTTAGACGGAACGATAATTGTAACTAAGTTGTATTCGATTATATCGTGATGACGTTCATATAGAAATACTCACCAGGTTACTGTTCTTTCGTTATACATACGAGCAACCGAATCGAACAGAAGGTTGGATGGATAGTATCTGGGTTGTATTCGATTAAGATGTTATGCTGTGTATATAGTTATACACATAAGGTGACGGTATTCCCGTTTCACATACGAGCGACCGAAACGAACAGAAAGTTGAATGGATAGACTGAACAATCAATGTATCTGGGTGGTATCCGATTATATCGCAATACTGTATATATAGTGATACTAACCAGGTGACGGTACTTCCGTTACACATACTAGCGACTGAATCGAACAGAAGGTTAAATGGTTAGACGAAACGATAATTGTATCTGAGTTGTATTCGATGATATCGTGATGATGTTTATATAGCAATACTCACCAGGTAACTGTTCTTCCGTTTTACATACAAGCGACCGAATCGAGCAGAAGGTTGAATTCAGTATAGATTGAACAATCATCGTAACTGGGTTGTATTCGATTATGTTTATATAGTTATACTCACCAGGTAACTGTTCTTCCGTTATACATACGAGCGACTGAATTGAACAGAAGGTTGAATGGATAGTATTCGATTATGATGTTATGCTGTGTATATAATAATAATAATAATAATAATAATAATAATAATAATAATATTTATTCACATCCAGATCATACATTGACACAAATAAATCGTAACTGTAAATAAATAATCTACTCGATAAGTGACTGAAACACTTGTTTCGAGGAAATGAAATGACGAAATATGACTAGTGAACAGATAATTGTAAATGTTTAAGACAATATAATGAAGACAAAATTAAAATAAAAATAAGTTTTCATAACAATATGAAGTTTCATCAGGTACAGATATTCTATAAATAAATAAATGAACAGAGAATAAAAATTTATCTACATAAAATAGGGTAAAATCGTTTTATACATCAAAGAGACTACGTATCATATGTCTGGAATGTTGCTGTATAAACTTTTTCAATAGTTTCTTGAATTTTCTGTTTTCATTCATACATTTCAATTCATTAGGAATGGTATTGTATAATTTTGGTGCTAAGTAGTTGAACATTCTCTGCGTTGTAACTTTGACCATCAAGGGTGGCACATAATTTTTTTTTTTCGAGTATTGTAGTTGTGGGTTGGGAGTTGATTGCAATGTTTTGTTCCGTGATATTTTAAGCACGTGAGGAAGAAGTATAATTGTCTTAGGTCAAAGATATTGGATTCAGAATATAGTGAGTCAGTTGAATACCTGAAATCTTTTGAAAAAATCAGTTTTATGAATCTCCTCTGTATCACTTCCAATGGATATAGATGTGTTTTCAGAGCCCCACCCCATGCCAGAATTCCATAACGTATATGACTTTCAACTAGAGCGTGATATAAAGTTTTCATTTGACTGGAAGGTAGGACATCCTTGAGTTTTTTGAATCTATACAATATACATCTCAATTTTTTCATCACGAACATTATGTGATGGTTCCATTTTAAGTGGGAATCAATTATAATACCTAAGTATTTGATTTCTTTCACAGGTTCTATAGAGAACTATTTGTTATTATTCATTGTAATGTTCAGTTTGTCGAAATTAGGCAGGCCACGAGTATTACAGCTGAATGGTAGATAGTTTGTCTTATCCGTGTTTATTGTGAGTAATTTATAGTCGAACCATGTTTTTATTGATTTGAAGTCAGATTCCACTTTTTGCTTCAGATTGTCCCAGTTATCAGACCTGTAGAAAATTGCTGTACCATCAGCAAATCCGAAAATGTCTCCGTTGTTGTCGAGTGAAAATAGTCCATTTATATAGATGTTAAATAAAATTGGCCCTAAAACTGTTCCTTGTG
The DNA here is from genome assembly GCA_029955515.1 of Chrysomela aeneicollis. NCBI lineage: Eukaryota > Metazoa > Arthropoda > Insecta > Coleoptera > Chrysomelidae > Chrysomela > Chrysomela aeneicollis. The sequence continues at coordinate 22,494,724 of JARUHQ010000001.1, read as the reverse complement.
GTATGCCATAGTCAATTTTTTCGACACCGCTAACCACACCATCAACACTCACAGCTTGGGTTCTTTCGCTTAAATAGCACTTGAAGAGTTTTAGACAATTGCCTCTTACACCAAAGTCTTCCATTGATTCTAAGAGGAGTTTGTGGCTAACAGTGTCAAAGGCTTTTGACAAGTCTATGAATATGCATAAACATGGGTTGCTTTCGTTTAGTGCTTCTGTTATTTTTGATGTTAAAGCTAGAATTGCATCTTGGGTTGATATATTTTCTCTGAATCCGAATTGATTATGAGAGATAACGGTAAATTTATTCAAATAGGAAACTTGTCTATTTTTCAGAATTTTTTCAAATATTTTTGAGAGGTGGGTGATCAAAGATATTGGTCGGTAATTTCCTACTTTCTGAGTATTGCCTTTTTTATGGAGAGGAACTACTACTGTGTGTTTGAATGCCGATGGATACTTTCCTACCTCCATACACAGATTGAAAATTTTGACCAATGGCTCTTGGATATAGCTAGAAATGATCTTTATAGTTTCGGCTTTGATCTTGTCAACACCTACGGCTTTCTTATTTTTTAGTTGACTGATTACGTTTTGTATCTCAATTGATTCCACGGGGGTGAGGACGAGAGAATTTGGCATAATGGAACGGTTTGGAATATAATTAGGATCGTTTTTTATCTTACTGGCTAGATTCCTTCCCATTTCTGAGAATTTGGAATTGAATTCATTTGCTATAAGTTCTTTGTCAGTTAATATCCTGCTGTTTGAAAGTGCGTCAACTTACCTAGAATAGGTTCGTATTAGTAATCCGGCCGGAGGATCAGCGAATTATTCCTCAGTTTTCCTTTTTCTTGATCTTCCAGAAATAATACGAATCTTGTTTTTTTTTTAATCAACAACTTATCCTTTCAACTTTTTCCCTATGTTACATGATTATATGTCATTCAGAAAAATATATATACAAAGTCATTCACATAACATACATACAGGGTAAACACACTTAAATCTAAACATTCTCCCCCCAATGAAGACTCCTCTTAAATGTCTTCATTCGACTCCAGAAGATCCAGTTTGCAGATTTTCGAAGTAGGTCGTTTGTAGGTCCCAAACTGTGTCTTCACATCTACTATTCTTACTTGACCGTCTTTTCCCGGAAAGGTAGCAACTATTTTACCAAGTGGCCAATTGTTTCGAGGCAGTTTGTTGTCGAATATAATGACGATGTCATTCACCTGCAGAACAGATTTATTCTTCTCAAACCATTTGGTTCTCTTGGTTAATGTAGGTAAATACTCTCATCCATCTATTCCAAAATTTTTCGCTTAAATCTTCTGCTATTTTCCATTGTTTTTTCAAGTCCAATTTCTTCATTTCAGGAAGCCCAATTCCTTTCAGATTACACTGTGGCCCGATCAGAAAATGATTTGGAGTTAAACTTTCTACGTCCTGACTGTCCGATGATATGTAGGTTAAAGGTCGGCTGTTCACAATATGTTCAGCCTCACATAACAGGGTGTACAACACTTCTGGTCTAGGCGATCTTTCTTTCAGTGTCAAATTCAATGATTTCTTGACCGATCTAATCAATCTCTCCCACGCTCCGCCCATATGAGGACTTCCAGGAGGTATGAATTTCCATTCTGTTTCGAAATTTACCAACTTCTTTTGTATCAAATTTTCATCAATTTTCTCCAAAGCACTTTTCAGTTCTTTCGATGCTCCTTTGAGATTAGTGCCATTGTCGCTTATCATCATACAGGGTTGTCCCCTTCTAGCAAAAAATCTTCTTATTGCCAGAATAGCTGAATCTGTAGTCAAAGTTTCTGCCAATTCTATGTGTATGGCTCTTATTGATAAGCAAGTGAATAAAACACCATATCTTTTCTCCCTTCTTCGACCAATGGTTACTTCATATGGTCCAAAATAGTCCAAACCGACATATGAAAATGGACGTGGTGGTCTTCTCAAGCGGAATTCTGGTAACTGACCCATCTCAGGTATTCTTGGTTTCGCTCTTCTCAATTTACACATCATGCACATTTGAGATACAGTGTGAACTGCTTTACGTCCTTGAATCACCCAAAATTTTTCCCTCATCTGATTCAATACCAAACCTGTACCACTATGCTGAAACATACAATGATAATGATGAATCAGAAGTCTTGTGTTAGGGTGTCTTCCTTCCAAATTAATTGGCCTTCTTGTTTCTTCTTGTAATATAGAACATTTATCGGTTCTACCATACAAACGTAAAACTTTTTCTTCATCTATGCCTGGAGACAATTGTAGCAAACGACTATTTCTCGAAATTTCTTTTCCTTTTAAAAGTAAATTAATTTCTTCTCCAAATGTATCCCTTTGAGCTTTTCTGATCCAAAGTAATTCCGCTTCTTTCAAATTTTCCTTCACAAGTTCTTTTGTTTCTGAAATTTTCTTCCTACAGAGGTTTATAAATTTTAAAACATATGCTGTCGATCTTACCAAATATGTCCATTTTGAAAATCTTCTTATGTCAGGTAGATAATCATTGTCTTCATTATAGTGAACTAATACATTCTGAGGTTTCAGTTCCAAGAGGTCATCATCAATTTTTTCAAATTTATTTTCTTCCCTTGGCCAGTTTTCTGACTTGTCATATAAGAACTCAGGACCTATATACCATCTACCATAAGGATTCAAATCAGTTTCTTTTTCATACCTTGTTGCATCATCTGCGACATTCAATTTAGTTGGCACCCAGTTCCATTCTTCAACATTGCTTTTTTCTTGAATTTCACCAACTCTGTGTGCTATAAATACTTTGAAATTTCTTTCCTCAGACCTGATAAAATATAGTACTATTCTTGAGTCTGTCCAAAAAAATGTCCTATCTATATTCAGTGTGTGTTCTTCTTTGACTTTTTCTGCGAGTCTACTACCCATTACCGCAGCTTGCAATTCCAGTCTTGGTATGCTCATTTCCTTTATTGGGGCAACTTGTGTTCTTGACATAATCAAACTGACTCTGATATTATCTTCATTCTCAAATCTGAAATAGCTCACCGCAGAAAAAGCTTGTTCACTTGCATCACAAAAAATGTGAAGTTGAACTCTTTTATCTCTCTGATGGTCAAAATTGTAAACTCTTGGAATCTTGAGTTTTTCTACTTCATGTAGACGTCCTAACCATGATTTCCATATATTATCTAGGCTTCCTGTGATTTCATCATCCCAATGTATACCGGTCTTCCATATTTTCTGCAGAATTATTTTTCCTTTTATGACAAAATGTCCCAGTAATCCCAAAGGATCGAACAAAGACATTACTACTTTCAGGATTTCTCTTTTAGTCGGGGTCTTCGTACCTGTTAGAATATCTTTGTTTACTTTATGGAAATTCATTGGAAACGTGAGAACATCTTCATCGGGATTCCATTTCAGTCCTAGAATTCTTTGTGACGTGGGCATATCCTTGCTGGCTACTATTTTATCAGTATTTTTCATTTCACATGGAATTTTGTCAAGTAATTTTGATAAATTACTCACCCAACTTCGTAATTCAAAACCTCCCGCTTTGTGAATCATAATGACATCATTTGCTAGTTGAATGGCTTCTTCTTCAGTCTCCACACTTTCTAGATAATCATCCATGTAATGTTTATGTAAAATGGCGTCTACTGCTTTTGGATAGTCCACTTGAAAATCCATTGCATTTCTGTTCTTCACATACTGTGCAGAGTAAGGAGATGAAACTACTCCAAATATCATTACTTGCATAGCGTAGGTTGAAGGTTTGTTTTGTCCGTATTCTTTCCAAAAAAATCTCTGTGCAGCTTGGTCATCTTTCCTAATCTTTACCTGATGGAACATTTCACGAATATCTGCTGAAAAGGCAACTTTATATTGTCGAAATTTCCACAGAATACCTATGAGAGAGTTATAAAGATCAGGACCAGTAATGAGAATATCGTTTAAACTTATTCCTTGAGTCTTGGCTGCTGCATCAAAAACCATTCTCAATTTGCCTGGCTTGTTCTCGTTTACAACCCCGAAATGTGGAAGATACCAAGAGTTCCATGGGTTCTCTTCTGATTCTACTTCAGACAACTTCTTGGCATATCCCTTGTAAATATACTCTTTTATTTTCTTTCTATATGCGTCTTCAAACTCCTTATCACGATTCATTCTCCTTTCTATGAATCCATATCTCTGAAGTGCTACTGCCTTACTATTTGGAATATTAGGAATATTCTCCTTCCATAATAGTCCAGTTTCCCACCTTTCTCCTACTCTGTGCGTTATTTCTTCCATCATTTTCTCAGCTCTCTCATTTTCTTTAGACATGACTCTTTTATCGGGAATTTTGACACCAAAAGATTCCGTAGAGAAAAATTGCTTAACTTGATTGTGAAGGTCGTCATTTTCTTCACACCCTGTCTGTCTGATATGCAAAACAATATTTTCATCTACCCTTCCTACGAATTGTTGTAAATTCCCATGGAGTATCCAACCCAATTTTGTTTTTGACAATGCAGGAGAGTGTTTCGGTCCCTCTATAATTTCACGGCTTGTTATGAGATCCCAATTATCCTGACCAATTAGCAGTTTAGGTTTAGCATTATACATACTTTCAAAATCAATATCCTATTTTTGCCTTCCAAATTCAATTGTGAAGCAACATTTTCATCTAATAATGTGACTGTGGAAGCTTTATCAAATAATGCATATACTTTCATTTCCTTATAACCCGATTTCAATGTCAATGGAGCAATACGTAATAAAACTTGCTTACCAAAGGTCTCCCGTGTATGTGCCACTAACTGCTCAGTACCTGAAGTTGAGTTTCCTGAAGTTTCCTTAGTCTCCTCTACTCTTTCTTTCTTGAAGTCCTCATTGTGCAATAAAGGATGATGGAATTTCTGACAGCTATTTATGTCGCACCTTTTCTTTCTTGAACAGGATTGAATTCTATGTGAATTCTTGATGCAGGCGAAACATACTCCATTTTTCTTGACAAATGACCATTTCTCGTCTGCACTTAGTTTCTTGAATTTCTCGCAGTCGTAAACCTCGTGATGTCCCTTACAAAAAATGCCTATTTTTTTATATTATTTTTTTCCTGTGTTGTCACTAGGGACGTCTTGTATTTGTCCTTTTGTTGAAATCCTACATTATTTGACCCTTTCGACGTAAGCATTTGAGTGTAATTTGCCCCTTCTGATTTTTCCCATATCCAATTTTTAAAATGTTTGAGTGAGAAGTCTCTTTTATTTCTGGCAACCTTTTCACCCCAAGTTAATTGTAAACTATATGGTAATTTTTGTAATAATTCTGTCAACAGTTGAGGACAACTCAAATAGCTGTTCATATTCATGGTTTCAATTGTAGTTACCAAATTGGAAACTACATCAGCAAAATGTGTCAGACTTGAAAAATCATTTTGTTTTACTAAAGGCAAATTGTTGGCATCAGTAATGAGAGTTCGTATTATGAGATCTGATCTACCAAATCTACTTTTTAGAATACGAATTATTTCACTCACCGATGTATTCGAGATCAAAAGTCCTTCCACTGCTCTTCTGGCATTTCCTTTTAAACACTTCCTCAAACGGCATATCTTTTCTTCATCAGATAAACCCAACAATTGTGTAGTCGATGTAAACTGCGTGTAGAAATGAGGCCAGTCTTTGATATCACCAAAGAATATTGGGAGATCTTCGTCAATATTCTGCCTTGACAGCAAATGTCTAATACTATTATAATTGTCATTATTACTAATGTCTTCTTTCCTAGCATGACCTTCATTGCTTTTGTATTGAATATCTGAATGATTCGACAACCAATGTTCAACCTTACCTCTCTGCGAAATCTGTTCTACAGGTAATACCTCTATTTGACCTTCCACAGTATTTGTGCTACCTTCTGACTCCTCTTCGAATCTTACCTCATCCAGAGCCAGTTTATTTAGGATCATCTGCTTCTCGTGTTCCAGAGTTTTCAGTTTCACTTCTTGTTCTTGAGCTAAGAGTCTTGCTATCTCTTCATCCGCCTTCACTTGTGCTTCTAACATTTTTCGTCTTGTCGAACTTGTTCTTGAGAACGAAGACCTTGTTTTCTTGGTTTTTGAGCAATGACTTCCTTTTTGTAACGGCTGATTGGCATCCTTATTTCCATCACCTGAAGTTTGCTCATCTTTGGTCATCATTCTCTGCTTACTTCTTGTAACAACTCCTTCTTTGTCTTGTTTTGCCATATCTTGGCTTTCGTTTAACGGCGAAGGACCAGCACAATGTTTGAAAGTGCGTCAACTTACCTAGGATAGGTTCGTATTAGTAATCCGGCCGGAGGATCAGCACAATGTTTGAAAGTGCGTCAACTTACCTAGAATAGGTTCGTATTAGTAATCCGGCCGGAGGATCAGCGAATTATTCCTCAGTTTTCCTTTTTCTTGATCTTCCAGAAATAATACGAATCTTGTTTTTTTTTTTTAATCAACAACTTATCCTTTCAACTTTTTCCCTATGTTACATGATTATATGTCATTCAGAAAAATATATATACAAAGTCATCCACATAACATACATACAGGGTAAACACACTTAAATCTAAACACCTGCCGTCCTCACTTTCAATAGAATCTATGGGATGACGTGTCTTTTTTGTTTTACTAACTTCCTGTACTATTTCCCACAGTTTTTTTGAATCGTTGTTATTTTTTTCGATTTGTTTATTATGATAGTTGTATTTAGTTTTTTTGATTAGTGCATTCAATCTGTTCCTATAATTTCTGTATTCATTTCTTAATTGATCATTATTTGGATATTTTCGCAGATTCTTATTCATTAAATTTTTTTCGTTTATTGATTTGAGTAAACCATTTGTTACCCAGGGTGCAATTTTGACGTGTTTTCTGTTGTATTTTTTCACTTCCGTACACACATTAAAGGCTTCTATAATGATATCGATGAATGTGTTTGTAGCAGTGTTTGGTTCATTTGATGATAATACTGATGTCCAGGATATATTTCTGAATGTTTCATGGAGCTTTTTGGTATTGATGAACTCAGTTGTTTTGATTTTTTCTTGTTTGATATCGTTATTTAACACAATTTGGAGAATTGTCGCGTAATGATCTGTAACAGATGTTTTGAGAATTATCGGAACGATTCTCTCGTAGATATCAACTGGAGATTTCATAAAAATATGATCAATACAGGAACTACTGTTTGCTTGGACTCTCGTTGGATTATTTATTGTAGAGATGTATCCATATTCGTTCGAAACATTTAAATAATCGGAACATGCATTCTCGCCCGGGTCTAATAAGTCAATATTTAGATCTCCCGTAAATAAACATATATCATTGAAATTATTGCCGTTGTTCGTTTCTAAATACTGGTTCATGCTATTTATGAATCCTTTAGGGTCTGTGTCAGGAGATCTATAGACAGCTGTAACAAGTATACTTCTTCCTTCATTCGATTGAATTTTTATTTGTATGGCTTTGATAGTTTCGTAGATTTCTGTTATTTTATAGGAATATTTCAATGTTGATTTTATGTATGCTACAACACCATCATTTTGATTGAAGTTACTGTCGTTAGGAATCATATCGTATCCATCAATGTTAAATAAGCCCTGGTCTATAATATTCCACGTTTCTGTAAGTATCAAACAGTCAATATTCGCATTCAAATTGTGTAAAACGATCTTGAACTCATCTAAATTTTTATTTATACTGCGTATATTCATGTTGAGAATTTTGAAATTATGATTGAGGTTATAAACTCTCAGTATTTCGGTGCATTCTGAAGTTTGCGCGAGAGAGTAGGTTTCGATATTATTGACTTCAATGTCTCGTATGTATTGATCCATTTCGTGTATCCTATCAGTGTATTACAAATTGGGGAAAAATCACATTTCAATACTGGAGATCACTCTAAAAATATGAACTGAAATAATTATTTAGGTATAAGGGTTATCGTTACTAATATAGAGAATTCATGAGATTATATAGGTTTATTGTTTCTCAGTGTTCTGATGTCCTTCTCCTTGTTCTTTGCTGGGGGGATCACCTTGGTTTCTTTGTTATAATCTCTGTTCGTTGTTGTTTTTAAATCAGTTGGATTGTTTCTGGATGATGATGAGAAAAGTAAGTTAGGATGCAGCTGCTCTGGTCTTACTTCCAGTAAGTTTTTTTCTGATTCTTCTGAATATTTCGGTCTGATTGTCGGGGTTGCTGGAGCACTATTATTCTTCTGATCAGGAATGTTATCGATTTCCACGTCGGATTCAACTTCAGTTGATGATGGATCCTCTAGTTCCTCGGCTGTATATGGTACCGCATCCACATACAATTTGAAGTTCTTGATTATCGCTATATGGTTCGAGGATCGAGCTTTTTTCAAATGCTTCACAAGTATTTTATTAGTTTTTTGATCCTCTGGGCGCAGATCATTTGTGATGGAAATCTCGGTCCCTTTAAGTTTATGTAACTGCTGAAAAATCTTCTTTTTTTGCAGGTATGAAACGAATTCCACAATGATTGTATTCTTCTTTCCTATACTATAGATTTTATTTATATCTTTCTCTATGAGGTTATTTTTGAAAATTGAATTGAGTTGTGTGAGTGTGGTTTCCAAAATATTTTCCTTTTCTGTTTGTAATCCGAAAATAAATAGTATATAGTTATACACACTAGGAGACGGTATTCCCGTTTCACATACGAGCGACCGAAACGAAAAGAAAGTTGAATGGATAGACTGAACAATCAATGTATCTGGGTGGTATCCTATTATATCGCAATACTGTATATATAGTGATACTTACCAGGTGACGATACTTCCGTTACACATACTAGCGACTGAATCGAACAGAATGTTGAATGGTTAGACGAAACGATAATTGTATCTGAGTTGTATTCGATGATATCGTGATGATGTTTATATAGCAATACTCACCAGGTAACTGTCCTTCCGTTTTACATACAAGCGACCGAATCGAGCAGAAGGTTAAATGGATAGATTGAACAATCATCGTATCTGAGTTGTATTCGATTATGTTTATATAGATATACTCACCAGGTACCTGTTCTTCCGATATACATACGAGCAACCGAATCGAACATAAGGTTGAATGGATAGATTGAACAATCATCGTATCTGAGTTGTATTCGATTATGTTTATATAGTTATACTCACCAGGTAACTGTTCGTCCGTTATACATACGAGCGACTGAATTGAACTGAAGGTTGAATGGATAGACTAAACAATGATCGTATCTGGGGTTGTATTCGATTATATCGTGATGATGTTCATATAGTTATACTCACCAGGTAACTGTTCTCCAGTTATACATAAGAGCGACTGAACTGAACAGAAGGTTGAATGGATAGACTGAACAATCATCGTATCTGGGTTGTATTCGATTATTTCGTGATGATTATTATATATTATCTAACCAGGTAACTGTTCTTTCGTTATACATACTAGCAACCAAATCGAACATAAGGTTGAATGGATAGATTGAACAATCATTGTATCTGGGTTGTCTCCGATTATATCGTTATGTTGTATATTTAACTACACCTACCATGTAACGGTTCTTTCGTTACACATACGAGCGTCTGAATCGAACATAAGGTTGGATGGTTAGACGGAACGATAATTGTAACTAAGTTGTATTCGATTATATCGTGATGACGTTCATATAGAAATACTCACCAGGTTACTGTTCTTTCGTTATACATACGAGCAACCGAATCGAACAGAAGGTTGAATGGATAGTATCTGGGTTGTATTCGATTATGATGTTATGCTGTGTATATAGTTATACACATAAGGTGACGGTATTCCCGTTTCACATACGAGCGACCGAAACGAACAGAAAGTTGAAATGATAGACTGAACAATCAATGTATCTGGGTGGTATCCGATTATATCGCAATACTGTATATATAGTGATACTTACCAGGTGACGGTACTTCCGTTACACATACTAGCGACTGAATCGAACAGAAGGTTAAATGGTTAGACGAAACGATAATTGTATCTGAGTTGTATTCGATGATATCGTGATGATGTTTACATAGCAATACTCACCAGGTAACTGTTCTTCCGTTTTACATACAAGCGACCGAATCGAGCAGAAGGTTGAAATCAGTATAGATTGAACAATCATCGTATCTGGGTTGTATTCGATTATGTTTATATAGTTATACTCACCAGGTAACTGTTCTTCCGTTATACATACGAGCGACTGAATTGAACAGAAGGTTGAATGGATAGTATATGGGTTGTATTCGATTATGCTGTTATGCGGTGTATATAGTTATACACACTAGGAGACGGTATTCCCGTTTTACATACGAGCGACCGAAACAAAAAGAAAGTTGAATGGATAGACTGAACAATCAATGTATCTGGGTGGTATCCAATTATATCGCAATACTGTATATATAGTGATACTTACCAGGTGACGATACTTCCGTTACACATACTAGCGACTGAATCGAACAGAATGTTGAATGGTTAGACGAAACGATAATTGTATCTGAGTTGTATTCGATGATATCGTGATGTTTATATAGCAATACTCACCAGGTAACTGTTCTTCCGTTTTACATACAAGCGACCGAATCGAGCAGAAGGTTGAATTCAGTATAAATTGAACAATCAACGTATCTGGGTTGTATTCGATTATGTTTATATAGTTATACTCACCAGGTTACTGTTCTTCCGCTATACATACGAGCGACTGAATTGAACAGAAGGTTGAATGGATAGTATATGGGTTGTATTCGATTATGATGTTATGCTGTGTATATAGTTATACACACTAGGAGACGGTATTCCCGTTTTACTTACGAGCGACCGAAACGAAAAGAAAGTTGAATGGATAGACTGAACAATCAATTTATCTGGGTGGTATCCGATTATATCGCAATACTGTATATATAGTGATACTTACCAGGTGACGATACTTCCGTTACACATACTAGCGACTGAATCGAACAGAATGTTGAATGGTTAGACGAAACGATAATTGTATCTGAGTTGCATTCGATGATATCGTGATGATGTTTATATAGCAATACTCACCAGGTAACTGTCCTTCCGTTTTACATACAAGCGACCGAATCGAGCAGAAGGTCGAATTCAGTATAGATTGAACAATCATCGTATCTGGGTTGTATTCGATTATGTTTATATAGTTATACTCACCAGGTAACTGTTCTTCCGTTATACATACGAGCGACTGAATTGAACAGAAGGTTGAATGGATAGTATATGGGTTGTATTCGATTATGATGTTATGCTGTGTATATAGTTATACACACTAGGAGACGGTATTCCCGTTTTACATACGAGCGACCGAAACAAAAAGAAAGTTGAATGGATAGACTGAACAATCAATGTATCTGGGTGGTATCCGATTATATCGCAATACTGTATATATAGTGATACTTACCAGGTGACGATACTTCCGTTACACATACTAGCGACTGAATCGAACAGAATGTTGAATGGTTAGACGAAACGATAATTGTATCTGAGTTGTATTCGATGATATCGTGATGTTTATATAGCAATACTCACCAGGTAACTGTTCTTCCGTTTTACATACAAGCGACCGAATCGAGCAGAAGGTTGAATTCAGTATAAATTGAACAATCATCGTATCTGGGTTGTATTCGATTATGTTTATATAGTTATACTCACCAGGTTACTGTTCTTCCGTTATACATACGAGCGACTGAATTGGACAGAAGGTTGAATGGATAGTATATGGGTTGTATTCGATTATGATGTTATGCTGTGTATATAGTTATACACACTAGGAGACGGTATTCCCGTTTTACTTACGAGCGACCGAAACGAAAAGAAAGTTGAATGGATAGACTGAACAATCAATTTATCTGGGTGGTATCCGATTATATCGCAATACTGTATATATAGTGATACTTACCAGGTGACGATACTTCCGTTACACATACTAGCGACTGAATCGAACAGAATGTTGAATGGTTAGACGAAACGATAATTGTATCTGAGTTGCATTCGATGATATCGTGATGATGTTTATATAGCAATACTCACCAGTTAACTGTCCTTCCGTTTTACATACAAGCGACCGAATCGAGCAGAAGGTTAAATGGATAGATTGAACAATCATCGTATCAGAGTTGTATTCGATTATGTTTATATAGATATACTCACCAGGTACCCGTTCTTCCGATATACATACGAGCAACCGAATCGAACATAGGGTTGAATGGATAGATTGAACAATCATCGTATCTGAGTTGTATTCGATTATGTTTATATAGTTATATTCACCAGGTAACTGTTCTTCCGTTATACATACGAGCGACTGAATTGAACTGAAGGTTGAATGGATAGACTAAACAATGATCGGATCTGGGGTTGTATTCGATTATATCGTGATGATGTTCATATAGTTATACTCACCAGGTAACTGTTCTCCAGTTATACATAAGAGCGACTGAACTGAACAGAAGATTGAATGAATAGACTGAACAATCATCGTATCTGGGTTGTATTCGATTATTTCGTGATGATTATTATATATTATGTCTAACCAGGTAACTGTTCTTTCGTTATACATACTAGCAACCGAATCGAACCTAAGGTTGAATGGATAGATTGAACAATCATTGTATCTGGGTTGTCTCCGATTATAACGTTATGTTGTATATTTAACTACACCTACCATGTAACGGTTCTTTCGTTACACATACGAGCGTCTGAATCGAACATAAGGTTGGATGGTTAGACGGAACGATAATTGTAACTAAGTTGTATTCGATTATATCGTGATGACGTTCATATAGAAATACTCACCAGGTTACTGTTCTTTCGTTATACATACGATCAACCGAATCGAACAGAAGGTTGAATGGATAGTATCTGGGTTGTATTCGATAATGATGTTATGCTGTGTATATAGTTATACACATAAGGTGACGGTATTCCCGTTTCACATACCAGCGACCGAAACGAACAGAAAGTTGAATGGATAGACTGAACAATCAATGTATCTGGGTGGTATCCGATTATATCGCAATACTGTATATATAGTGATACTTACCAGGTGACGGTACTTCCGTTACACATACTAGCGACTGAATCGAACAGAAGGTTAAATGGTTAGACGAAACGATAATTGTATCTGAGTTGTATTCGATGATATCGTGATGATGTTTATATAGCAATACTCACCAGGTAACTGTTCTTCCGTTTTACATACAAGCGACCGAATCGAGCAGAAGGTTGAATTCAGTATAGATTGAACAATCATCGTATCTGGGTTGTATTCGATTATGTTTATATAGTTATACTCACCAGGTATCTTTTTTTCCGTTATACATACGAGCGACTGAATTGAACAGAAGGTTGAATGGATAGTATATGGGTTGTATTCGATTATGATGTTATGCTGTGTATATAGTTATACACACTAGAAGACGGTATTCCCGTTTTACATACGAGCGACCGAAACGAAAAGAAAGTTGAATGGATAGACTAAACAATCAATGTATCTGGGTGGTATCCGATTATATCGCAATACTGTATATATAGTGATACTTACCAGGTGACGATACTTCCGTTACACATACTAGCGACTGAATCGAACAGAATGTTGAATGGTTAGACGAAACGATAATTGTATCTGAGTTGTATTCGATGATATCGTGATGATGTTTATATAGCAATACTCACCAGGTAACTGTCCTTCCGTTTTACATACAAGCGACCGAATCGAGCAGAAGGTTAAATGGATAGATTGAACAATCATCGTATCTGAGTTGTATTCGATTATGTTTATATAGATATACTCACCAGGTACCTGTTCTTCCGATATACATACGAGCAACCGAATCGAACATAAGGTTGAATGGATAGATTGAACAATCATCGTATCTGAGTTGTATTCGATTATGTTTATATAGTTATACTCACCAGGTTACTGTTCTTTCGTTATACATACGAGCAACCGAATCGAACAGAAGGTTGAATGGATAGTATCTGGGTTTTATTCGATTATGATGTTATGGTGTGTATATAGTTATACACATAAGGTGACGGTATTCCCGTTTCACATACGAGCGACCGAAACGAACAGAAAGTTGAATGGATAGACTGAACAATCAATGTATCTGGGTGGTATCCGATTATATCGCAATACTGTATATATAGTGATACTTACCAGGTGACGATACTTCCGTTACACATACTAGCGACTGAATCGAACAGAATGTTGAATGGTTAGACGAAACGATAATTGTATCTGAGTTGTATTCGATGATATCGTGATGATGTTTATATAGCAATACTCACCAGGTAACTGTTCTTCCGTTTTACATACAAGCGACCGAATCGAGCAGAAGGTTGAATTCAGTATAGATTGAACAATCATCGTATCTGGGTTGTATTCGATTATGTTTATATAGTTATACTCACCAGGTAACTGTTCTTCCGTTATACATACGAGCGACTGAATTGAACAGAAGGTTGGATGGATAGTATATGGGTTGTATTCGATTATGATGTTATGCTGTGTATATAGTTATACACACTAGGAGACGGTACTCACCAGGTAACTGTTCTCCAGTTATACATAAGAGCGACTGAACTGAACAGAAGATTGAATGGATAGACTGAACAATCATCGGATCTGGGTTCTATTCGATTATTTCGTGATGATTATTATATATTATGTCTAACCAGGTAACTGTTCTTTCGTTATACATACTAGCAACCGAATCGAACATAAGGTTGAATGGATAGATTAAACAATCATTGTATCTGGGTTGTCTCCGATTATAACGTTATGTTGTATATTTAACTACACCTACCATGTAACGGTTCTTTCGTTACACATACGAGCGTCTGAATCGAACATAAGGTTGGATGGTTAGACGGAACGATAATTGTAACTAAGTTGTATTCGATTATATCGTGATGACGTTCATATAGAAATACTCACCAGGTTACTGTTCTTTCGTTATACATACGAGCAACCGAATCGAACAGAAGGTTGAATGGATAGTATCTGGGTTGTATTCGATAATGATGTTATGCTGTGTATATAGTTATACACATAAGGTGACGGTATTCCCGTTTTACATACGAGCGACCGAAACGAAAAGAAAGTTGAATGGATAGACTGAACAATCAATGTATCTGGGTGGTATCCGATTATATCGCAATACTGTATATATAGTGATACTTACCAGGTGACGATAATTCCGTTACACATACTAGCGACTGAATCGAACAGAATGTTGAATGGTTAGACGAAACGATAATTGTAACTGAGTTGTATTCGATGATATCGTGATGATGTTTATATAGCAATACTCACCAGGTAACTGTCCTTCCGTTTTACATACAAGCGACCGAATCAAGCAGAAGGTTAAATGGATAGATTGAACAATCATCGTATCTGAGTTGTATTCGATTATGTTTATGGATTCGATTATTTCGTGATGATTATTATATATTATGTCTAACCAGGTAACTGTTCTTTCGTTATACATACTAGCAACCGAATCGAACATAAGGTTGAATGGATAGATTGAACAATCATTGTATTTGGGTTGTCTCCGATTATATCGTTATGTTGTATATTTAACTACACCTACCATGTAACGGTTCTTTCGTTACACATACGAGCGTCTGAATCGAACATAAGGTTGGATGGTTAGACGAAACGATATTGTAACTAAGTTGTATTCAATTATATCTTGATGATGTTCATATAGTTATACTCACCAGAAAAATGTTCTCCAGTTATACATAAGAGCGACTGAACTGAACAGAAGGTTGAATGGATAGACTGAACATTCATCGTATCTGGGTTGTATTCGATTATTTCGTGATGATTATTATATATTATGTCTAACCAGGTAACTGTTCTTTCGTTATACATACTAGCAACCGAATCGAACCTAAGGTTGAATGGATAGATTGAACAATCATTGTATCTGGGTTGTCTCCGATTATAACGTTATGTTGTATATTTAACTACACCTACCATGTAACGGTTCTTTCGTTACACATACGAGCGTCTGAATCGAACATAAGGTTGGATGGTTAGACGGAACGATAATTGTAACTAAGTTGTATTCGATTATATCGTGATGACGTTCATATAGAAATACTCACCAGGTTACTGTTCTTTCGTTATACATACGAGCAACCGAATCGAACAGAAGGTTGAATGGATAGTATCTGGGTTGTATTCGATAATGATGTTATGCTGTGTATATAGTTATACACATAAGGTGACGGTATTCTCGTTTCACATACGAGCGACCGAAACGACCAGAAAGTTGAATGGATAGACTGAACAATCAATGTATCTGGGTGGTATCCGATTATATCGCAATACTGTATATATAGTGATACTTACCAGGTGACGGTTCTTCCGTTACACATACTAGCGACTGAATCGAACAGAAAGTTAAATGGTTAGACGAAACGATAATTGTATCTGAGTTGTATTCGATGATATCGTGATGATGTTAATATAGCAATACTCACCAGGTAACTGTTCTTCCGTTTTACATACAAGCGACCGAATCGAGCAGAAGGTTGAATTCAGTATAGATTGAACAATCATCGTATCTGGGTTGTATTCGATTATTTTTATATAGATATACTCACCAGGTACCTGTTCTTCCGATATACATACGAGCAACCGAATCGAACATAAGGTTGAATGGATAGATTGAACAATCATCGTATCTGAGTTGTATTCGATTATGTTTATATAGTTATACTCACCAGGTAACTGTTCTTCCGTTATACATACGAGCGACTGAATTGAACTGAAGGTTGAATGGATAGACTAAACAATGATCGTATCTGGGGTTGTATTCGATTATATCTTGATGGTGTTCATATAGTTATACTCACCAGGTAACTGTTCTCCAGTTATACATAAGAGCGACTGAACTGAACAGAAGGTTGAATGGATAGACTGAACAATCATCGTATCTGGGTTGTATTCGATTATTTCGTGATGATTATTATATATTATGTCTAACCAGGTGACTGTTCTTTCGTTATACATTCTAGCAACCGAATCGAACATAAGGTTGAATGGATAGATTGAACAATCATTGTATCTGGGTTGTCTCCGATTATATCGTTATGTCGTATATTTAACTACACCTACCATGTAACGGTTCTTTCGTTACACATACGAGCGTCTGAATCGAACATAAGGTTGGATGGTTAGACGGAACGATAATTGTAACTAAGTTGTATTCGATTATATCGTGATGACGTTCATAAAGAAATACTCACCAGGTTACTGTTCTTTC
Source organism: Chrysomela aeneicollis (assembly GCA_029955515.1). Taxonomy (NCBI): domain Eukaryota; kingdom Metazoa; phylum Arthropoda; class Insecta; order Coleoptera; family Chrysomelidae; genus Chrysomela; species Chrysomela aeneicollis. Next base: position 22,477,387 of record JARUHQ010000001.1, on the reverse strand, counting down.
GTTATACATACGAGCAACCGAATCGAACTGAAGGTTGAATGGATAGTATATGGGTTGTATTCGATTATGATGTTATGCTGTGTATATAGTTATACACACTAGGAGTCGGTATTCCCGTTTTACATACGAGCGACCGAAACGAAGAGAAAGTTGAATGGATAGACTGAACAATCAATGTATCTGGGTGGTATCCGATTATATCGCAATACTGTATATATAGTGATACTTACCAGGTGACGATACTTCCGTTACACATACTAGCGACTTAATCGAACAGAATGTTGAATGGTTAGACGAAACGATAATTGTATCTGAGTTGTATTCGATGATATCGTGATGATGTTTATATAGCAATACTCACCAGGTAACTGTCCTTCCGTTTTACATACAAGCGACCGAATCGAGCAGAAGGTTAAATGGATACATTGAACAATCATCGTATCTGAGTTGTATTCGATTATGTTTATATAGATATACTCACCAGGTACCTGTTCTTCCGATATACATACGAGCAACCGAATCGAACATAAGGATGAATGGATAGATTGAACAATCATCGTATCTGAGTTGTATTCGATTATGTTTATATAGTTATACTCACCAGGTAACTGTTCTTCCGTTATACATACGAGCGACTGAATTGAACTGAAGGTTGAATGGATAGACTAAACAATGATCGTATCTGGGGTTGTATTCGATTATATCGTGATGATGTTCATATAGTTATACTCACCAGGTAACTGTTCTCCAGTTATACATAAGAGCGACTGAACTGAACAGAAGGTTAAATGGATAGACTGAACAATCATCGTATCTGGGTTGTATTCGATTATTTCGTGATGATTATTATATATAATGTCTAACCAGGTAACTGTTCTTTCGTTATACATACTAGCAACCGAATCGAACATAAGGTTGAATGGATAGATTTAACAATCATTGTATCTGGGTTGTCTCCGATTATATCGTTATGTTGTATATTTAACTACACCTACCATGTAACGATTCTTTCGTTACACATACGAGCGTCTGAATCGAACATAAGGTTGGATGGTTAGACGGAACGATAATTGTAACTAAGTTGTATTCGATTATATCGTGATGACGTTCATATAGAAATACTCACCAGGTTACTGTTCTTTCGTTATACATATGAGCAACCGAATCGAACAGAAGGTTGAATGGATAGTATCTGGGTTGTATTCGATTATGATGTTATGCTGTGTATATAGTTATACACATAAGGTGACGGTATTCTTGTTTCACATACGAGCGACCGAAACGAACAGAAAGTTGAATGGATAGACTGAACAATCAATGTATCTGGGTGGTATCCGATTATATCGCAATACTGTATATATAGTGATACTTACCAGGTGACGGTACTTCCGTTACACATACTAGCGACTGAATCGAACAGAAGGTTAAATGGTTAGACGAAACGATAATTGTATCTGAGTTGTATTCGATGATATCGTGATGATGTTTATATAGCAATACTCACCAGGTAACTGTCCTTCCGTTTTACATACAAGCGACCGAATCAAGCAGAAGGTTAAATGGATAGATTGAACAATCATCGTATCTGAGTTGTATTCGATTATGTTTATGGATTCGATTATTTCGTGATGATTATTATATATTATGTCTAACCAGGTAACTGTTCTTTCGTTATACATACTAGCAACCGAATCGAACATAAGGTTGAATGGATAGATTGAACAATCATTGTATTTGGGTTGTCTCCGATTATATCGTTATGTTGTATATTTAACTACACCTACCATGTAACGGTTCTTTCGTTACACATACGAGCGTCTGAATCGAACATAAGGTTGGATGGTTAGACGAAACGATATTGTAACTAAGTTGTATTCAATTATATCTTGATGATGTTCATATAGTTATACTCACCAGAAAAATGTTCTCCAGTTATACATAAGAGCGACTGAACTGAACAGAAGGTTGAATGGATAGACTGAACATTCATCGTATCTGGGTTGTATTCGATTATTTCGTGATGATTATTATATATTATGTCTAACCAGGTAACTGTTCTTTCGTTATACATACTAGCAACCGAATCGAACCTAAGGTTGAATGGATAGATTGAACAATCATTGTATCTGGGTTGTCTCCGATTATAACGTTATGTTGTATATTTAACTACACCTACCATGTAACGGTTCTTTCGTTACACATACGAGCGTCTGAATCGAACATAAGGTTGGATGGTTAGACGGAACGATAATTGTAACTAAGTTGTATTCGATTATATCGTGATGACGTTCATATAGAAATACTCACCAGGTTACTGTTCTTTCGTTATACATACGAGCAACCGAATCGAACAGAAGGTTGAATGGATAGTATCTGGGTTGTATTCGATAATGATGTTATGCTGTGTATATAGTTATATACATAAGGTGACGGTATTCCCGTTTCACATACGAGCGACCGAAACGACCAGAAAGTTGAATGGATAGACTGAACAATCAATGTATCTGGGTGGTATCCGATTATATCGCAATACTGTATATATAGTGATACTTACCAGGTGACGGTTCTTCCGTTACACATACTAGCGACTGAATCGAACAGAAAGTTAAATGGTTAGACGAAACGATAATTGTATCTGAGTTGTATTCGATGATATCGTGATGATGTTAATATAGCAATACTCACCAGGTAACTGTTCTTCCGTTTTACATACAAGCGACCGAATCGAGCAGAAGGTTGAATTCAGTATAGATTGAACAATCATCGTATCTGGGTTGTATTCGATTATTTTTATATAGATATACTCACCAGGTACCTGTTCTTCCGATATACATACGAGCAACCGAATCGAACATAAGGTTGAATGGATAGATTGAACAATCATCGTATCTGAGTTGTATTCGATTATGTTTATATAGTTATACTCACCAGGTAACTGTTCTTCCGTTATACATACGAGCGACTGAATTGAACTGAAGGTTGAATGGATAGACTAAACAATGATCGTATCTGGGGTTGTATTCGATTATATCTTGATGGTGTTCATATAGTTATACTCACCAGGTAACTGTTCTTCAGTTATACATAAGAGCGACTGAACTGAACAGAAGGTTGAATGGATAGACTGAACAATCATCGTATCTGGGTTGTATTCGATTATTTCGTGATGATTATTATATATTATGTCTAACCAGGTAACTGCTCTTTCGTTATACATTCTAGCAACCGAATCGAACATAAGGTTGAATGGATAGATTGAACAATCATTGTATCTGGGTTGTCTCCGATTATATCGTTATGTCGTATATTTAACTACACCTACCATGTAACGGTTCTTTCGTTACACATACGAGCGTCTGAATCGAACATAAGGTTGGATGGTTAGACGGAACGATAATTGTAACTAAGTTGTATTCGATTATATCGTGATGACGTTCATAAAGAAATACTCACCAGGTTACTGTTCTTTCGTTATACATACGAGCAACCGAATCGAACTGAAGGTTGAATGGATAGTATATGGGTTGTATTCGATTATGATGTTATGCTGTGTATATAGTTATACACACTAGGAGTCGGTATTCCCGTTTTACATACGAGCGACCGAAACGAAAAGAAAGTTGAATGGATAGACTGAACAATCAATGTATCTGGGTGGTATCCGATTATATCGCAATACTGTATATATAGTGATACTTACCAGGTGACGATACTTCCGTTACACATACTAGCGACTTAATCGAACAGAATGTTGAATGGTTAGACGAAACGATAATTGTATCTGAGTTGTATTCGATGATATCGTGATGATGTTTATATAGCAATACTCACCAGGTAACTGTCCTTCCGTTTTACATACAAGCGACCGAATCGAGCAGAAGGTTAAATGGATACATTGAACAATCATCGTATCTGAGTTGTATTCGATTATGTTTATATAGATATACTCACCAGGTACCTGTTCTTCCGATATACATACGAGCAACCGAATCGAACATAAGGATGAATGGATAGATTGAACAATCATCGTATCTGAGTTGTATTCGATTATGTTTATATAGTTATACTCACCAGGTAACTGTTCTTCCGTTATACATACGAGCGACTGAATTGAACTGAAGGTTGAATGGATAGACTAAACAATGATCGTATCTGGGGTTGTATTCGATTATATCGTGATGATGTTCATATAGTTATACTCACCAGGTAACTGTTCTCCAGTTATACATAAGAGCGACTGAACTGAACAGAAGGTTAAATGGATAGACTGAACAATCATCGTATCTGGGTTGTATTCGATTATTTCGTGATGATTATTATATATAATGTCTAACCAGGTAACTGTTCTTTCGTTATACATACTAGCAACCGAATCGAACATAAGGTTGAATGGATAGATTTAACAATCATTGTATCTGGGTTGTCTCCGATTATATCGTTATGGTGTATATTTAACTACACCTACCATGTAACGATTCTTTCGTTACACATACGAGCGTCTGAATCGAACATAAGGTTGGATGGTTAGACGGAACGATAATTGTAACTAAGTTGTATTCGATTATATCGTGATGACGTTCATATAGAAATACTCACCAGGTTACTGTTCTTTCGTTATACATATGAGCAACCGAATCGAACAGAAGGTTGAATGGATAGTATCTGGGTTGTATTCGATTATGATGTTATGCTGTGTATATAGTTATACACATAAGGTGACGGTATTCTTGTTTCACATACGAGCGACCGAAACGAACAGAAAGTTGAATGGATAGACTGAACAATCAATGTATCTGGGTGGTATCCGATTATATCGCAATACTGTATATATAGTGATACTTACCAGGTGACGGTACTTCCGTTACACATACTAGCGACTGAATCGAACAGAAGGTTAAATGGTTAGACGAAACGATAATTGTATCTGAGTTGTATTCGATGATATCGTGATGATGTTTATATAGCAATACTCACCAGGTAACTGTTCTTCCGTTTTACATACAAGCGACCGAATCGAGCAGAAGGTTGAATTCAGTATAGATTGAACAATCATCGTATCTGGGTTGTATTCGATTATGTTTATATAGTTATACTCACCAGGTAACTGTTCTTCCGTAATACATACGAGCGACTGAATTGAACAGAAGGTTGAATGGATAGTATATGGGTTGTATTCGATTATGATGTTATGCTGTGTATATAGTTATACACACAAGGAGACGGTATTCCCGTTTTACATACGAACGACCGAAACGAAAAGAAAGTTGAATGGATAGACTGAACAATCAATGTATCTGGGTGGTATCCGATTATATCGCAATACTGTATATATAGTGATACTTACCAGGTGACGATACTTCCGTTACACATACTAGCGACTGAATCGAACAGAATGTTGAATGGTTAGACGAAACGATAATTGTATCTGAGTTGTATTCGATTATATCGTGATGATGTTTATATAGCAATACTCACCAGGTAACTGTTCTTCCGTTTTACATACAAGCGACCGAATCGAGCAGAAGGTTGAATTCAGTATAGATTGAACAATCATCGTATCTGGGTTGTATTCGATTATGTTTATATATTTATACTCACCAGGTAACTGTTCTTCCGTTATACATACGAGCGACTGAATTGAACAGAAGGTTGAATGGATAGTATATGGGTTGTATTCGATTATGATGTTATGCTGTGTATATAGTTATACACACTAGGAGACGGTATTCCCGTTTTACATACGAGCGACCGAAACGAAAAGAAAGTTGATTGGATAGACTGAACAATCAATGTATCTGGGTGGTATCCGATTATATCGCAATACTGTATATATAGTGATACTTACCAGGTGACGATACTTCCGTTACACATACTAGCGACTGAATCGAACAGAATGTTGAATGGTTAGACGAAACGATAATTGTATCTGAGTTGTATTCGATGATTTCGTGATGATGTTTATATAGCAATACTCACCAGGCAACTGTTCTTCCGTTTTACATACAAGCGACCGAATCGAGCAGAAGGTTGAATTCAGTATAGATTGAACAATCATCGTATCTGGGTTGTATTCGATTATGTTTATATAGTTATACTCACCAGGTAACTGTTCTTCCTTTATACATACGAGCGACTGAATTGAACAGAAGGTTGAATGGATAGTATATGGGTTGTATTCGATTATGATGTTATGCTGTGTATATAGTTATACACACTAGGAGACGGTACTCACCAGGTAACTGTTCTCCAGTTATACATAAGAGCGACTGAACTGAACAGAAGATTGAATGGATAGACTGAACAATCATCGTATCTGGGTTGTATTCGATTATATCTTGATGATGTTCATATAGTTATACTCACCAGGAAACTGTTCTCCAGTTATACATAAGAGCGACTGAACTGAACAGAAGGTTGATTGGATAGACTGAACATTCATCGTATCTGGGTTGTGTTAGATTATATTGTTATGCTGTATATTTAGTTACACCTACCATGTAACGGTTCTTTCGTTACACATACGAGCGTCTGAATCGAACATAAGGTTGGATGGTTAGACGGAACGATAATTATAACTGAGTTGTATTCGATTATATCGTGGTGATGTTTATATAGTAATACTCACCAGGTGACTGTTCTTGCGTTATACATACGAGCGACCCAATCGAACAGAAGGTTGGGTGGATAGACGGAATGATCATTGTATCTGAGTTGTATTCGATGATATCGTGATAATGTTTATATAGCAATACTCACCAGGTAACTGTTCTCCCGTTTCACATACAAGCGACCGAATCGAGCAGAAGCTTAAATTTAGTATAAATTGAACAATCATCGTATCTGGGTTGTATTCGATTATGTTTATATAGTTATACTCACCAGGTAACTGTTCTTCCATTATACATACGAGCGACTGAATTGAACAGAAGGTTGAATGGATAGACTAAACAATAATCGTATCTGGGGTTGTATTCGATTATATCTTGATGATGTTCATATAGTTATACTCACCAGGAAACTGTTTTCCAGTTATACATAAGAGCGACTGAACTGAACAGAAGGTTGAATGGATAGACTGAACATTCATCGTATCTGGGTTGTATTTGATTATATCGTGATTATTATCATATAGTATGTCTAACCAGGTAACAGTTCTTCCGTTATACATACGAGCAACCGAATCGAACATAAGGTTGGATGGATAGATTGAACAATCATTGTATCTGGGTTGTCTCCGATTATATCGTTATGCTGTATATTTAGTTACACCTACCATGTAACGGTTCTTTCGTTACACATACGAGCGTCTGAATCGAACATAAGGTTGGATGGTTAGACGGAACGATAGATGTAACTGAGTTGTATTCGATTATATCGTGGTGATGTTTATATAGTAATACTCACCAGGTAACTGTTCTTTCGTTATACATACTAGCAACCGAATCGAACATAAGGTTGAATGGATAGATTGAACAATCATTGTATCTGGGTTGTCTCCGATTATATCGTTATGTTGTATATTTAACTACACCTACCATGTAACGGTTCTTTCGTTACACATACGAGCGTCTGAATCGAACATAAGGTTGGATGGTTAGACGGAACGATAATTGTAACTAAGTTGTATTCGATTATATCGTGATGACGTTCATATAGAAATACTCACCAGGTTACTGTTCTTTCGTTATACATATGAGCAACCGAATCGAACAGAAGGTTGAATGGATAGTATCTGGGTTGTATTCGATTATGATATTATGCTGTGTATATAGTTATACACATAAGGTGACGGTATTCGTGTTTCACATACGAGCGACCGAAACGAACAGAAAGTTGAATGGATAGACTGAACAATCAATGTATCTGGGTGGTATCCGATTATATCGCAATACTGTATATATAGTGATACTTACCAGGTGACGGTACTTCCGTTACACATACTAGCGACTGAATCGAACAGAAGGTTAAATGGTTAGACGAAACGATAATTGTATCTGAGTTGTATTCGATGATATCGTGATGATGTTTATATAGCAATACTCACCAGGTAACTGTTCTTCCGTTTTACATACAAGCGACCGAATCGAGCAGAAGGTTGAATTCAGTATAGATTGAACAATCATCGTATCTGGGTTGTATTCGATTATGTTTATATAGTTATACTCACCAGGTAACTGTTCTTCCGTTATACATACGAGCGACTGAATTGAACAGAAGGTTGAATGGATAGTATATGGGTTATATTCGATTATGATGTTATGCTGTGTATATAGTTATACACACTAGGAGACGGTACTCACCAGGTAACTGTTCTCCAGTTATACATGAGAGCGACTGAACTGAACAGAAGATTGAATGGATAGACTGAACAATCATCGTATCTGGGTTGTATTCGATTATATCTTGATGATGTTCATATAGTTATACTCACCAGGAAACTGTTCTCCAGTTATACATAAGAGCGACTGAACTGAACAGAAGGTTGAATGGATAGACTGAACATTCATCGTATCTGGGTTGTGTTAGATTATATCGTTATGCTGTATATTTAGTTACACCTACCATGTAACGGTTCTTTCGTTACACATACGAGCGTCTGAATCGAACATAAAGTTGGATGGTTAGACGGAACGATAATTATAACTGAGTTGTATTCGATTATATCGTGGTGATGTTAATATAGTAATACTCACCAGGTGACTGTTCTTGCGTTATACATACGAGCGACCCAATCGAACAGGAGGTTGGGTGGATAGACGGAATGATCATTGTATCTGAGTTGTATTCGATGATATCGTGATAATGTTTATATAGCAATACTCACCAGGTAACTGTTCTTCCGTTTCACATACAAGCGACCGAATCGAGCAGAAGCTCAAATTTAGTATAAATTGAACAATCATCGTATCTGGGTTGTATTCGATTAGGTTTATATAGTTATACTCACCAGGTACCTGTTCTTCCGTTATACATACGAGCGACTGAATTGAACAGAAGGTTGAATGGATAGACTAAACAATGATCGTATCTGAGGTTGTATTCGATTATATCGTGATGATGTTTATATAGTTATACTCAACAGGTAACTGTTCTCCAGTTATACATAAGAGCGACTGAATCGAGCAGAAGGTTGAATTCAGTATTGATTTAACAATAATCGTATCTGGGTTGTATTCGATTATGTTTATATAGTTATACTCACCAGGTAACTGTTCTTCCGTTATACATACGAGCAATCGAATCGAACAGAAGGTTGAATGGATAGTATCTGGGTTGTATTCGATTATGATGTTATGCTGTGTATATAGTTAAACACATTAGGTGACGGTATTCCCGTTTTACATACGAGCGACCGAAACGAACAGAAAGTTGAATGGATAGACTGAACAATCAATGTATCTGGGTGGTATCCGATTATATCGCAATACTGTGTGATACTTACCAGGTGACGGTACTTCCGTTACACATACTAGCGACTGAATCGAACAGAAGGTTAAATGGTTAGACGAAACGATAATTGTATCTGAAATGTATTCGATGATATCGTGATGATGTTTATATAGCAATACTCACCAGGTAACTGTTCTTCCGTTTTACATACAAGCGACCGAATCGAGCAGAAGGTTGAACTCAGTATAGATTGAACAATCATCGTATCTGGGTTGTATTCGATTATGTTTATATAGTTATACTCACCAGGTAACTGTTCTTCCGTTATACATACGAGCGACTGAATTGAACAGAAGGTTGAATGGATAGTATATGGGTTGTATTCGATTATGATGTTATGCTGTGTATATAGTTATACACACAAGGAGACGGTATTCTCGTTTTACATACGAGCAACCGAAACGAAAAGAAAGTTGAATGGATAGACTGAACAATCATCGTATCTGGGTTGTATTCGATTATATCTTGATGATGTTCATATAGTTATACTCACCAGGAAACTGTTCTCCAGTTATACATAAGAGCGACTGAACTGAACAGAAGGTTGAATGGATAGACTGAACATTCATCGTATCTGGGTTGTGTTAGATTATATCGTTATGCTGTATATTTAGTTACACCTACCATGTAACGGTTCTTTCGTTACACATACGAGCGTCTGAATCGAACATAAAGTTGGATGGTTAGACGGAACGATAATTATAACTGAGTTGTATTCGATTATATCGTGGTGATGTTTATATAGTAATACTCACCAGGTGACTGTTCTTGCGTTATACATACGAGCGACCCAATCGAACAGGAGGTTGGGTGGATAGACGGAATGATCATTGTATCTGAGTTGTATTCGATGATATCGTGATAATGTTTATATAGCAATACTCACCAGGTAACTGTTCTTCCGTTTCACATACAAGCGACCGAATCGAGCAGAAGCTTAAATTTAGTATAAATTGAACAATCATCGTATCTGGGTTGTATTCGATTATGTTTATATAGTTATACTCACCAGGTAACTGTTCTTCCGTTATACATACGAGCGACTGAATTGAACAGAAGGTTGAATGGATAGACTAAACAATAATCGTATCTGGGGTTGTTTTCGATTATATCTTGATGATGTTCATATAGTTATACTCACCAGGAAACTGTTTTCCAGTTATACATAAGAGCGACTGAACTGAACAGAAGGTTGAATGGATAGACTGAACATTCATCATATCTGGGTTGTATTCGAATATATCGTGATTATTATCATATAGTATGTCTAACCAGGTAACAGTTCTTCCGTTATACATACGAGCAACCGAATCGAACATAAGGTTGGATGGATAGATTGAACAATCATTGTATCTGGGTTGTCTCCGATTATATCGTTATGCTGTATATTTAGTTACACCTACCATGTAACGGTTCTTTCGTTACACATACGAGCGTCTGAATCGAACATAAGGTTGGATGGTTAGACGGAACGATAGATGTAACTGAGTTGTATTCGATTATATCGTGGTGATGTTTATATAGTTATACTCACCAGGTGACTGTTCTTGCGTTATACATACGAGCGACCCAATCGAACAGAAGGTTGGATGGATAGACGGAATGATCATTGTATCTGAGTTGTATTCGATTATATCGTGATGACGTTCATTTAGAAATACTCACCAGGTGACTGTTCTTCCGTTTTACATACAAGCGACCGAATCGAACAGAAGGTTGAATGGATAGTATCTGAGTAGTATTCGATTATGATGTTATGCTGTGTATATAGTTATACACACTAGGTGACGGTATACCCGTTTTACATACGAGCGACCGAAACGAACAGAAAGTTGAATGGATAGACTGAACAATCAATGTATCTGGTTGGTATCCGATTATATCGCAATACTGTATATATAGTGATACTTACCAGGTGACGGTACTTCCGTTACACATACTAGCGACTGAATCGAACAGAAGGTTAAATGGTTAGACGAAGCGATAATTGTATCTGAGTTGTATTCGATGATATAGTGATGATGTTTATATAGCAATATTCACTAGGTAACTGTTCTTCCGTTTTACATAAAAGCGACCGAATCGAGCAGAAGGTTAAATGGATAGATTGAAAATTCATCGTATCTGGGTTGTATTCGATTAGGTTTATATAGTTATACTCACCAGGTACCTGTTCTTCCGTTATACATACGAGCGACTGAATTGAACAGAAGGTTGAATGGATAGACTAAACAATGATCGTATCTGAGGTTGTATTCGATTATATCGTGATGATGTTTATATAGTTATACTCAACAGGTAACTGTTCTCCAGTTATACATAAGAGCGACTGAATCGAGCAGAAGGTTGAATTCAGTATTGATTTAACAATAATCGTATCTGGGTTGTATTCGATTATGTTTATATAGTTATACTCACCAGGTAACTGTTCTTCCGTTATACATACGAGCAATCGAATCGAACAGAAGGTTGAATGGATAGTATCTGGGTTGTATTCGATTATGATGTTATGCTGTGTATATAGTTAAACACATTAGGTGACGGTATTCCCGTTTTACATACGAGCGACCGAAACGAACAGAAAGTTGAATGGATAGACTGAACAATCAATGTATCTGGGTGGTATCCGATTATATCGCAATACTGTGTGATACTTACCAGGTGACGGTACTTCCGTTACACATACTAGCGACTGAATCGAACAGAAGGTTAAATGGTTAGACGAAACGATAATTGTATCTGAAATGTATTCGATGGTATCGTGATGATGTTTATATAGCAATACTCACCAGGTAACTGTTCTTTCGTTTTACATACAAGCGACCGAATCGAGCAGAAGGTTAAATTTAGTATAGATTGAACAATCATCGTATCTGGGTTGTATTCGATTATGTTGATATAGTTATACTCACCAGGTAACTGTTCTTCCGTTATACATACGAGCGACTGAATTGAACAGAAGGTTGAATGGATAGACTAAACAATAATCGTATCTGGGGTTGTATTCAATTATATCTTGATGATGTTCATATAGTTATACTCACCAGAAAACTGTTCTCCAGTTATACATAAGAGCGACTGTACTGAACAGAAAGTTGAATGGATAGACTGAACGATCAATGTATCTGGGTGGTATCCGATTATATCGCAATACTGTATATATAGTGATACTTACCAGGTGACGGTACTTCCGTTACACATACTAGCGACTGAATCGAACAGAAGGTTAAATGGTTAGACGAAATGATAATTGTATCTCTGAGTTGTATTCGATGATATCGTGATGAAGTTCATATAGAAATACTCACCAGGTTACTGTTCTTTCGTTATACATACGAGCATTCGAATCGAACAGAAGGTTGAATGGATAGTATCTGGGTTGTATTCGATTAAGATGTTATGCTGTTTATATAGTTATACACACTAGGTGGCGGTATTCTCGTTTTACATACGAGCGACCGAAACGAACAGAAAGTTGAATGGATAGACTGAACAATCAATGTATCTGGTTGGTATCCGATTATATCGCAATACTGTATGTATAGTGATACTTACCAGGTGACGGTACGTCCGTTACACATACTAGCGACTGAATCGAACAGAAGGTTAAATGGTTAGACGAAGCGATGATTGTATCTGAGTTGTATTCGATGATATCGTGATAATGTTTATATAGCAATATTCACCAGGTAACTGTTCTTCCGTTTTACATACAAGCGACCGAATCGAGCAGAAGGTTAAATAGATAGATTGAACAATCATCGTATCTGGGTTGTATTCGATTATGTTTATATAGTTATACTCACCAGGTAACTGTTCTTCCGTTATACATACGAGCGACTGAATTGAACAGAAGGTTGAATGGATAGACTAAACAATGATCGTATCTGGGGTTGTATTCGATGATATCGTGATGATGTTTATATAGTTATACTCACCAGGTAACTGTTCTCTAGTTATACATAAGAGCGACTGAACTGAACAGAAGGTTGAATGGATAGACTGAATAATCATCGTATCTGGGTTGTATTAGATCATTTCGTGATGATTATTATATATTATGTCTAACCAGGTAACTGTTCTTCCGTTATACATACGAGCAACCGAATCGAACATAAGGTTGAATGGATAGATTGAAAAATCATTGTATCTGGGTTGTCTCCGATTATATCGTTATGCTGTATAATTAGATAGACCTACCATGTAACGGTTCTTTCGTTACACATACGAGCGTCTGAATCGAACAGAAGGTTGGATGGATAGACGGAATGATCATTGTATCTGAGTTGTATTCGATTTTATCGTGATGAAGTTCATATAGAAATACTCACCAGGTTACTGTTCTTTCGTTATACATACGTGCAACCGAATCGAACAGAAGGTTGAATAGATGGTATCTGGGTTGTATTCGATTATGATGTTATGCTGTGTTTATAGTTATACACACTAGGTAACGGTATCCCCGTTTTACATACGAGCGACCGAAACGAAGAGAAAGTTGAATGGATAGACTGAACAATCAATGTATCTGGTTGGTATCCGATTATATCGCAGAACTGTATATATTACTTACCAGGTGACGGTACTTCCGTTACACATACTAGCGACTGAATCGAACAGAAGGTTAAATGGTCAGACGAAACGATAATTGTATCTGAGTTGTATTCGATGATATCGTGATGATGTTTATATAGCAATACTCACCAGGTAACTGTTCTTCCGTTTTACATACAAGCGACCGAATCGAGCAGAAGGTTAAATTTAGTATCCGATTATATCGCAATACTGTATATATAGTGATACCTACCAGGTGACGGTACTTCCATTACACATACTAGCGACTGAATCGAACAGAAGGTTAAATGGTTAGACGAAGCGATAATTGTATCTGAGTTGTATTCGATGATATCGTGATGATGTTTATATAGCGATATTCACCAGGTAACTGTTCTTCCGTTTTACATAAAAGCGACCGAATCGAGCAGAAGGTTAAATGTATAGATTGAAAATTCATCGTATCTGGGTGGTATTCGATTAGGTTTATATAGTTATACTCACCAGGTAACTGTTCTTCCGTTATACATACGAGCGACTGAATTGAACAGAAGGTTGAATGGATAGACTAAACAATGATCGTATCTGAGGTTGTATTCGATTATATCGTGATGATGTTTATATAGTCATACTCAACAGGTAACTGTTCTCCAGTTATACATAAGAGCGACTAAAGTGAACAGAAGGTTGAATGGATAGACTGAACAATCATTGTATCTGGGTTGTATTCGATTATATCGTGATGATTTTCATATAGTATGTCTAACCAGGTAACAGTTCTTCTGTTACACATAAGAGCAACCGAATCGAACAAAAAGTTGAATGGATAGATTGAACAATCATTGTATCTGGGTTGTCTCCGATTATATCGTTATGCTGTATATTTAGTTACACCTACCATGTAACGGTTCTCTCGTTACACATACGAGCGTCTGCATCGAACATAAGGTTGGATGATTAGACGGAACGATAATTGTAACTGAGTTGTATTCGATTATATCGTGGTGAAGTTTATATAGTAATACTCACCAGGTGACTGTTCTTGCGTTATACATACGAGCGACCCAATCGAACAGAAAGTTGGATGGATAGACGGAATGATCATTGTATCTGAGTTGTATTCGATTATATCGTGGTGACGTTCATATAGAAATACTCACCAGGTTACTGTTCTCTCGTCATACATACGAGCAACCGAATCGAACAGAAGGTTGAATGGATAGTATCTGGGTTGTATTCGATTATGATGTTATGCTGTGTAAATAGTTATACACATTAGGTGACGGTACTCCCGTTTTACATACGAGCGACCGAAACGAACAGAAAGTTGAATGGATAGTCTGAACATTCAATGTATCTGGATGGTATCCGATTATATCGCAATACTGAATATATAGTGATACTTACCAGGTGACGGTACTTCCGTTACACATAGTAGCGACTGAATCGAACAGAAGGTTAAATGGTTAGACGAAACGATAATTGTATCTGAGTTGTATTCGATAATATCGTGATGATGTTTATATAGAAATACTCACCAGGTAACTGTTCTTTCGTTTTACATACAAGCGACCGAATCGAGCAGAAGGATAAATTTAGTATAGATTGAACAATCATCGTATCTGGGTTGTATTCGATTATGTTCATATAGTTATACTCACCAGGTAACTGTTCTTCCGTTATACATAGGAGCGACTGAATTGAACAGAAGGTTGAATGGATAGACTAAACAATAATCGTATCTGGGGTTGTATTCGTTTATATCTTGATGATGTTTATATAGTTATACTCACCAGGAAACTATTCTCCAGTTATACATAAGAGCGACTGAACTGAACAGAAGGTTGAATGTATAGACTGAACAATCATCGTATCTGTGTTGTATTTGATTATATCGTGATGATTATAATATAGTATGTCTAACCAGGTAACAGTTCTTCCGTTATACATACGAGCAACCGAATCGAACATAAGGTTGAATGTATCTGGGTTGTCTCCGATTATATCGTTATGCTGTATATTTAGTTACACCTACCATGTAAAGGTTCTTTCGTTACACATACGAGCGTCTGAATCGAACATAAGGTTGGATGGTGAGACGAAACGATAATTGTAACTGAGTTGTATTCGATTATATCGTGGTGATGTTTATATAGTAATATTCACCAGGTGACTGTTCTTGCGTTATACATACGAGCGACCCAATCGAACAGAAGGTTGGATGGATAGACGGAATGATCATTGTATCTTAGTTGTATTCTATTATATCGTGATGACGTTCATATAGAAATACTCACCAGGTAACTGTTCTTCCGTTATACATACGAGCGACTGAATTGAACAGAAGGTTGAATGGATAGTATATGGGTTGTATTCGATTATGATGTTATGCTGTGTATATAGTGATACACACTAGGAGACGGTATTCCCGTTTTACATACGAGCGACCGAAACGAAAAGAAAGTTGAATGGATAGACTGAACAATCAATGTATCTGGGTGGTATCCGATTATATCGCAATACTGTATATATAGTGATACTTACCAGGTGACGGTACTTCCGTTACACATACTAGCGACTGAATTGAACAGAATGTTGAATGGTTAGACGAAACGATAATTGTATCTGAGTTGTATTCGATGATATCGTGATGATGTTTATATAGCAATACTCACCAGGTAACTGTCCTTCCGTTTTACATACAAGCGACCGAATCGAGCAGAAGGTTAAATGGATAGATTTAACAATCATCGTATCTGAGTTGTATTCGATTATGTTTATATAGATATACTCACCAGGTACCTGTTCTTCCGATATACATACGAGCAACCGAATCGAACATAAGGTTGAATGGATAGATTGAACAATCATCGTATCTGAGTTGTATTCGATTATGTTTATATAGTTATACTCACCAGGTAACTGTTCTTCCGTTATACATACGAGCGACTGAATTGAACTGAAGGTAGAATGGATAGACTAAACAATGATCGTATCTGGGGTTGTATTCGATTATATCGTGATGATGTTCATATAGTTATACTCACCAGGTAACTGTTCTCCAGTTATACATAAGAGCGACTGAACTGAACAGAAGGTTGAATGGATAGACTGAACAATCATCGTATCTGGGTTGTATTCGATCATTTCGTGATGATTATTATATATTATGTCTTACCAGGTAACTGTTCTTTCGTTATACATACTAGCAACCGAATCGAACATAAGGTTGAATGGATAGATTGAACAATCATTGTATCTGGATTGTCTCCGATTATATCGTTATGTTGTATATTTAACTACACCTACCATGTAACGGTTCTTTCATTACACATACGAGCGTCTGAATCGAACATACTGACTGAATTGAACAGAAGGTTGAATGGATAGTATATGGGTTGTATTCGATTATGATGTTATGCTGTGTATATAGTTATACACACTAGGAGACGGTATTCCCGTTTTTCATACGAGCGACCGAAACAAAAAGAAAGTTGAATGGATAGACTGAACAATCAATGTTTCTGGGTGGTATCCGATTATATCGCAATACTGTATATATAGTGATACTTACCAGGTGACGATACTTCCGTTACACATACTAGCGACTGAATCGAACAGAATGTTGAATGGTTAGACGAAACGATAATTGTATCTGAGTTGTATTCGATGATATCGTGATGATGTTTATATAGCAATACTCACCAGGTAACTGTTCTTCCGTTTTACATACAAGCGACCGAATCGAGCAGAAGGTTAAATGGATAGATTGAACAATCATCGTATCTGAGTTGTATTCGATTATGTTTATATAGATATACTCACCAGGTACCTGTTCTTCCGACATACATACGAGCAACCGAATCGAACATAAGGTTGAATGGATAGAATGAACAATCATCGTATCTGAGTTGTATTCGATTATGTTTATATATGTTATGCTGTATATATAGTTATACAAATAAGGTGACGGTATTCCCGTTTCACATACGAGCGACCGAAACGAACAGAAAGTTGAATGGATAGACTGAACAATCAATGTATCTGGGTGGTATCCGATTATATCGCAATACTGTATATATAGTGATACTTACCAGGTGACGGTACTTCCGTTACACATACTAGCGACTGAATCGAACAGAAGGTTAAATGGTTAGACGAAACGATAATTGTATCTGAGTTGTATTCGATGATATCGTGATGATGTTTATATAGCAATACTCACCAGGTAACTGTTCTTCCGTTTTACATACAAGCGACCGAATCGAGCAGAAGGTTAAATGGATAGATTGAACAATCATCGTATCTGAGTTGTACTCGATTATGTTTATATAGATATACTCACCAGGTACCTGTACTTCCGACATACATACGAGCAACCGAATCGAACATAAGGTTGAATGGATAGATTGAACAATCATCGTATCTGAGTTGTATTCGATTATGTTTATATATGTTATGCTGTATATATAGTTAAACAAATAAGGTGACGGTATTCCCGTTTCACATACGAGCGACCGAAACGAACAGAAAGTTGAATGGATAGACTGAACAATCAATGTATCCGATTATATCGCAATACTGTATATATAGTGATACTTACCAGGTGACGGTACTTCCGTTACACATACTAGCGACTGAATCGAACAGAAGGTTAATTGGTTAGACGAAACGATAATTGTATCTGAGTTGTATTCGATTATATCGTGATGATGTTTATATAGCAATACTCACCAGGTAACTGTTCTTCCGTTTTACATACAAGCGACCGAATCGAGCAGAAGGTTGAATTCAGTATAGATTGAACAATCATCGTATCTGGGTTGTATTCGATTATGTTTATATAGTTATACTCACCAGGTAACTGTTCTTTCGTTATACATACGAGCGACTGAATTGAACAGAAGGTTGAATGAATAGTATATGGGTTGTATTCGATTATGATGTTATGCTGTGTATATAGTTATACACACTAGGAGACGGTATTCCCGTTTTACATACGAGCGACCGAAACAAAAAGAAAGTTGAATGGATAGACTGAACAATCAATGTTTCTGGGTGGTATCCGATTATATCGCAATACTGTATATATAGTGATACTTACCAGGTGACGATACTTCCGTTACACATACTAGCGACTGAATCGAACAGAATGTTGAATGGTTAGACGAAACGATAATTGTATCTGAGTTGTATTCGATGATATCGTGATGATGTTTATATAGCAATACTCACCAGGTTACTGTTTTTTCGTTATACATACGAGCAACCGAATCGAACAGAAGGTTGAATGGATAGTATCTGGGTTGTATTCGATTATGATGTTATGCTGTGTATATAGTTATACACATAAGGTGACGGTATTCCCGTTTCACATACGAGCGACCGAAACGAACAGAAAGTTGAATGGATAGACTGAACAATCAATGTATCTGGGTGGTATCCGATTATATCGCAATACTGTATATATAGTGATACTTACCAGGTGACGGTACTTCCGTTACACATACTAGCGACTGAATCGAACAGAAGGTTAAATGGTTAGACGAAACGATAATTGTATCTGAGTTGTATTCGATGATATCGTGATGATGTTTATATAGCAATACTCACCAGGTAACTGTTCTTCCGTTTTACATACAAGCGACCGAATCGAGCAGAAGGTTGAATTCAGTATAGATTGAACAATCATCGTATCTGGGTTGTATTCGATTATGTTTATATAGTTATACTCACCAGGTAACTGTTCTTCCGTTATACATACGAGCGACTGAATTGAACAGAAGGTTGAATGGATAGTATATGGGTTGTATTCGATTATGATGTTATGCTGTGTATATAGTTATACACACTAGGAGACGGTATTCCCGTTTTACATACGAGCGACCGAAACAAAAAGAAAGTTGAATGGATAGACTGAACAATCAATGTATCTGGGTGGTATCCGATTATATCGCAATACTGTATATATAGTGATACTTACCAGGTGACGATACTTCCGTTACACAATCTAGCGACTGAATGGAACAGAATGTTGAATGGTTAGACGAAACGATAATTGTATCTGAGTTGTATTCGATGATATCGTGATGATGTTTATATAGCAATTCTCACCAGGTAACTGTTCTTCCGTTTTACATACAAGCGACCGAATCGAGCAGAAGGTTGAATTCAGTATAGATTGAACAATCATCGTATCTGGGTTGTATTCGATTATGTTTATATAGTTATTCTCACCAGGTAACTGTTCTTCCGTTATACATACGAGCGACTGAATTGAACAGAAGGTTGAATGGATAGTATATGGGTTTTATTCGATTATGATGTTATGCTGTGTATATAGTTATACACACTAGGAGACGGTATTCCCGTTTTACATACGAGCGACCGAAACGAAAAGAAAGTTGAAAGGATAGACTGAACAATCAATGTATCTGGGCGGTATCCGATTATATCGCAATACTGTATATATAGTGATACTTACCAGGTGACGATACTTCCGTTATACATACTAGCGACTGAATCGAACAGAATGTTGAATGGTTAGACGAAACGATAATTGTATCTGAGTTGTATTCGATGATATCGTGATGATGTTTATATAGCAATACTCACCAGGTAACTGTCCTTCCATTTTACATACAAGCGACCGAATCGAGCAGAAGGTTAAATGAATAGATTGAACAATCATCGTATCTGAGTTGTATTCGATTATGTTTATATAGATATACTCACCAGGTACCTGTTCTTCCGATATACATACGAGCAACCGAATCGAACATAAGGTTGAATGGATAGATTGAACAATCATCGTATCTAAGTTGTATTCGATTATGTTTATATAGTTATACTCACCAAGTAACTGTTCTTCTGTTATACATACGAGCGACTGAATTGAAAAGAAGGTTGAATGGATAGACTTAACAATGATCGTATCTGAGGTTGTATTCGATTATATCGTGATGATGTTTATATAGTTATACTCAACAGGTAACTGTTCTCCAGTTATACATAAGAGCGACTGAACTGAACAGAAGGTTGAATGGATAGACTGAACAATCATTGTATCTGGGTTGTATTCGATTATATCGTGATGATTTTCATATAGTATGTCTAACCAGGTAACAGTTCTTCTGTTACACATAAGAGCAACCGAATCGAACATAAGGTTGAATGGATAGATTGAACAATCATTGTATCTGGGTTGTCTCCGATTATATCGTTATGCTGTATATTTAGTTACACCTACCATGAAACGGTTCTTTCGTTACACATACGAGCGTCTGAATCGAACATAAGGTTGGATGATTAGACGGAACAATAATTGTAACTGAGTTGTATTCGATTATATCGTGGTGATGTTTATATAGTAATACTCACTAGGTGACTGTTCTTGCGTTATACATACGAGCGACCCAATCGAACAGAAGTTTGGATGGATAGACGGAATGATCATTGTATCTGAGTTGTATTCGATTATATCGTGATGACGCTCATATAGAAATACTCACCAGGTTTTTTCTTTATACATACAAGCAAACGAATAGAACAGAAGGTTGAATGGATAGTATCTGGGTTGTATTCGATTATGATGTTATGCTGTGTATATAGTTATACACATTAGGTGACGGTATTCCCGTTTTACATACGAGCGACCGAAACGAACAGAAAGTTGAATGGATAGACTGAAAAATCAATGTATCTGGGTGGTATCCGATTATATCGCGATACTGTATATATAGTGATACTTACCAGGTGACGGTACTTCTGTTGCACATACTAGCGACTGAATCGAACTTAAGGTTAAATGGTAAGACGAAACGATAATTGTATCTGAGTTGTATTCGATGATATCGTGATGATGTTTATATAGCAATACTCACAAGGTAAGTGTTCTTCCGTTATACATACAAGCGACCGAATCGAGCAGAAGGTTAAATTTAGTATGGATTGAACAATCATCGTATCTGGGTTGTATTCGATTATGTTTATATAGTTATACTCACCAGGTAACTGTTCTTCCGTTATACATACTAGCGACTGAATCGAACAGAATGTTGAATGGTTGGACGAAACGATAATTGTATCTGAGTTGTATTCGATGATATCGTGATGATGTTTATATAGCAATACTCACCAGGTAACTGTTCTTCCGTTTTACATACAAGCGACCGAATCGAGCAGAAGGTTAAATTTAGTATAGATTGAACAATCATCGTATCTGGGTTGTATTCGATTATGTTCATATAGTTATACTCACCAGGTAACTGTTCTTCCGTTATACATACGAGCGACTGAATTGAACAGAAGGTTGAATGGATAGACCAAACAATAATCGTATCTGGGGTTGTATTCGATTATATCTTGATGATGTTCATATAGTTATACTCACCAGGTAACTGTTCTCCAGTTATACATAAGAGCGACTAAACTGAACAGAAAGTTGAATGGATAGACTGAACAATCAATGTATCTGGGTGGTATCCGATTATATCGCAATACTGTATATATAGTGATACTTACCAGGTGACGGTACTTCCGTTACACATACTAGAGACTGAATCGAACAGAAGGTTGAATGGTTAGACGAAACGATAATTGTATCTCTGAGTTGTATTCGATGATATCGTGATGATGTTTATATAGCAATACTCACCAGGTAACTGTTCTTTCGTTTTACATACAAGCGACCGAATCGGGCAGAAGCTTAAATTTAGTATAGATTGAACAATAATCGTATCTGGGGTTGTATTCGATTATATCTTGATGATGTTCATATAGTTATACTCACAAGGAAACTGTTCTCCAGTTATACATAAGAGCGACCGAACTGAACAGAAGGTTGAATGGATAGACTGAACATTCATCGTATCTGGGTTGTATTCGATTATATCGTGATTATTATCATATAGTATGTCTAACCAGGTAACAGTTCTTTCGTTATACATACGAGCAACCGAATCGAACATAAGGTTGGATGGATATAGATTGAACAATCATTGTATCTGGGTTGTCTCCGATTATATCGTTATGCTGTATATTTAGTTACACCTACCATGTAACGGTACTTTCGTTACACATACAAGCATCTGAATCGAACATGAGGTTGGATGGTCAGACGGAACTATAATTGTAACTGAGTTGTATTCGATTATATCGTGGTGATGTTCATATAGTTATACTCACCAGTTGACTGTTCTTGCGTTATACATACGAGCGACCAAATCGAACAGAAGGTTGGATGGATAGACGGAATGATCATTGTATCTGAGTTGTATTCGATTATATCTTGATGACGTTCATATGGAAATTCTCACCAGGTTACTGTTCTTTCGTTATACATACGAGCAACCGAATCGAACAGAAGGTTGAATGGATAGTATCTGAGTTGTATTCGATTATGATGTTATGCTGTGTAAATAGTTATTCACATTAGGTGACGGTACTCCCGTTTTACATAGGAGCGACCGAAACGAACAGAAAGTTGAATTGATAGACTGAACAATCAATGTATCTGGATGGTATCCGATAATATCGCAGTACTGAATATATAGTGATACTTACCAGGTGACGGTACTTCCGTTACACATACTAGCGACTGAATTGAACAGAATGTTAAATGGTTAGACGAAACGATAATTGTATCTGAGTTGTATTCGATGATATCGTGATGATGTTTATATAGAAATACTCACCAGGTAACTGTTCTTTCGTTTTACATACAAGCGACCGAATCGAGCAGAAGGTTGAATTTAGTATAGATTGAACAATCATCGTATCTGGATTGTATTCGATTATGTTCATATAGTTATACTCACCAGGTAACTGTTCTTCCGTTATACATACGAGCGACTGAATTGAACAGGAGGTTGAATGGATAGACTAAACAATAATCGTATCTGGGGTTGTATAAAATTATATCTTGATGATGTTCATATGTATCTGGGTTGTTTCAGATTATATCGTTATGCTGTATATTTAGTTACACCTACCATGTAAAGGTTCTTTCGTTACACATACGAGCGTCTGAATCGAACATAAGGTTGGATGGTTAGACGAACCGATAATTGTAACTGAGTTGTATTCGATTATATCGTGGTGATCTTTATATAGTAATATTCACCAGGTGACTGTTCTTGCGTTATACATACGAGCGACCCAATCGAACAGAAGGTTGGATGGATAGACGGAATGATCATTGTATCTTAGTTGTATTTTATTATATCGTGATGACGTTCATATAGAAATACTCACCAGGTTACTGTTCATTCGTTATACATACGAGCAACCGAATCGAACAGAAGGTTGAATGGATAGTATCTGGGTTGTATTCGATTATGATGTTATGCTGTGTATATAGTTATACACATTTGATGATGGTATTCCCGTTTTACATACGAGCGACCGAAACGAACAGAAAGTTGAATGGATATACTGAACAATCAATGTATCTGGGTGGTATGCGATTATAACGCAATATATATAGTGATACTTACCAGGTGACGGTACTTTCGTTACACATACTAGCGACTGAATCGAACAGAAGGTTTAATGGTTAGACGAAACGATAATTGTATCTGAGTTGTATTCGATGATATCGTGATGATGTTTATATAGCAATAATCACCAGGTAACTGTTCTTCCGTTTTACATACAAGCGACCGAATCGAGCAGAAGGTTAAATGTATAGATTGAACAATCATCGTATCTGGGTTGTATTTGATTATGTTTATATAGTTTTACTCATCAGGTACCTGTTCTTCCGTTATACATACGAGCGACTGAATTGAACAGAAGGTTGAATGGATAGACTAAACAATGATCGTATCTGGGGTTGTATTCGATTATATCGTGATGATGTATATATAGTTATACTCACCAGGTAACTGTTCTCCAGTTATACATAAGAGCGACTGAACTGAACAGAAGTTTGAATGGATAGACTGAGCAATCATCGTATCTGGGTTGTAGTTGATTATATCGTGATGATTATAATATAGTTTGTCTAACCAGGTAACAGTTCTTCCGTTATACATACGAGCAACCGAATCGAACATGAGGTTGAATGGATAGATTGAACAATCATTGTATCTGGGTTGTCTCCGATTATATCGTTATGCTGTATATTTAGTTACACCTACCATGAAACGGTTCTTTCGTTACACATTCGAGCGTCTGAATCGAACATAAGGTTGGATGATTAGACGGAACAATAATTGTAACTGAGTTGTATTCGATTATATCGTGGTGATGTTTATATAGTAATACTCACCAGGTGACTGTTCTTGCGTTATACATACGAGCGACCCAATCGAACAGAAGTTTGGATGGATAGACGGAATGATCATTGTATCTGAGTTGTATTCGATTATATCGTGATGACGTTCATATAGAAATACTCACCAGGTTACTGTTTTTTCTTTATACATACAAGCAAACGAATAGAACAGAAGGTTGAATGGATAGTATCTAGGTTGTATTCGATTATGATGTTATGCTGTGTATATAGTTATACACATAAGGTGACGGTATTCCCGTTTCACATACGAGCGACCGAAACGAACAGAAAGTTGAATGGATAGTCTGAACAATCAATGTATCTGGGTGGTATCCGATTATATCGCAATACTGTATATATAGTGATACTTACCAGGTGACGGTACTTCCGTTACACATACTAGCGACTGAATCGAACAGAAGGTCAAATGGTTAGACGAAACGATAATTGTATCTGAGTTGTATTCGATGATATCGTGATGATGTTTATATAGCAATACTCACCAGGTAACTGTTCTTCCGTTTTACATACAAGCGACCGAATCGAGCAGAAGGTTGAATTCAGTATAGATTGAACAATCATCGTATCTGGGTTGTATTCGATTATGTTTATATAGTTATACTCACCAGGTATCTGTTCTTCCGTTATACATACGAGCGACTGAATTGAACAGAAGGTTGAATGGATAGTATATGGGTTGTATTCGATTATGATGTTATGCTGTGTATATAGTTATACACACTAGGAGACGGTATTCCCGTTTTACATACGAGCGACCGAAACGAAAAGAAAGTTGAATGGATATACTGAACAATCAATGTATCTGGGTGGTATCCGATTATATCGCAATACTGTATATATAGTGATACTTACCAGGTGACGATACTTCCGTTACACATACTAGCGACTGAATCGAACTGAATGTTGAATGGTTAGACGAAACGATAATTGAATCTGAGTTGTATTCGATGATATCGTGATGATGTTTATATAGCAATACTCACCAGGTAACTGTCCTTCCGTTTTACATACAAGCGACCGAATCGAGCAGAAGGTTAAATGGATAGATTGAACAATCATCGTATCTGAGTTGCATTCGATTATGTTTATATAGATATACTCACCAGGTACCTGTTCTTCCGATATACATACGAGCAACCGAATCGAACATAAGGTTGAATGGATAGATTGAACAATCATCGTATCTGAGTTGTATTCGATTATGTTTATATAGTTATACTCACCAGGTAACTGTTCTTCCGTTATACATACGAGCGACTGAATTGAACTGAAGGTTGAATGGATAGACTAAACAATGATCGTATCTGGGGTTGTATTCGATTATATCATGATGATGTTCATATAGTTATACTCACCAGGTAACTGTTCTCCAGTTATACATAAGAGCGACTGAACTGAACAGAAGATTGAATGGATAGACTGAACAATCATCGTATCTGGGTTGTATTCGATTATTTCGCGATGATTATTATATATTATGTCTAACCAGGTAACTGTTCTTTCGTTATACATACTAGCAACCGAATCGAACATAAGGTAGAATGGATAGATTGAACAATCATTGTATCTGGGTTGTCTCCGATTATATCGTTATGTTGTATATTTAACTACACCTACTATGTAACGGTTCTTTCGTTACACATACGAGCGTCTGAATCGAACATAAGGTTGGATGGTTAGACGGAACGATAATTGTAACTAAGTTGTATTCGATTATATCGTGATGACGTTCATATAGAAATACTCACCAGGTTACTGTTCGTTCGTTATACATACGAGCAACCGAATCGAACAGAAGGTTGAATGGATAGTATCTGGGTTGTATTCGATTATGATGTTATGCTGTGTATATAGTTATACACATAAGGTGACGGTATTCCCGTTTCACATACGAGCGACCGAAACGAACAGAAAGTTGAATGGATAGTCTGAACAATCAATGTATCTGGGTGGTATCCGATTAAATCGCAATACTGTATATATAGTGATACTTACCAGGTGACGGTACTTCCGTTACACATACTAGCGACTGAATCGAACAGAAGGTCAAATGGTTAGACGAAACGATAATTGTATCCGAGTTGTATTCGATGATATCGTGATGATGTTTATATAGCAATACTCACCAGGTAACTGTTCTTCCGTTTTACATACAAGCGACCGAATCGAGCAGAAGGTTGAATTCAGTATAGATTGAACAATCATCGTATCTG
This sequence comes from Chrysomela aeneicollis, assembly GCA_029955515.1. Taxonomy (NCBI): domain Eukaryota; kingdom Metazoa; phylum Arthropoda; class Insecta; order Coleoptera; family Chrysomelidae; genus Chrysomela; species Chrysomela aeneicollis. The sequence goes on along the minus strand of JARUHQ010000001.1, from coordinate 22,449,871 downwards.
GGTTGTATTCGATTATGTTTATATAGTTATACTCACCAGGTATCTGTTCTTCCGTTATACATACGAGCGACTGAATTGAACAGAAGGTTGAATGGATAGTATATGGGTTGTATTCGATTATGATGTTATGCTGTGTATATAGTTATACACACTAGGAGACGGTATTCCCGTTTTACATACGAGCGACAGAAACGAAAAGAAAGTTGAATGGATAGACTGAACAATCAATGTATCTGGGTGGTATCCGATTATATCGCAATACTGTATATATAGTGATACCAGGTGACGATACTTCCGTTACACATACTAGCGACTGAATCGAACAGAATGTTGAATGGTTAGACGAAACGATAATTGTATCTGAGTTGTATTCGATGATATCGTGATGATGTTTATATAGCAATACTCACCAGGTAACTGTCCTTCCGTTTTACATACAAGCGACCGAATCGAGCAGAAGGTTAAATGGATAGATTGAACAATCATCGTATCTGAGTTGTATTCGATTATGTTTATATAGATATACTCACCAGGTACCTGTTCTTCCGATATACATACGAGCAACCGAATCGAACATAAGGTTGAATGGATAGATTGAACAATCATCGTATCTGAGTTGTATTCGATAATGTTTATATAGTTATACTCACCAGGTAACTGTTCTTCCGTTATACATACGAGCGACTGAATTGAACTGAAGGTTGAATGGATAGACTAAACAATGATCGTATCTGGGTTGTATTCGATTATTTCGTGATGATTATTATATATTATGTCTAATCAGGTAACTGTTCTTTCGTTATACATACTAGCAACCGAATCGAACATAAGGTTGAATGGATAGATTGAACAATCATTGTATCTGGGTTGTCTCCGATTATATCGTTACGTTGTATATTTAACTACACCTACCATGTAACGGTTCTTTCGTTACACATACGAGCGTCTGAATCGAACATAAGGTTGGATTGTTAGACGGAACGATAATTGTAACTAAGTTGTATTCGATTATATCGTGATGACGTTCATATAGAAATACTCACCAGATTACTGTTCTTTCGTTATACATACGAGCAACCGAATCGAACAGAAGGTTGGATGGATAGTATCTGGGTTGTATTCGATTATGATGTTATGCTGTGTATATAGTTATACACATAAGGTGACGGTATTCCCGTTTCACATACGAGCGACCGAAACGAACAGAATGTTGAATGGATAGACTGAACAATCAATGTATCTGGGTGATGATGTTTATATAGCAATACTCACCAGGTAACTGTTCTTCCGTTTTACATACAAGCGACCGAATCGAGCAGAAGGTTGAATTCAGTATAGATTGAACAATCATCGTATCTGGGTTGTATTCGATTATGTTTATATAGTTATACTCACCAGGTAACTGTTCTTCCGTTATACATACGAGCGACTGAATTGAACAGAAGGTTGAATGGATAGTATATGGGTTGTATTCGATTATGATGTTATGCTGTGTATATAGTTATACACACTAGGAGACGGTATTCCCGTTTTACATACGAGCGACCGAAACGAAAAGAAAGTTGAATGAATAGACTGAACAATCAATGTATCTGGGTGGTATCCGATCATATCGCAATACTGTATATATAGTGATACTTACCAGGTGACGATACTTCCGTTACACATACTAGCGACTGAATCGAACAGAATGTTGAATGGTTAGACGAAACGATAATTGTATCTGTGTTGTATTCGATGATATCGTGATGATGTTTATATAGCAATACTCACCAGGTAACTGTCCTTCCGTTTTACATACAAGCGACCGAATCCAGCAGAAGGTTGAATTCAGTATAGATTGAACAATCATCGTATCTGGGTTGTATTCGATTATGTTTATATAGTTATACTCACCAGGTAACTGTTCTTCCGTTATACATACGAGCGACTGAATTGAACAGAGGGTTGAATGGATAGTATATGGGTTGTATTCGATTATGATGTTATGCTGTGTATATAGTTATACACACTAGGAGACGGTATTCCCGTTTTACAAACGAGCGACCGAAACGAGAAGAAAATTGAATGGATTGACTGAACAATCAATGTATCTGGGTGGTATCCGATTATATCGCAATACTGTATATATAGTGATACTTACCAGGTGACGATACTTCCGTTACACATACTAGCGACTGAATCGAACAGAATGTTGAATGGTTAGACGAAACGATAATTGTATCTGAGTTGTATTCGATGATATCGTGATGATGTTTAAATAGCAATACTCACCAGGTAACTGTCCTTCCGTTTTACATACAAGCGACCGAATCGAGCAGAAGATTAAATGGATATATTGAACAATCATCGTATCTGAGTTGTATTCGATTATGTTTATATAGATATACTCACCAGGTACCTGTTCTTCCGATATACATACGAGCATCCGAATCGAACATAAGGTTGAATGGATAGATTGAACAATCATCGTATCTGAGTTGTATTCGATTATGTTTATATAGTTATACTCACCAGGTAACTGTTCTTCCGTTATACATACGAGCGACTGAATTGAACTGAAGGTTGAATGGATAGACTAAACAATGATCGTATCTGGGGTTGTATTCGATTATGATGTTTTGCTGTGTATATAGTTATACACATAAGGTGACGGTATTCCCGTTTCACATACGAGCGACCGAAACGAACAGAAAGTTGAATGGATAGACTGAACAATCAATGTATCTGGGTGGTATCCGATTATATCGCAATACTGTATATATAGTGATACTTACCAGGTGACGGTACTTCCGTTACACATACTAGCGACTGAATCGAACAGAAGGTTAAATGGTTAGACGAAACGATAATTGTATCTGAGTTGTATTCGTTGATATCGTGATGATGTTTATATAGCAATACTCACCAGGTAACTGTCCTTCCGTTTTACATACAAGCGACCGAATCGAGCAGAAGGTTAAATGGATAGATTGAACAATCATCGTATCTGAGTTGTATTCGATTATGTTTACATAGATATACTCACCAGGTACCTGTTCTTCCGATATACATACGAGCAACCGAATCGAACATAAGGTTGAATGGATAGATTGAACAATCATCGTATATGAGTTGTATTCGATTATGTTTATATAGTTATACTCACCAGGTAACTGTTCTTCCGTTATACATACGAGCGACTGAATTGAACTGAAGGTTGAATGGATAGATTAAACAATAATCGAATCTGGGGTTGTATTCGATTATATCGTGATGATGTTCATATAGTTATACTCACCAGGTAACTGTTCTCCAGTTATACATAAGAGCGACTGAACTGAACAGAAGGTTGAATGGATAGACTGAACAATCATCGTATCTGGGTTGTATTTGATTATTTCGTGATGATTATTATATATTATGTCTAACCAGGTAACTGTTCTTTCGTTATACATACTAGCAACCGAATCGAACATAAGGTTGAATGGATAGATTGAACAATCATTGTATCTGGGTTGTCTCCGATTATATCGTTATGTTGTATATTTAACTACACCTACCATGTAACGGTTCTTTCGTTACACATACGAGCGTCTGAATCGAACATAAGGTTGGATGGTTAGACGGAACGATAATTGTAACTAAGTTGTATTCGATTATATCGTGATGACGTTCATATAGAAATACTCACCAGGTTACTGTTCTTTCGTTATACATACGAGCAACCGAATCGAACAGAAGGTTGAATGGATAGTATCTGGGTTGTATTCGATTATGATGTTATGCTGTGTATATAGTTATACACATAAGGTGACGGTATTCCCGTTTCACATACGAGCGACCGAAACGAACAGAAAGTTGAATGGATAGACTGAACAATCAATGTATCTGGGTGGTATTCGATTATATGGCAATACTGTATATATAGTGATACTTACCAGGTGACGGTACTTCCGTTACACATACTAGCGACTGAATCGAACAGAAGGTTAAATGGTTAGACGAAACGATAATTGTATCTGAGTTGTATTCGAAGATATCGTGATGATGTTTATATAGCAATACTCACCAGGTAACTGTTCTTCCGTTTACATACAAGCGACCGAATCGAGCAGAAGGTTGAATTCAGTATAGATTGAACAATCATCGTATCTGGGTTGTATTCGATTATGTTTATATAGTTATACTCACCAGGTAACTGTTCTTCCGTTATACATACGAGCGACTGAATTGAACAGAAGGTTGAATGGATAGTATATGGGTTGTATTCGATTATGATGTTATGCTGTGTATATAGTTATACACACTAGGAGACGGTATTTCCGTTTTACATACGAGCGACCGAAACGAAAAGAAAGTTGAATGGATAGACTGAACAATCAATGTATCTGGGTGGTATCCGATTATATCGCAATACTGTATATATAGTGATACTTACCAGGTGACGATACTTCCGTTACACATACTAGCGACTGAATCGAACAGAATGTTGAATGGTTAGACGAAACGATAATTGTATCTGAGTTGTATTCGATGATATCGTGATGATGTTTATATAGCAATACTCACCAGGTGACTGTCCTTCCGTTTTACATACAAGCGATCGAATCGAGCAGAAGGTTAAATAGATAGATTGAACAATCATCGTATCTGAGTTGTATTCGATTATGTTTATATAGATATACTCACCAGATACCTGTTCTTCCGATATACATACGAGCAACCGAATCGAACATAAGGTTGAATGGATAGATTGAACAATCATCGTATCTGAGTTGTATTCGATTATGTTTATATAGTTATACTCACCAGGTAACTGTTCTTCCGTTATACATACGAGCGACTGAATTGAACTGAAGGTTGAATGGATAGACTAAACAATGATCGTATCTGGAGTTGTATTCGATTATATCGTGATGATGTTCATATAGTTATACTCACCAGGTAACTGTTCTCCAGTTATACATAAGAGCGACTGAACTGAACAGAAGGTTGAATGGATAGACTGAACAATCATCGTATCTGGGTTGTATTCGATTATTTCGAGATGATTATTATATATTATGTCTAACCAGGTAACTGTTCTTTCGTTATACATACTAGCAACCGAATCGAACATAAGGTTGAATGGATAGATTGAACAATCATTGTATCTGGGTTGTCTCCGATTATATCGTTATGTTGTATATTTAACTACACTTACCATGTAACGGTTCTTTCGTTACACATACGAGCGTCTGAATCGAACATAAGGTTGGATGGTTTGACGGAACGATAATTGTAACTAAGTTGTATTCGATTATATCGTGTTGACATTCATATAGAAATACTCACCAGGTTACTGTTCTTTCGTTATACATACGAGCAACCGAATCAAACAGAAGGTTGAATGGATAGTATCTGGGTTGTATTCGATTATGATGTTATGCTGTGTATATAGTTATACACATAAGGTGACGGTATTCCCGTTTCACATACGAGCGACCGAAACGAATAGAAAGTTGAATGGATAGACTGAACAATCAATGTATCTGGGTGGTATCCGATTATATCGCAATACTGTATATATAGTGATACTTACCAGGTGACGGTACTTCCGTTACACATACTAGCGACTGAATCGAACAGAAGGTTGAATGGTTAGACGAAACGATAATTGTATGTGAGTTGTATTCGAAGATATCGTGATGATGTCGAATCGAATCGAACATAAGGTTGAATGGATAGATTGAACAATCATTGTATCTGGGTTATCTCCGATTATATCGTTATGTTGTATATTTAACTACACCTACCATGTAACGGTTCTTTCGTTACACATACGAGCGTCTGAATCGAACATAAGGTTGGATGGTTAGACGGAACGATAATTGTAACTAAGTTGTATTCGATTATATCGTGATGACGTTCATATAGAAATACTCACCAGGTTACTGTTCTTTCGTTAAACATACGAGCAACCGAATCGAACAGAAGGTTGAATGGATAGTATCTGGGTTGTATTCGATTATGATGTTATGCTGTGATATAGTTATACACATAAGGTGACGGTATTCCCGTTTCACATACGAGCGACCGAAACGAACAGAAAGTTGAATGGATAGACTGAACAATCAATGTATCTGGGTGGTATCCGATTATATCGCAATACTGTATATATAGTGATACTTACCAGGTGACGGTACTTCCGTTACACATACTAGCGACTGAATCGAACAGAAGGTTAAATGGTTAGACGAAACGATAATTGTATCTGAGTTGTATTCGATGATATCGTGATGATGTTTATATAGCAATACTCACCAGGTAACTGTTCTTCTGTTTTACATACAAGCGACCGAATCGAGCAGAAGGTTGAATTCAGTATAGATTGAACAATCATCGTATCTCGGTTGTATTCGATTATGTTTATATAGTTATACTCACCAGGTAACTGTTCTTCCGTTATACATACGAGCGACTGAATTGAACAGAAGGTTGAATGGATAGTATATGGGTTGTATTCGATTATGATGTTATGCTGTGTATATAGTTATACACACTAGGAGACGGTATTCCCGTTTTACATACGAGCGACCGAAACAAAAAGAAAGTTGAATGGATAGACTGAACGATCAGTATCTGGGTGGTATCCGATTATATCGCAATACTGTATATATAGTGATACTTACCAGGTGACGATACTTCCGTTACACATACAAGCGACTGAATCGAACAGAATGTTGAATGGTTAGACGAAACGATAATTGAATCTGAGTTGTATTCGATGATATCGTGATGATGTTTATATAGCAATACTCACCAGGTAACTGTCCTTCCGTTTTACATACAAGCGACCGAATCGAGCAGAAGGTTGAATTCAGTATAAATTGAACAATCATCGTATCTGAGTTGTATCCGATTATCTTTATATAGATATACTCACCAGGTACCTGTTCTTCCGATATACATACGAGCAACCGAATCGAACATAAGGTTGAATGGATAGATTGAACAATCATCGTATCTGAGTTGTATTCGATTATGTTTATATAGTTATACTCACCAGGTAACTGTTCTTCCGTTATACATACGAGTTACTGAATTGAACTGAAGGTTGAATGGATAGACTTAACAATGATCGTATCTGGGGTTGTATTCGATTATATCGTGATGATGTTCATATAGTTATGCTCACCAGGTAACTGTTCTCCAGTTATACATAAGAGCGACTGAACTGAACAGAAGGTTGAATGGATAGACTGAACAATCATCGTATCTGGGTTGTATTCGATTATTTCGTGATGATTATTATATATTATGTCTAACCAGGTAACTGTTCTTTCGTTATACATACTAGTAACCGAATCGAACATAAGGTTGAATGGATAGATTGAACAATCATTGTATCTGGGTTGTCTCCAATTATATCGTTATGTTGTATATTTAACTACACCTACCATGTAACGGTTCTTTCGTTACACATACGAGCGTCTGAATCGAACATAAGGTTGGATGGTTAGACGGAACGATAATTGTAACTAAGTTGTATTCGATTATATCGTGATGACGTTCATATAGAAATACTCACCAGGTTACTGTTCTTTCGTTTTACATACGAGCAACCGAATCGAACAGAAGGTTGGATGGATAGTATCTGGGTTGTATTCGATCATGATGTTATGCTGTGTATATAGTTATACACATAAGGTGACGGTATTCCCGTTTCACATACGAGCGACCGAAACGAACAGAAAGTTGAATAGATAGACTGAACAATCAATGTATCTGGGTGGTATCCGATTATATCGCAATACTGTATATATAGTGATACTAACCAGGTGACGGTACTTCCGTTACACATACTAGCGACTGAATCGAACAGAAGGTTAAATGGTTAGACGAAACGATAATTGTATCTGAGTTGTATTCGATGATATCGTGATGATGTTTATATAGCAATACTCACCAGGTAACTGTTCTTTCGTTTTACATACAAGCGACCGAATCGAGCAGAAGGTTGAATTCAGTATAGATTGAACAATCATCGTATCTGGGTTGTATTCGATTATGTTTATATAGTTATACTCACCAGGTAACTGTTCTTCCGTTATACATACGAGCGACTGAATTGAACAGAAGGTTGAATGGATAGTATCTGGGTTGTATTCGATTATGATGTTATGCTGTGTATATAGTTATACACATAAGGTGACGGTATTCCCGTTTCACATACGAGCGACCGAAACGAACAGAAAGTTGAATGGATAGACTGAACAATCAATGTATCTGGGTGGTATCCGATTATATCGCAATACTGTATATATAGTGATACTTACCAGGTGACGGTACTCCCGTTACACATACTAGCGACTGAATCGAACAGAAGGTTAAATGGTTAGACGAAACGATAATTGTATCTGAGTTGTATTCGATGATATCGTGATGATGTTTATATAGCAATACTCACCAGGTAACTGTTCTTCCGTTTTACATACAAGCGACCGAATCGAGCAGAAGGTTGAATTCAGTATAGATTGAACAATCATCGTATCTGGGTTGTATTCGATTTTGTTTATATAGTTATACTCACCAGGTAACTGTTCTTCCGTTATACATACGAGCGACTGAATTGAAAAGAAGGTTGAATGGATAGTATATGGGTTGTATTCGATTATGATGTTATGCTGTGTATATAGTTATACACACTAGGAGACGGTATTCCCGTTTTACATACGAGCGACCGAAACGAAAAGAAAGTTGAATGGATAGACTGAACAATCAATGTATCTGGGTGGTATCCGATTATATCGCAATACTGTATATATAGTGATACTTACCAGGTGACGATACTTCCGTTACACATACTAGCGACTGAATCGAACAGAATGTTGAATGGTTAGACGAAACGATAATTGTATCTGAGTTGTATTCGATGATATCGTGATGATGTTTATATAGCAATACTCACCAGGTACCTGTTCTTCCGATATACATACGAGCAACCGAATCGAACATAAGGTTGAATGGATAGATTGAACAATCATCGTATCTGAGTTGTATTCGATTATGTTTATATAGTTATACTCACCAGGTAACTGTTCTTCCGTTATACTTACAAGCGACTGAATTGAACTGAAGGTTGAATGGATAGACCAAACAATGATCGTATCTGGGGTTGTATTCGATTATATCGTGATGATGTTCATATAGTTATACTCACCAGGTAACTGTTCTCCAGTTATACATAAGAGCGACTGAACTGAACAGAAGGTTGAATGGATAGACTGAACAATCATCGTATCTGGGTTGTATTCGATTATTTCGTGATGATTATTATATATTATGTCTAACCAGGTAACTGTTCTTTCGTTATACATACTAGCAACCGATTCGAACATAAGGTTGAATGGATAGATTGAACAATCATTGTATCTGGGTTGTCTCCGATTATATCGTTATGTTGTATATTTAACTACACCTACCATGTAACGGTTCTTTCGTTACACATACGAGCGTCTGAATCGAACATAAGGTTGGATGGTTAGATGGAACGATAATTGTAACTAAGTTGTATTCGATTATATCGTGATGACGTTCATATAGAAATACTCACCAGGTTACTGTTCTTTCGTTATACATACGAGCAACCGAATCGAACAGAAGGTTGAATGGATAGTATCTGGGTTGTATTCGATTATGATGTTATGCTGTGATATAGTTATACACATAAGGTGACGGTATTCCCGTTTCACATACGAGCGACCGAAACGAACAGAAAGTTGAATGGATAGACTGAACAATCAATGTATCTGGGTGGTATCCGATTATATCGCAATACTGTATATATAGTGATACTTACCAGGTGACGGTACTTCCGTTACACATACTAGCGACTGAATCGAACAGAAGGTTAAATGGTTAGACGAAACGATAATTGTATCTGAGTTGTATTCGATGATATCGTGATGATGTTTATATAGCAATACTCACCAGGTAACTGTTCTTCCGTTTTACATACGAGCGACCGAATCGAGCAGAAGGTTGAATTCAGTATAGATTGAACAATCATCGTATCTGGGTTGTATTCGATTATGTTATATATTTTTACTCACCAGGTAACTGTTCTTCCGTTATACATACGAGCGACTGAATTGAACAGAAGGTTGAATGGATAGTATATGGGTTGTATTCGATTATGATGTTATGCTGTGTATATAGTTATACACACTAGGAGACGGTATTCCCGTTTTACATACGAGCGACCGAAACGAAAAGAATGTTGAATAGATAGACTGAACAATCAATGTATCTGGGTGGTATCCGATTATATCGCAAAACTGTATATATAGTGATACTTACCAGGTGACGATACTTCCGTTACACATACTAGCGACTGAATCGAACAGAATGTTGAATGGTTAGACGAAACGATAATTGTATCTGAGTTGTATTCGATGATATCGTGATGATGTTTATATAGCAATACTCACCAGGTAACTGTCCTTCCGTTTTACATACAAGCGAACGAATCGAGCAGAAGGTTAAATGGATAGATTGAACAATCATCGTATCTGAGTTGTATTCGATTATGTTTATATAGATAAACTCACCAGGTACCTGTTCTTCCGATATACATACGAGCAACCGAATCGAACATAAGGTTGAATGGATAGATTGAACAATCATCGTATCTGAGTTGTATTCGATTATGTTTATATAGTTATACTCACCAGGTAACTGTTCTTCCGTTATACATACGAGCGACTGAATTGAACTGAAGGTTGAATGGATAGACTAAACAATGATCGTATCTGGGGTTGTATTCGATTATATCGTGATGATGTTCATATAGTTATACTCACCAGGTAACTGTTCTCCAGTTATACATAAGAGCGACTGAACTGAACAGAAGGTTGAATGGATAGACTGAACAATCATCGTATCTGGGTTGTATTCGATTATTTCGTGATGATTATTATATATTATGTCTAACCAGGTAACTGTTCTTTCGTTATACATACTAGCAACCGAATCGAACATAAGGTTGAATGGATAGATTGAACAATCATTGTATCTGGGTTGTCTCCGATTATATCGTTATGTTGTATATTTAACTACACCTACCATGTAACGGTTCTTTCGTTACACATTCGAGCGTCTGAATCGAACATAAGGTTGGATGGTTAGACGGAACGATAATTGTAACTAAGTTGTATTCGATTATATCGTGATGACGTTCATATAGAAATACTCACCAGGTTACTATTCTTTCGTTATACATACGAGCAACCGAATCGAACAGAAGGTTGGATGGATAGTATCTGGGTTGTATTCGATTATGATGTTATGCTGTGTATATAGTTATACACATAAGGTGACGGTATTCCCGTTTCACATACGAGCGACCGAAACGAACAGAAAGTTGAAATGATAGACTGAACAATCAATGTATCTGGGTGGTATCCGATTATATCGCAATACTGTATATATAGTGATACTTACCAGGTGACGGTACTTCCGTTACACATACTAGCGACTGAATCGAACAGAAGGTTAAATGGTTAGACGAAACGATAATTGTATCTGAGTTGTATTCGATGATATCGTGATGATGTTTATATAGCAATACTCACCAAGTAACTGTTCTTCCGTTTTACATACAAGCGACCGAATCGAGCAGAAGGTTGAATTCAGTATAGATTGAACAATCATCGTATCTCGGTTGTATTCGATTATGTTTATATAGTTATACTCACCAGGTAACTGTTCTTCCGTTATACATACGAGCGACTGAATTGAACAGAAGGTTGAATGGATAGTATATGGGTTGTATTCGATTATGATGTTATGCTGTGTATATAGTTATACACACTAGGAGACGGTATTCTTGTTTTACATACGAGCGACCGAAACAAAAAGAAAGTTGAATGGATAGACTGAACGATCAATGTATCTGGGTGGTATCCGATTATATCGCAATACTGTATATATAGTGATACTCACCAGGTGACGATACTTCCGTTACACAAACAAGCGACTGAATCGAACAGAATGTTGAATGGTTAGACGAAACGATAATTGAATCTGAGTTGTATTCGATGATATCGTGATGATGTTTATATAGCAATACTCACCAGGTAACTGTCCTTCCGTTTTACATACAAGCGACCGAATCGAGCAGAAGGTTGAATTCAGTATAAATTGAACAATCATCGTATCTGAGTTGTATTCGATTATGTTTATATAGATATACTCACCAGGTATCTGTTCTTCCGATATACATACGAGCAACCGAATCGAACATAAGGTTGAATGGATAGATTGAACAATCATCGTATCTGAGTTGTATTCGATTATGTTTATATAGTTATACTCACCAGGTAACTGTTCTTTCGTTATACATACGAGCGACTGAATTGAACTGAAGGTTGAATGGATAGACTAAACAATGATCGTATCTGGGGTTGTATTCGATTATATCGTGATGATGTTCATATAGTTATACTCACCAGGTAACTGTTCTCCAGTTATACATAAGAGCGACTGAACTGAACAGAAGGTTGAATGGATAGACTGAACAATCATCGTATCTGGGTTGTATTCGATTATTTCGTGATGATTATTATATATTATGTCTAACCAGGTAACTGTTCTTTCGTTATACATACTAGTAACCGAATCGAACATAAGATTGAATGGATAGATTGAACAATCATTGTATCTGGGTTGTCTCCAATTATATCGTTATGTTGTATATTTAACTACACCTACCATGTAACGGTTCTTTCGTTACACATACGAGCGTCTGAATCGAACATAAGGTTGGATGGTTAGACGGAACGATAATTGTAACTAAGTTGTATTCGATTATATCGTGATGACGTTCATATAGAAATACTCACCAGGTTACTGTTCTTTCGTTTTACATACGAGCAACCGAATCGAACAGAAGGTTGGATGGATAGTATCTGGGTTGTATTCGATTATGATGTTATGCTGTGTATATAGTTATACACATAAGGTGACGGTATTCCCGTTTCACATACGAGCGACCGAAACGAACAGAAAGTTGAAATGATAGACTGAACAATCAATGTATCTGGGTGGTATCCGATTATATCGCAATACTGTATATATAGTGATACTAACCAGGTGACGGTACTTCCGTTACACATACTAGCGACTGAATCGAACAGAAGGTTAAATGGTTAGACGAAACGATAATTGTATCTGAGTTGTATTCGATGATAACGTGATGATGTTTATATAGCAATACTCACCAGGTAACTGTTCTTCCGTTTTACATACAAGCGACCGAATCGAGCAGAAGGTTGAATTCAGTATAGATTGAACAATCATCGTATCTGGGTTGTATTCGATTATGTTTATATAGTTATACTCACCAGGTAACTGTTCTTCCGTTATACATACGAGCGACTTAATTGAACAGAAGGTTTAATGGATAGTATCTGGGTTGTATTCGATTATGATGTTATGCTGTGTATATAGTTATACACATAGGGTGACGGTATTCTCGTTTCACATACGAGCGACCGAAACGAACAGAAAGTTGAATGGATAGACTGAACAATCAATGTATCTGGGTGGTATCCGATTATATCGCAATACTGTATATATAGTGATACTTACCAGGTGACGGTACTCCCGTTACACATACTAGCGACTGAATCGAACAGAAGGTTAAATGGTTAGACGAAACGATAATTGTATCTGAGTTGTATTCGATGATATCGTGATGATGTTTATATAGCAATACTCACCAGGTAACTGTTCTTCCGTTTTACATACAAGCGACCGAATCGAGCAGAAGGTTGAATTCAGTATAGATTGAACAATCATCGTATCTGGGTTGTATTCGATTATGTTTATATAGTTATACTCACCAGGTAACTGTTCTTCCGTTATACATACGAGCGACTGCATTGAACAGAAGGTTGAATGGATAGTATATGGATTGTATTCGATTATGATGTTATGCTGTGTATATAGTTATACACACTAGGAGACGGTATTCCCGTTTTACATACGAGCGACCGAAACGAAAAGAAAGTTGAATGGATAGACTGAACAATCAATGTATCTGGGTGGTATCCGATTATATCGCAATACTGTATATATAGTGATACTTACCAGGTGACGATACTTCCGTTACACATACTAGCGACTGAATCGAACAGAATGTTGAATGGTTAGACGAAACGATAATTGTATCTGAGTTGTATTCGATGATATCGTGATGATGTTTATATAGCAATACTCACCAGGTACCTGTTCTTCCGATATACATACGAGCAACCGAATCGAACATAAGGTTGAATAGACAGATTGAACAATCATCGTATCTGAGTTGTATTCGATTATAATTATATAGTTATACTCACCAGGTAACTGTTCTTCCGTTATACATACAAGCGACTGAATTGAACTGAAGGTTGAATGGATAGACCAAACAATGATCGTATCTGGGGTTGTATTCGATTATATCGTGATGATGTTCATATAGTTATACTCACCAGGTAACTGTTCTCCAGTTATACATAAGAGCGACTGAACTGAACAGAAGGTTGAATGGATAGACTGAACAATCATCGTATCTGGGTTGTATTCGATTATTTCGTGATGATTATTATATATTATGTCTAACCAGGTAACTGTTCTTTCGTTATACATACTAGCAACCGAATCGAACATAAGGTTGAATGGATAGATTGAACAATCATTGTATCTGGGTTATCTCCGATTATATCGTTATGTTGTATATTTAACTACACCTACCATGTAACGGTTCTTTCGTTACACATACGAGCGTCTGAATCGAACATAAGGTTGGATGGTTAGACGGAACGATAATTGTAACTAAGTTGTATTCGATTATATCGTGATGACGTTCATATAGAAATACTCACCAGGTTACTGTTCTTTCGTTTTACATACGAGCAACCGAATCGAACAGAAGGTTGGATGGATAGTATCTGGGTTGTATTCGATTATGATGTTATGCTGTGTATATAGTTATACACATAAGGTGATGGTATTCCCGTTTCACATACGAGCGACCGAAACGAACAGAAAGTTGAATGGATAGACTGAACAATCAATGTATCTGGGTGGTATCCGATTATATCGCAATACTGTATATATAGTGATACTAACCAGGTGACGGTACTTCCGTTACACATACTAGCGACTGAATCGAACAGAAGGTTAAATGGTTAGACGAAACGATAATTGTATCTGAGTTGTATTCGATGATAACGTGATGATGTTTATATAGCAATACTCACCAGGTAACTGTTCTTCCGTTTTACATACAAGCGACCGAATCGAGCAGAAGGTTGAATTCAGTATAGATTGAACAATCATCGTATCTGGGTTGTATTCGATTATGTTTATATAGTTATACTCACCAGGTAACTGTTCTTCCGTTATACATACGAGCGACTGAATTGAACAGAAGGTTTAATGGATAGTATCTGGGTTGTATTCGATTATGATGTTATGCTGTGTATATAGTTATACACATAGGGTGACGGTATTCTCGTTTCACATACGAGCGACCGAAACGAACAGAAAGTTGAATAGATAGACTGAACAATCAATGTATCTGGGTGGTATCCGATTATATCGCAATACTGTATATATAGTGATACTTACCAGGTGACGGTACTCCCGTTACACATACTAGCGACTGAATCGAACAGAAGGTTAAATGGTTAGACGAAACGATAATTGTATCTGGGTTGTATTCGATGATATCGTGATGATGTTTATATAGCAATACTCACCAGGTAACTGTTCTTCCGTTTTACATACAAGCGACCGAATCGAGCAGAAGGTTGAATTCAGTATAGATTGAACAATCATCGTATCTGGGTTGTATTCGATTATGTTTATATAGTTATACTCACCAGGTAACTGTTCTTCCGTTATACATACGAGCGACTGCATTGAACAGAAGGTTGAATGGATAGTATATGGATTGTATTCGATTATGATGTTATGCTGTGTATATAGTTATACACACTAGGAGACGGTATTCCCGTTTTACATACGAGCGACCGAAACGAAAAGAAAGTTGAATGGATAGACTGAACAATCAATGTATCTGGGTGGTATCCGATTATATCGCAATACTGTATATATAGTGATACTTACCAGGTGACGATACTTCCGTTACACATACTAGCGACTGAATCGAACAGAATGTTGAATGGTTAGACGAAACGATAATTGTATCTGAGTTGTATTCGATGATATCGTGATGATGTTTATATAGCAATACTCACCAGGTACCTGTTCTTCCGATATACATACGAGCAACCGAATCGAACATAAGGTTGAATAGACAGATTGAACAATCATCGTATCTGAGTTGTATTCGATTATAATTATATAGTTATACTCACCAGGTAACTGTTCTTCCGTTATACATACAAGCGACTGAATTGAACTGAAGGTTGAATGGATAGACCAAACAATGATCGTATCTGGGGTTGTATTCGATTATATCGTGATGATGTTCATATAGTTATACTCACCAGGTAACTGTTCTCCAGTTATACATAAGAGCGACTGAACTGAACAGAAGGTTGAATGGATAGACTGAACAATCATCGTATCTGGGTTGTATTCGATTATTTCGTGATAATTATTATATATTATGTCTAACCAGGTAACTGTTCTTTCGTTATACATACTAGCAACCGAATCGAACATAAGGTTGAATGGATAGATTGAACAATCATTGTATCTGGGTTATCTCCGATTATATCGTTATGTTGTATATTTAACTACACCTACCATGTAACGGTTCTTTCGTTACACATACGAGCGTCTGAATCGAACATAAGGTTGGATGGTTAGACGGAACGATAATTGTAACTAAGTTGTATTCGATAATATCGTGATGACGTTCATATAGAAATACTCACCAGGTTACTGTTCTTTCGTTAAACATACGAGCAACCGAATCGCACAGAAGGTTGAATGGATAGTATCTGGGTTGTATTCGATTATGATGTTATGCTGTGATATAGTTATACACATAAGGTGACGGTATTCCCGTTTCACATACGAGCGACCGAAACGAACAGAAAGTTGAATGGATAGACTGAACAATCAATGTATCTGGGTGGTATCCGATTATATCGCAATACTGTATATATAGTGATACTTACCAGGTGACGGTACTTCCGTTACACATACTAGCGACTGAATCGAACAGAAGGTTAAATGGTTAGACGAAACGATAATTGTATCTGAGTTGTATTCGATGATATCGTGATGATGTTTATATAGCAATACTCACCAGGTAACTGTTCTTCCGTTTTACATACAAGCGACCGAATCGAGCAGAAGGTTGAATTCAGTATAGATTGAACAATCATCGTATCTCGGTTGTATTCGATTATGTTTATATAGTTATACTCACCAGGTAACTGTTCTTCCGTTATACATACGAGCGACTGAATTGAACAGAAGGTTGAATGGATAGTATATGGGTTGTATTCGATTATGATGTTATGCTGTGTATATAGTTATACACACTAGGAGACGGTATTCCCGTTTTAAATACGAGCGACCGAAACAAAAAGAAAGTTGAATGGATAGACTGAACGATCAATGTATCTGGGTGGTATCCGATTATATCGCAATACTGTATATATAGTGATACTTACCAGGTGACGATACTTCCGTTACACATACAAGCGACTGAATCGAACAGAATGTTGAATGGTTAGACGAAACGATAATTGAATCTGAGTTGTATTCGATGATATCGTGATGATGTTTATATAGCAATACTCACCAGGTAACTGTCCTTCCGTTTTACATACAAGCGACCGAATCGAGCAGAAGGTTGAATTCAGTATAAATTGAACAATCATCGTATCTGAGTTGTATCCGATTATCTTTATATAGATATACTCACCAGGTACCTGTTCTTCCGATATACATACGAGCAACCGAATCGAACATAAGGTTGAATGGATAGATTGAACAATCATCGTATCTGAGTTGTATTCGATTATGTTTATATAGTTATACTCACCAGGTAACTGTTCTTCCGTTATACATACGAGCGACTGAATTGAACTGAAGGTTGAATGGATAGACTAAACAATGATCGTATCTGGGGTTGTATTCGATTATATCGTGATGATGTTCATATAGTTATGCTCACCAGGTAACTGTTCTCCAGTTATACATAAGAGCGACTGAACTGAACAGAAGGTTGAATGGATAGACTGAACAATCATCGTATCTGGGTTGTATTCGATTATTTCGTGATGATTATTATATATTATGTCTAACCAGGTAACTGTTCTTTCGTTATACATACTAGTAACCGAATCGAACATAAGGTTGAATGGATAGATTGAACAATCATTGTATCTGGGTTGTCTCCAATTAAATCGTTATGTTGTATATTTAACTACACCTACCATGTAACGGTTCTTTCGTTACACATACGAGCGTCTGAATCGAACATAAGGTTGGATGGTTAGACGGAACGATAATTGTAACTAAGTTGTATTCGATTATATCGTGATGTCGATCATATAGAAATACTCACCAGGTTACTGTTCTTTCGTTTTACATACGAGCAACCGAATCGAACAGAAGGTTGGATGGATAGTATCTGGGTTGTATTCGATCATGATGTTATGCTGTGTATATAGTTATACACATAAGGTGACGGTATTCCCGTTTCACATACGAGCGACCGAAACGAACAGAAAGTTGAATGGATAGACTGAACAATCAATGTATCTGGGTGGTATCCGATTATATCGCAATACTGTATATATAGTGATACTAACCAGGTGACGGTACTTCCGTTACACATACTAGCGACTGAATCGAACAGAAGGTTAAATGGTTAGACGAAACGATAATTGTATCTGAGTTGTATTCGATGATATCGTGATGATGTTTATATAGCAATACTCACCAGGTAACTGTTCTTTCGTTTTATATACAAGCGACCGAATCGAGCAGAAGGTTGAATTCAGTATAGATTGAACAATCATCGTATCTGGGTTGTATTCGATTATGTTTATATAGTTATACTCACCAGGTAACTGTTCTTCCGTTATACATACGAGCGACTGAATTGAACAGAAGGTTGAATGGATAGTATCTGGGTTGTATTCGATTATGATGTTATGCTGTGTATATAGTTATACACATAAGGTGACGGTATTCCCGTTTCACATACGAGCGACCGAAACGAACAGAAAGTTGAATGGATAGACTGAACAATCAATGTATCTGGGTGGTATCCGATTATATCGCAATACTGTATATATAGTGATACTTACCAGGTGACGGTACTCCCGTTACACATACTAGCGACTGAATCGAACAGAAGGTTGAATGGTAAGACGAAACGATAATTGTATCTGAGTTGTATTCGATGATATCGTGATGATGTTTATATAGCAATACTCACCAGGTAACTGTTCTTCCGTTTTACATACAAGCGACCGAATCGAGCAGAAGGTTGAATTCAGTATAGATTGAACAATCATCGTATCTGGGTTGTATTCGATTATGTTTATATAGTTATACTCACCAGGTAACTGTTCTTCCGTTATACATACGAGCGACTGAATTGAAAAGAAGGTTGAATGGATAGTATATGGGTTGTATTCGATTATGATGTTATGCTGTGTATATAGTTATACACACTAGGAGACGGTATTCCCGTTTTACATACGAGCGACCGAAACGAAAAGAAAGTTGAATGGATAGACTGAACAATCAATGTATCTGGGTGGTATCCGATTATATCGCAATACTGTATATATAGTGATACTTACCAGGTGACGATACTTCCGTTACACATACTAGCGACTGAATCGAACAGAATGTTGAATGGTTAGACGAAACGATAATTGTATCTGAGTTGTATTCGATGATATCGTGATGATGTTTATATAGCAATACTCACCAGGTACCTGTTCTTCCGATATACATACGAGCAACCGAATCGAACATAAGGTTGAATGGATAGATTGAACAATCATCGTATCTGAGTTGTATTCGATTATGTTTATATAGTTATACTCACCAGGTAACTGTTCTTCCGTTATACATACGAGCGACTGAATTGAACTGAAGGTTGAATGGATAGACTAAACAATGATCGTATCTGGGGTTGTATTCGATTATATCGTGATGATGTTCATATAGTTATACTCACCAGGTAACTGTTCTATAGTTATACATAAGAGCGACTGAACTGAACAGAAGGTTGAATGGATAGACTGAACAATCATCGTATCTGGGTTGTATTCGATTATTTCGTGATGATTATTATATATTATGTCTAACCAGGTAACTGTTCTTTCGTTATACATACTAGCAACCGAATCGAACATAAGGTTGAATGGATAGATTGAACAATCATTGTATCTGGGTTGTCTCCGATTATATCGTTATGTTGTATATTTAACTACACCTACCATGTAACGGTTCTTTCGTTACACATTCGAGCGTCTGAATCGAACATAAGGTTGGATGGTTAGACGGAACGATAATTGTAACTAAGTTGTATTCGATTATATCGTGATGACGTTCATATAGAAATACTCACCAGGTTACTATTCTTTCGTTATACATACGAGCAACCGAATCGAACAGAAGGTTGGATGGATAGTATCTGGGTTTTATTCGATTATGATGTTATGCTGTGTATATAGTTATACACATAAGGTGACGGTATTCCCGTTTCACATACGAGCGACCGAAACGAACAGAAAGTTGAAATGATAGACTGAACAATCAATGTATCTGGGTGGTATCCGATTATATCGCAATACTGTATATATAGTGATACTTACCAGGTGACGGTACTTCCGTTACACATACTAGCGACTGAATCGAACAGAAGGTTAAATGGTTAGACGAAACGATAATTGTATCTGAGTTGTATTCGATGATATCGTGATGATGTTTATATAGCAATACTCACCAAGTAACTGTTCTTCCGTTTCACATACAAGCGACCGAATCGAGCAGAAGGTTGAATTCAGTATAGATTGAACAATCATCGTATCTCGGTTGTATTCGATTATGTTTATATAGTTATACTCACCAGGTAACTGTTCTTCCGTTATACATACGAGCGACTGAATTGAACAGAAGGTTGAATGGATAGTATATGGGTTGTATTCGATTATGATGTTATGCTGTGTATATAGTTATACACACTAGGAGACGGTATTCCCGTTTTACATACGAGCGACCGAAACAAAAAGAAAGTTGAATGGATAGACTGAACGATCAATGTATCTGGGTGGTATCCGATTATATCGCAATACTGAATATATAGTGATACTCACCAGGTGACGATACTTCCGTTACACATACAAGCGACTGAATCGAACAGAATGTTGAATGGTTAGACGAAACGATAATTGAATCTGAGTTGTATTCGATGATATCGTTATGATGTTTATATAGCAATACTCACCAGGTAACTGTCCTTCCGTTTTACATACAAGCGACCGAATCGAGCAGAAGGTTGAATTCAGTATAAATTGAACAATCATCGTATCTGAGTTGTATTCGATTATGTTTATATAGATATACTCACCAGGTACCTGTTCTTCCGATATACATACGAGCAACCGAATCGAACATAAGGTTGAATGGATAGATTGAACAATCATCGTATCTGAGTTGTATTCGATTATGTTTATATAGTCATACTAACCAGGTAACTGTTCTTTCGTTATACATACGAGCGACTGAATTGAACTGAAGGTTGAATGGATAGACTAAACAATGATCGTATCTGGGGTTATATTCGATTATATCGTGATGATGTTCATATAGTTATACTCACCAGGTAACTGTTCTCCAGTTATACATAAGAGCGACTGAACTGAACAGAAGGTTGAATGGATAGACTGAACAATCATCGTATCTGGGTTGTATTCGATTATTTCGTGATGATTATTATATATTATGTCTAACCAGGTAACTGTTCTTTCGTTATACATACTAGTAACCGAATCGAACATAAGGTTGAATGGATAGATTGAACAATCATTGTATCTGGGTTGTCTCCAATTATATCGTTATGTTGTATATTTAACTACACCTACCATGTAACGGTTCTTTCGTTACACATACGAGCGTCTGAATCGAACATAAGGTTGGATGGTTAGACGGAACGATAATTGTAACTAAGTTGTATTCGATTATATCGTGATGACGTTCATATAGAAATACTCACCAGGTTACTGTTCTTTCGTTTTACATACGAGCAACCGAATCGAACAGAAGGTTGGATGGATAGTATCTGGGTTGTATTCGATTATGATGTTATGCTGTGTATATAGTTATACACATAAGGTGACGGTATTCCCGTTTCACATACGAGCGACCGAAACGAACAGAAAGTTGAATGGATAGACTGAACAATCAAAGTATCTGGGTGGTATCCGATTATATCGCAATACTGTATATATAGTGATACTAACCAGGTGACGGTACTTCCGTTACACATACTAGCGACTGAATCGAACAGAAGGTTAAATGGTTAGACGAAACGATAATTGTATCTGAGTTGTATTCGATGATATCGTGATGATGTTTATATAGCAATACTCACCAGGTAACTGTTCTTCCGTTTTACATACAAGCGACCGAATCGAGCAGAAGGTTGAATTCAGTATAGATCGAACAATCATCGTATCTGGGTTGTATTCGATTATGTTTATATAGTTATACTCACCAGGTAACTGTTCTTCCGTTATACATACGAGCGACTGAATTGAACAGAAGGTTGAATGGATAGTATTCGATTATGATGTTATGCTGTGTATATAATAATAATAATAATAATAATATTTATTCACATCCAGATCATACAGTGACACAAATAAATCGTAACTGTAAATAAATAATCTACTCGATAAGTGACTGAAACACTTGTTTCGAGGAAATGAAATGACGAAATATGACTAGTGAACAGATAATTGCAAATGTTTAAGACAATATAATGAAGACAAAATTAGAATTAAAATAAGTTTATATAACAATATGAAGTTTCATCAGGTACAGATATTCTAAAAATAAATAAATAAACAGAGAATAAAAATTTATCTATATAAAATAGGGTAAAATCGTTTTATACATCAAAGAGACTACGTATCATATGTCTGGAATGTTGCTGTATAAACTTTTTCAATAGTTTCTTGAATTTTCTGTTTTCATTCATACATTTCAATTCATTAGGAATGGTATTGTATAATTTTGGTGCTAAGTAGTTGAACATTCTCTGCGTTGTAACTTTGACCATCAAGGGTGGCACATAATTTTTTTTTCGAGTATTGTAGTTGTGGGTTGGGAGTTGATTGCAATGTTTTGTTCCGTGATATTTCAAGCACGTGAGGAAGAAGTATAATTGTCTTAGGTCAAAGATATTGGATTCAGAATATAGTGAGTCAGTTGAATACCTGAAATCTTTTGAAAAAATCAGTTTTATGAATCTCCTCTGTATCACTTCCAATGGATATAGATGTGTTTTCAGAGCCCCACCCCATGCCAGAATTCCATAACGTATATGACTTTCAACTAGAGCATGATATAAAGTTTTCATTTGACTGGAAGGTAGGACATCCTTGAGTTTTTTGAATCTATACAATATACATCTCAATTTTTTCATCACGAACATTATGTGATGGTTCCATTTTAAGTGGGAATCAATTATAATACCTAAGTATTTGATTTCTTTCACAGGTTCTATAGAGAACTGTTTGTTATTATTCATTGTAATGTTCAGTTTGTCGAAATTAGGCAGGCCACGAGTATTACAGCTGAATGGTAGATAGTTCGTCTTATCCGTGTTTATTGTGAGTAATTTATAGTCGAACCATGTTTTTATTGATCTGAAGTCAGATTCCACTTTTTGCTTCAGATTGTCCCAGTTATCAGACCTGTAGAAAATTGCTGTACCATCAGCAAATCCGAAAATGTCTCCGTTGTTGTCGAGTATATAGATGTTAAATAAAATTGGCCCTAAAACTGTTCCTTGTGGTATGCCATAGTCAATTTTTTCGACACCGCTAACCACACCATCAACACTCACAGCTTGGGTTCTTTCGCTTAAATAGCACTTGAAGAGTTTTAGACAATTGCCTCTTACACCAATGTCTTCCATTGATTCTAAGAGGAGTTTGTGGCTAACAGTGTCAAAGGCTTTTGACAAGTCTATGAATATGCATAAACATGGGTTGCTTTCGTTTAGTGCTTCTGTTATTTTTGATGTTAAAGCTAGAATTGCATCTTGGGTTGACATATTTTCTCTGAATCCGAATTGATAATGAGAGATAACGGTAAATTTATTCTAATAGGAAACTAGTCTATTTTTCAGAATTTTTTCAAATATTTTTGAGAGGTGGGTGATCAAAGATATTGGTCGGTAATTTCCTACTTTCTGAGTATTGCCTTTTTTATGGAGGGGAACTACTACTGTGTGTTTGAATGCCGATGGATACTTTCCTACCTCCATACACAGATTGAAAATTTTGACCAATGGCTCTTGGATATAGCTAGAAATGATCTTTATAGTTTCGGCTTTGATCTTATCAACACCTACGGCTTTCTTATTTTTTAGTTGATTGATTACGTTTTGTATCTCAATTGATTCCACGGGGGTGAGGACGAGAGAATTTGGTATAATGGAACGGTTTGGAATATAATTAGGATCGTTTTCTATCTTACTGGCTAGATTCCTTCCCATTTCTGAGAATTTGGAATTGGATTCATTTGCTATAAGTTCTTTGTCAGTTAATATCCTGCCGTCCTCACTTTCAATAGAATCTATGGGATGACGTGTCTTTTTTGTTTTACTAACTTCCTGTACTATTTCCCACAGTTTTTTTGAATCGTTGTTATTTTTTTCGATTTGTTTATTATGATAGTTGTATTTAGTTTTTTTGATTAGTGCATTCAATCTGTTCCTATAATTTCTGTATTCATTTCTTAATTGATCATTATTTGGATATTTTCGCAGATTCTTATTCATTAAATTTTTTTCGTTTATTGATTTGAGTAAACCATTTGTTACCCAGGGTGCAATTTTGACGTGTTTTCTGTTGTATTTTTTCACTTCCGTACACACATTAAAGGCTTCTATAATGATATCGATGAATGTGTTTGTAGCAGTGTTTGGTTCATTTGATGATAATACTGATGTCCAGGATATATTTCTGAATGTTTCATGGAGCTTTTTGGTATTGATGAACTCAGTTGTTTTGATTTTTTCTTGTTTGATATCGTTATTTAACACAATTTGGAGAATTGTCGCGTAATGATCTGTAACAGATGTTTTGAGAATTATCGGAACGATTCTCTCGTAGATATCAACTGGAGATTTCATAAAAATATGATCAATACAGGAACTACTGTTTGCTTGGACTCTCGTTGGATTATTTATTGTAGAGATGTATCCATATTCGTTCGAAACATTTAAATAATCGGAACATGCATTCTCGCCCGGGTCTAATAAGTCAATATTTAGATCTCCCGTAAATAAACATATATCATTGAAATTATTGCCGTTGTTCGTTTCTAAATACTGGTTCATGCTATTTATGAATCCTTTAGGGTCTGTGTCAGGAGATCTATAGACAGCTGTAACAAGTATACTTCTTCCTTCATTCGATTGAATTTTTATTTGTATGGCTTTGATAGTTTGGTAGATTTCTGTTATTTTATAGGAATATTTCAATGTTGATTTTATGTATGCTACAACACCATCATTTTGATTGAAGTTACTTTCGTTAGAAATCATATCGTATCCATCAATGTTAAATAAGCCCTGGTCTATAATATTCCACGTTTCTGTAAGTATCAAACAGTCAATATTCGCATTCAAATTGTGTAAAACGATCTTGAACTCATCTAAATTTTTATTTATACTGCGTATATTCATGTTGAGAATTTTGAAATTATTATTGAGGTTATAAACTCTCAGTATTTCGGTGCATTCTGAAGTTTGCGCGAGAGAGTAGGTTTCGATATTATTGACTTCAAAGTCTCGTATGTATTGATCTATTTCGTGTATCCTATCAGTGTATTACAAATTGGGGAAAAATCACATTTCAATACAGGAGATCACTCTAAAAATATGAACTGAAATAATAATTTAGGTATAAGGGTTATCGTTACTAATATAGAGAATTTATGAGATTATATAGGTTTTTTGTTTCTCAGTGTTCTGATGTCCTTCTCCTTGTTCTTTGCTGGGGGGTTCACCTTGGTTTCTTTGTTATAATCTCTGTTCGTTGTTGTTTTTAAATCAGATGGATTGTTTCTGGATGATGATGAGAAAAGTAAGTTAGGATGCAGCTGCTCTGGTCTTACTTCCAGTAAGTTTTTTTCTGATTCTTCTGAATATTTCGGTCTCATTGTCGGGGTTGCTGGAGCACTATTATTCTTCTGATCAGGAATGTTATCGATTTCCACGTCGGATTCAACTTCAGTTGATGATGGATCCTCTAGTTCCTCGGCTGTATATGGTACCGCATCCACATACAATTTGAAGTTCTTGATTATCGCTATATGGTTCGAGGATCGAGCTTTTTCAAATGCTTCACAAGTATTTTATTAGTTTTTTGATCCTCTGGGCGCAGATCATTTGTGATGGAAATCTCGGTCCCTTTAAGTTTATGTAACTGCTGAAAAATCTTCTTTTTTTGCAGGTATGAAACGAATTCCACAATGATTGTATTCTTCTTTCCTATACTATAGATTTTATTTATATCTTTCTCTATGAGGTTATTTTTGAAAATTGAATTGAGTTGTGTAAGTGTGGTTTCCAAAAGATTTTCCTTTTCTGTTTGTAATCCGAAAATAAATAGTATATAGTTATACACACTAGGAGACGGTATTCCCGTTTTACATACGAGCGACCGAAAGGAAAAGAAAGTTGAATGGATAGACTGAACAATCAATGTATCTGGGTGGTATCCGATTATATCGCAATACTGTATATATAGTGATACTTACCAGGTGACGATACTTCCGTTACACATACTAGCGACTGAATCGAACAGAATGTTGAATGGTTAGACGAAACGATAATTGTATCTGAGTTGTATTCGATGATATCGTGATGATGTTTATATAGCAATACTCACCAGGTAACTGTCCTTCCGTTTTACATACAAGCGACCGAATCGAGCAGAAGGTTAAATGGATAGATTGAACAATCATCGTATCTGAGTTGTATTCGATTATGTTTATATAGATATACTCACCAGGTACCTGTTCTTCCGATATACATACGAGCAACCGAATCGAACATAAGGTTGAATGGATAGTTTGAACAATCATCGTATCTGAGTTGTATTCGATTATGTTTATATAGTTATACTCACCAGGTAACTGTTCTTCCGTTATACATACGAGCGACTGAATTGAACTGAAGGTTGAATGGATAGACTAAACAATGATCGTATCTGGGGTTGTATTCGATTATATCGTGATGATGTTCATATAGTTATACTCACCAGGTAACTGTTCTCCAGTTATACATAAGAGCGACTGAACTGAACAGAAGGTTGAATGGATAGACTGAACAATCATCGTATCTGGGTTGTATTCGATTATTTCGTGATGATTATTATATATTATCTAACCAGGTAACTGTTCTTTCGTTATACATACTAGCAACCGAATCGAACATAAGGTTGAATGGAAAGATTGAACAATCATTGTATCTGGGTTGTCTCCGATTATATCGTTATGTTGTATATTTAACTACACCTACCATGTAACGGTTCTTTCGTTACACATACGAGCGTCTGAATCGAACATAAGGTTAGATGGTTAGACGGAACGATAATTGTAACTTAGTTGTATTCGATTATATCGTGATGACGTTCATATAGAAATACTCACCAGGTTACTGTTCTTTCGTTATACATACGAGCAACCGAATCGAACAGAAGGTTGAATGGATAGTATCTGGGTTGTATTCGATTATGATGTTCTGCTGTGTATATAGTTATAAACATAAGGTGACGGTATTCCCGTTTCACATACGAGCGACCGAAACGAACAGAAAGTTGAAATGATAGACTGAACAATCAATGTATCTGGGTGGTATCCGATTATATCGCAATACTGTATATATAGTGATACTTACCAGGTGACGGTACTTCCGTTACACATACTAGCGACTGAATCGAACAGAAGGTTAAATGGTTAGACGAAACGATAATTGTATCTGAGTTGTATTCGATGATATCGTGATGATGTTTATATAGCAATACTCACCAGGTAACTGTTTTTCCGTTTTACATACAAGCGACCGAATCGAGCAGAAGGTTGAATTCAGTATAGATTGAACAATCATCGTATCTGGGTTGTATTCGATTATGTTTATATAGTTATACTCACCAGGTAACTGTTCTTCCGTTATACATACGAGCGACTGAATTGAACAGAAGGTTGAATGGATAGTATATGGGTTGTATTCGATTATGATGTTATGCTGTGTATATAGTTATACACACTAGGATACGGTATTCCCGTTTTACATACGAGCGACCGAAACAAAAAGAAAGTTGAATGGATAGACTGAACAATCAATGTATCTGGGTGGTATCCGATTATATCGCAATACTGTATATATAGTGATACTTTCCAGGTGACGATACTTCCGTTACACATACTAGCGACTGAATCGAACAGAATGTTGAATGGTTAGACGAAACGATAATTGTATCTGAGTTGTATTCGATGATATCGTGATGTTTATATAGCAATACTCACCAGGTAACTGTTCTTCCGTTTTACATACAAGCGACCGAATCGAGCAGAAATTTGAATTCAGTATAAATTGAACAATCATCGTATCTGGGTTGTATTCGATTATGTTTATATAGTTATACTCACCAGGTTACTGTTCTTCCGTTATACATACGAGTGACTGAATTGAACAGAAGGTTGAATGGATAGTATATGGGTTGTATTCGATTATGATGTTATGCTGTGTATATAGTTATACACACTAGGAGACGGTATTCCCGTTTTACTTACGAGCGACCGAAACGAAAAGAAAGTTGAATGGATAGACTGAACAATCAATTTATCTGGGTGGTATCCGATTATATCGCAATACTGTATATATAGTGATACTTACCAGGTGACGATACTTCCGTTACACATACTAGCGACTGAATCGAACAGAATGTTGAATGGTTAGACGAAACGATAATTGTATCTGAGTTGCATTCGATGATATCGTGATGATGTTTATATAGCAATACTCACCAGGTAACTGTCCTTCCGTTTTTCATACAAGCGACCGAATCGAACCTGGTTAAATGGATAGATTGAACAATCATCGTATCTGAGTTGTATTCGATTATGTTTATATAGATATACTCACCAGGTACCCGTTCTTCCGATATACATACGAGCAACCGAATCTAACATAGGGTTGAATGGATAGATTGAACAATCATCGTATCTGAGTTGTATTCGATTATGTTTATATAGTTATACTCACCAGGTAACTGTTCTTCCGTTATACATACGAGCGACTGAATTGAACTGAAGGTTGAATGGATAGACTAAACAATGATCGTATCTGGGGTTGTATTCGATTATATCGTGATGATGTTCATATAGTTATACTCACCAGGTAACTGTTCTCCAGTTATACATAAGAGCGACTGAACTGAACAGAAGGTTGAATGAATAGACTGAACAATCATCGTATCTGGGTTGTATTCGATTATTTCGTGATGATTATTGTATATTATGTCTAACCAGGTAACTGTTCTTTCGTTATACATACTAGCAACCGAATCGAACCTAAGGTTGAATGGATAGATTGAACAATCATTGTATCTGGGTTGTCTCCGATTATAACGTTATGTTGTATATTTAACTACACCTACCATGTAACGGTTCTTTCGTTACACATACGAGCGTCTGAATCGAACATAAGGTTGGATGGTTAGACGGAACGATAATTGTAACTAAGTTGTATTCGATTATATCGTGATGACGTTCATATAGAAATACTCACCAGGTTACTGTTCTTTCGTTATACATACGAGCAACCGAATCGAACAGAAGGTTGAATGGATAGTATCTGGGTTGTATTCGATAATGATGTTATGCTGTGTATATAGTTATACACATAAGGTGACGGTATTCCCGTTTCACATACGAGCGACCGAAACGAAAGGAAAGTTGAATGGATAGACTGAACAATCAATGTATCTGGGTGGTATCCGATTATATCGCAATACTGTATATATAGTGATACTTACCAGGTGACGGTACTTCCGTTACACATACTAGCGACTGAATCGAACAGAAGGTTAAATGGTTAGACGAAACGATAATTGTATCTGAGTTGTATTCGATGATATCGTGATGATGTTTATATAGCAATACTCACCAGGTAACTGTTCTTCCGTTTTACATACAAGCGACCGAATCGAGCAGAAGGTTAAATGGATAGATTGAACAATCATCGTATCTGAGTTGTATTCGATTATGTTTATATAGATATACTCACCAGGTACCTGTTCTTCCGATATACATACGAGCAACCGAATCGAACATAAGGTTGAATGGATAGATTGAACAATCATCGTATCTGAGTTGTATTCGATTATGTTTATATAGGTATACTCACCAGGTTACTGTTCTTTCGTTATACATACGAGCAACCGAATCGAACAGAAGGTTGAATGGATAGTATCTGGGTTTTATTCGATTATGATGTTATGCTGTGTATATAGTTATACACATAAGGTGACGGTATTCCCGTTTCACATACGAGCGACCGAAACGAACAGAAAGTTGAATGGATAGACTGAACAATCAATGTATCTGGGTGGTATCCGATTATATCGCAATACTGTATATATAGTGATACTTACCAGGTGACGATACTTCCGTTACACATACTAGCGACTGAATCGAACAGAATGTTGAATGGTTAGACGAAACGATAATTGTATCTGAGTTGTATTCGATGATATCGTGATGATGTTTTTATAGCAATACTCACCAGGTAACTGTTCTTCCGTTTTACATACAAGCGACCGAATCGAGCAGAAGGTTGAATTCAGTATAGATTGAACAATCATCGTATCTGGGTTGTATTCGATTATGTTTATATAGTTATACTCACCAGGTAACTGTTTTTCCGTTATACATACGAGCGACTGAATTGAACAGAAGGTTGAATGGATAGTATATGGGTTGTATTCGATTATGATGTTATGCTGTGTATATAGTTATACACACTAGGAGACGGTATTCCCGTTTTACATACGAGCGACCGAAACGAAAAGAAAGTTGAATGGATAGACTGAACAATCAATGTATCTGGGTGGTATCCGATTATATCGCAATACTGTATATATAGTGATACTTACCAGGTGACGATACTTCCGTTACACATACTAGCGACTGAATCGAACAGAATGTTGAATGGTTAGACGAAACGATAATTGTATCTGAGTTGTATTCGATGATATCGTGATGATGTTTATATAGCAATACTCACCAGGTAACTGTCCTTCCGTTTTACATACAAGCGACCGAATCGAGCAGAAGGTTAAATGGATAGATTGAACAATCATCGTATCTGAGTTGTATTCGATTATGTTTATATAGATATACTCACCAGGTACCTGTTCTTCCGATATACATACGAGCAACCGAATCGAACATAAGGTTGAATGGATAGATTGAACAATCATCGTATCTGAGTTGTATTCGATTATGTTTATATAGTTATACTCACCAGGTTACTGTTCTTTCGTTATACATACGAGCAACCGAATCGAACAGAAGGTTGAATGGATAGTATCTGGGTTTTATTCGATTATGATGTTATGCTGTGTATATAGTTATACACATAAGGTGACGGTATTCCCGTTTCACATACGAGCGACCGAAACGAACAGAAAGTTGAATGGATAGACGGAACAATCAATGTATCTGGGTGGTATCCGATTATATCGCAATACTGTATATATAGTGATACTTACCAGGTGACGATACTTCCGTTACACATACTAGCGACTGAATCGAACAGAATGTTGAATGGTTAGACGAAACGATAATTGTATCTGAGTTGTATTCGATGATATCGTGATGATGTTTTTATAGCAATACTCACCAGGTAACTGTTCTTCCGTTTTACATACAAGCGACCGAATCGAGCAGAAGGTTGAATGGATAGACTAAACAATGATCGTATCTGGGGTTGTATTCGATGATATCGTGATGATGTTTATATATTTATACTCACCAGGTAACTGTTCTCTAGTTATACATAAGAGCGACTGAACTGAACAGAAGGTTGAATGGATAGACTGAATAATCATCGTATCTGGGTTGTATTCGATTATTTCGTGATGATTATTATATATTATGTCTAACCAGGTAACTGTTCTTCCGTTATACATACGAGCAACCGAATCGAACATAAGGTTGAATGGATAGATTGAAAAATCATTGTATCTGGGTTGTCTCCGATTATATCGTTATGCTGTATAATTAGATACACCTACCATGTAACGGTTCTTTCGTTATACATACGAGCGTCTGAGTCGAACAGAAGGTTGGATGGATAGACGGAATGATCATTGTATCTGAGTTGTATTCGATTATATCGTGATGAAGTTCATATAGAAATACTCACCAGGTTACTGTTCTTTCGTTATACATACGTGCAACCGAATCGAACAGAAGGTTGAATAGATGGTATCTGGGTTGTATTCGATTATGATGTTATGCTGTGTTTATAGTTATACACACTAGGTGACGGTATCCCCGTTTTACATACGAGCGACCGAAACGAAGAGAAAGTTGAATGGATAGACTGAACAATTAATGTATCTGGTTGGTATCCGATTATATCGCAGAACTGTATATATTACTTACCAGGTGACGGTACTTCCGTTACACATACTAGCGACTGAATCGAACAGAAGGTTAAATGGTTAGACGAAACGATAATTGTATCTGAGTTGTATTCGATGATATCGTGATGATGTTTATATAGCAATACTCACCAGGTAACTGTTCTTCCGTTTTACATACAAGCGACCGAATCGAGCAGAAGGTTAAATTTAGTATCCGATTATATCGCAATACTGTTTATATAGTGATACTTACCAGGTGACGGTACTACCATTACACATACTAGCGACTGAATCGAACAGAAGGTTAAATGGTTAGACGAAGCGATAATTGTATCTGAGTTGTATTCGATGATATCGTGATGATGTTTATATAGCGATATTCACCAGGTAACTGTTCTTCCGTTTTACATAAAAGCGACCGAATCGAGCAGAAGGTTAAATGTATAGATTGAAAATTCATCGTATCTGGGTTGTATTCGATTAGGTTTATATAGTTATACTCACCAGGTAACTGTTCTTCCGTTATACATACGAGCGACTGAATTGAACAGAAGGTTGAATGGATAGACTAAACAATGATCGTATCTGAGGTTGTATTCGATTATATCGTGATGATGTTTATATAGTCATACTCAACAGGTAACTGTTCTCCAGTTATACATAAGAGCGACTAAACTGAACAGAAGGTTGAAAGGATAGACTGAACAATCATTGTATCTGAGTTGTATTCGATGATATCGTGATGACGTTCATATAGAAATACTCACCAGGTTACTGTTTTTTCTGTATACATACGAGCAACCGAATCGAACAGAAGGTTGAATGGATAGTATCTGGGTTGTATTCGATTATGATGTTATGCTGTGTATATAGTTATACACATTAGGTGACGGTATTCCCGTTTTACATACGAGCGACCGAAACGAACAGAAAGTTGAATGGATAGACTAAACAATCAATGTATCTGGGTGGTATCCGATTATATCGCAATTCTGTATATATAGTTATACTTACCAGGTGACGGTACTTCCGTTATACATACTAGCGACTGAATCGAACAGAATGTTGAATGGTTAGACGAAACGATAATTGTATCTGAGTTGTATTCGATGATATCGTGATGATGTTTATATAGCAATACTCACCAGGTAACTGTCCTTCAGTTTTACATACAAGTGACCGAATCGAGCAGAAGGTTAAATGGAAAGATTGAACAATTATCGTATCTGAGTTGTATTCGATTATGTTTATATAGTTATACTCACCAGGTACCTGTTCTTTCGTTATACATACGAGCAACCGAATCGAACATAAGGTTGAATGGATAGATTG
This sequence comes from Chrysomela aeneicollis, assembly GCA_029955515.1. Taxonomy (NCBI): domain Eukaryota; kingdom Metazoa; phylum Arthropoda; class Insecta; order Coleoptera; family Chrysomelidae; genus Chrysomela; species Chrysomela aeneicollis. The sequence continues at coordinate 22,415,627 of JARUHQ010000001.1, read as the reverse complement.
AACAATCATCGTATCTGAGTTGTATTCGATTATAATTATATAGTTATACTCACCAAGTAACTGTTCTTCCGTTATACATACGAACGACTGAATTGAACAGAAGGTTGAATGGATAGACTAAACAATGATTGTATCTGGGGTTGTATTTGATTATATCGTGATGATGTTCATATAGTTATACTCACCAGGTAACTGTTCTCCAGTCATACATAAGAGCGACTGAACTGAACAGAAGGTTGTATATATAGACTGAACAATCATCGTATCTGGGTTGTATTCGATTATTTCGTGATGATTATTATATATTATGTCTAACCAGGTAACTGTTCTTCCGTTATACATACGAGCAACCGAATCGAACATAAGGTTGAATGGATAGATTGAACAATCATTGTATCTGGGTTGTCTCCGATCATATCGTTATGCTGTATATTTAGATACACCTACCATGTAACGGTTCTTTCGTTACACATACGAGCGTCTGAATCGAACATAAGGTTGGATGGTTAGACGGAACGATAATTGTAACTGAGTTGTATTCGATTATATCGTGGTGATGTTTATATAGTAATACTCACCAGGTGACTGTTTTTGCGTTATACATACGAGCGACCCAATCGAACAGAAGGTTGGATGGATAGTATCTGGGTTGTATTCGATTATGATGTTATGCTGTGTATATAGTTATACACATTAGGTGACGGTATTCCCGTTTTACATACGAGCGACCGAAACGAACAGAAAGTTGAATGGATAGACTGAACAATCAATGTATCTGGGTGGTATCCGATTATATCGCAATACTGTATATATAGTGATACTCACCAGGTGACGGTACTTCCGTTACACATACTAGTGACTGAATCGAACAGAAGGTTAAATGGTTAGACGAGACGATAATTGTATCTGAAATGTATTCGATGATATCGTGATGATGTTTATATAGCAATACTCACCAGGTAACTGTTCTTTCGTTTTACATACAAGCGACCGAATCGAGCAGAAGGTTAAATTTAGTATAGATTGAACAATCATCGTATCTGGGTTGTATTCGATTATGTTTATATAGTTATACTCACCAGGTAACTGTTCTTCCGTTATACAAACGAGCGACTGAATTGAACAGAAGGTTGAATGGATAGACTAAACAATAATCGTATCTGAGGTTGTATTCAATTATATCTTGATGATGTTTATATAGTTATACTCACCAGGAAACTGTTCTCCAGTTATACATAAGAGCGACTGTACTGAACAGAAAGTTGAATGGATAGACTGAACAATCAATGTATCTGGGTGGTATCCGATTATATCACAATACTGTATATATAGTGATACTTACCAGGTGACGGTACTTCCGTTACACATACTAGCGACTGAATCGAACAGAAGGTTAAATGGTTAGACGAAATGATAATTGTATCTCTGAGTTGTATTCGATGATATCGTGATGAAGTTCATATAGAAATACTCACCAGGTTACTGTTCTTTCGTTATACATACGAGCATTCGAATCGAACAGAAGGTTGAATGGATAGTATCTGGGTTGTATTCGATTATGATGTTATGCTGTGTATATAGTTATACACACTAGGTGGCGGTATTCTCGTTTTACATACGAGCGACCGAAACGAACAGAAAGTTGAATGGATAGACTGAACAATCAATGTATCTGGTTGGTATCCGATTATATCGCAATACTGTATATATAGTGATACTTACCAGGTGACGGTACGTCCGTTACACATACTAGCGACTGAAGCGAACAGAAGGTTAAATGGTTAGACGAAGCGATAATTGTATCTGAGTTGTATTCGATGATATCGTGATAATGTTTATATAGCAATATTCACCAGGTAACTGTTCTTCCGTTTTACATACAAGCGACCGAATCGAGCAGAAGGTTAAATAGATAGATTGAACAATCATCGTATCTGGGTTGTATTCGATTATGTTTATATAGTTATACTCACCAGGTAACTGTTCTTCCGTTATACATACGAGCGACTGAATTGAACAGAAGGTTGAATGGATAGACTAAACAATGACCGTATCTGGGAATGTATTCGATGATATCGTGATGATGTTTATAAAGTTATACTCACCAGGTAACTGTTCTCTAGTTGTACATAAGAGCGACTGAACTGAACAGAAGGTTGAATGGATAGACTGAATAATCATCGTATCTGGGTTGTATTCGATTATTTCGTGATGATTATTATATATTATGTCTAACCAGGTAACTGTTCTTCCGTTATACATACGAGCAACCGAATCGAACATAAGGTTGAATGGATAGATTGAAAAATCATTGTATCTGGGTTGTCTCCGATTATATCGTTATGCTGTATAATTAGATACACCTACCATGTAACGGTTCTTTCGTTACACATACGAGCGTCTGAATCGAACAGAAGGTTGGATGGATAGACGGAATGATCATTGTATCTGAGTTGTATTCGATTATATCGTGATGAAGTTCATATAGAAATACTCACCAGGTTACTGTTCTTTCGTTATACATACGAGCAACCGAATCGAACAGAAGGTTGAATAAATGGTATCTGGGTTGTATTCGATTATGATGTTAGGCTGTGTTTATAGTTATACACACTAGGTGACGGTATCCCCGTTTTACATACGAGCGACCGAAACGAAGAGAAAGTTGGATGGATAGACTGAACAATCAATGTATCTGGTTGGTATCCGATTATATCGCAATACTGTATATATAGTGATACATACCAGGTGACGGTACTTCCGTTACACATACTAGCGACTGAATCGAACAGAAGGTTAAATGGTTAGACGAAACGATAATTGTATCTGAGTTGTATTCGATGATATCGTGATGATGTTTATATAGCAATACTCACCAGGTAACTGTTCTTCCGTTTTACATACAAGCGACCGAATCGAGCAGAAGGTTAAATTTAGTATCCGATTATATCGCAATACTGTATATATAGTGATACTTACCAGGTGACGGTACTTCCATTACACATACTAGCGACTGAATCGAACAGAAGGTTAAATGGTTAGACGAAGCGATAATTGTATCTGAGTTGTATTCGATGATATCGTGATGATGTTTATATAGCGATATTCACCAGGTAACTGTTCTTCCGTTTTACATAAAAGCGACCGAATCGAGCAGAAAGTTAAATGTATAGATTGAAAATTCATCGTATCTGGGTTGTATTCGATTAGGTTTATATAGTTATACTCACCAGGTAACTGTTCTTCCGTTATACATAAGAGCGACTAAACTGAACAGAAGGTTGAATGGATAGACTGAACAATCATTGTATCTGGGTTGTATTCGATTATATCGTGATGATTTTCATATAGTATGTCTAACCAGGTAACAGTTCTTCTGTTACACATAAGAGCAACCGAATCGAACAAAAAGTTGAATGGATAGATTGAACAATCATTGTATCTGGGTTGTCTCCGATTATATCGTTATGCTGTATATTTAGTTACACCTACCATGTAACGGTTCTCTCGTTACACATACGAGCGTCTGCATCGAACATAAGGTTGGATGATTAGACGGAACGATAATTGTAACTGAGTTGTATTCGATTATATCGTGGTGATGTTTATATAGTAATACTCACCAGGTGACTGTTCTTGCGTTATACATACGAGCGACCCAATCGAACAGAAAGTTGGATGGATAGACGGAATGATCATTGTATCTGAGTTGTATTCGATTATATCGTGGTGACGTTCATATAGAAATACTCACCAGGTTACTGTTCTCTCGTTATACATACGAGCAACCGAATCGAACAGAAGGTTGAATGGATAGTATCTGGGTTGTATTCGATTATGATGTTATGCTGTGTAAATAGTTATACACATTAGGTGACGGTACTTCCGTTTTACATACGAGCGACCGAAACGAACAGAAAGTTGAATGGATAGTCTGAACAATCAATGTATCTGGATGGTATCCGATTATATCGCAATACTGAATATATAGTGATACTTACCAGGTGACGGTACTTCCGTTACACATACTAGCGACTGAATCGAACAGAAGGTTAAATGGTTAGACGAAACGATAATTGTATCTGAGTTGTATTCGATAATATCGTGATGATGTTTATATAGAAATACTCACCAGGTAACTGTTCTTTCGTTTTACATACAAGCGACCGAATCGAGCAGAAGGATAAATTTAGTATAGATTGAACAATCATCGTATCTGGGTTGTATTCGATTATGTTCATATAGTTATACTCACCAGGTAACTGTTCTTCCGTTATACATAGGAGCGACTGAATTGAACAGAAGGTTGAATGGATAGACTAAACAATAATCGTATCTGGGGTTGTATTCGATTATATCTTGATGATGTTTATATAGTTATACTCACCAGGAAACTGTTCTCCAGTTATACATAAGAGCGACTGAACTGAACAGAAGGTTGAATGTATAGACTGAACAATCATCGTATCTGTGTTGTATTTGATTATATCGTGATGATTATAATATAGTATGTCTAACCAGGTAACAGTTCTTCCGTTATACATACGAGCAACCGAATCGAACATAAGGTTGAATGTATCTGGGTTGTCTCCGATTATATCGTTATGCTGTATATTTAGTTACACCTACCATGTAAAGGTTCTTTCGTTACACATACGAGCGTCTGAATCGAACATAAGGTTGGATGGTGAGACGAAACGATAATTGTAACTGAGTTGTATTCGATTATATCGTGGTGATGTTTATATAGAAATACTCACCAGGTTACTGTTCTTTCGTTATACATACGAGCAACCGAATCGAACAGAAGGTTGAATGAATAGTATCTGGGTTGTATTCGATTATGATGTTATGCTGTGTATATGGTTATACACATTTGATGACGGTATTCCCGTTTTACATACGAGCGACCGAAACGAACAGAAAGATGAATGGATATACTGAACAATCAATGTATCTGGGTGGTATGCGATTATATCGCAATACTGTATATATAGTGATACTTACCAGGTGACGATACTTCCGTTACACATACTAGCGACTGAATCGAACAGAGGGTTGAATGGTTAGACGAAACGATAATTGTATCTGAGTTGTATTCGATGATATCGTGATGATGTTTATATAGCAATAATCACCAGGTAACTGTTCTTCCGTTTTACATACAAGCGACCGAATCGAGCAGAAGGTTAAATTTATAGATTGAACAATCATCGTATCTGGGTTGTATTTGATTATGTTTATATAGTTATACTCACCAGGTACCTGTTCTTCCGTTATACATACGAGCGACTGAATTGAACAGAAGGTTTAATGGATAGACTAAACAATGATCGTATCTGGGGTTGTATTCGATTATATCGTGATGATGTTTATATAGTTATACTCACCAGGTAACTGTTCTCCAGTTATAAATAAGAGCGACTGAACTGAACAGAAGGTTGAATGGATAGACTGAACAATCATTGTATCTGGGTTGTATTCGATTATATCGTGATGATTATCATATCGTATGTCTAACCAGGTAACAGTTCTTTGTTACACATACGAGCAACTGAATCGAACATGAGGTTGGATGATTAGACGGAACAATAATTGTAACTGAGTTGTATTCGATTATATCGTGGTGATGTTTATATAGTAATACTCACCAGGTGACTGTTCTTGCGTTATACATACGAGCGACCCAATCGAACAGAAGTTTGGATGGATAGACGGAATGATCATTGTATCTGAGTTGTATTCGATTATATCGTGATGACGTTCATATAGAAATACTCACCAGGTTACTGGTTTTTCTTTATACATACGAGCAACCGAATCGAACAGAAGGTTGAATGGATAGTATATGGGTTGTATTCGATTATGATGTTATGCTGTGTATTTAGTTATACACATTAGGTGACGGTATTCCCGTTTCACATACGAGCGACCGAAACGAGCAGAAAGTTGAATGGATAGACTGAACAATCAATGTATCTGGGTGGTATCCGATTATATCGCAATTCTGTATATATAGTGATACTTACCAGGTGACGGTACTTCCGTTGCACATACTAGCGACTGAATCGAACTTAAGGTTAAATGGTGAGACGAAACGATAATTGTATCTGAGTTGTATTCGATGATATCGTGATGATGTTTATATAGCAATACTCACCAGGTAACTGTTCTTCCGTTTTGCATACAAGCGACCAAATCGGGCAGAAGGTTGAATTTAGTATGGATTGAACAATCATCGTATCTGGGTTGTATTCGATTATGTTTATATAGTTATACTCACCAGGTAACTGTTCTTTCGTTATACATACTAGCGACTGAATCGAACAGAATGTTGGATGGTTAGACGAAACGATAATTGTATCTGAGTTGTATTCGATGATATCGTGATGATATTTATATAGCAATACTCACCAGGTGACTGTCCTTCAGTTTTACATACAAGTGACCGAATCGAGCAGAAGGTTGAATGAGTTGTATTCGATTATATCGTGATGAAGTTTATATAAAAATACTCACCAGGTAACAGTTCTTCTGTTACACATACGAGGAACTGAATCGAACATAAGGTTGAATGGATAGATTGAACAATCATTGTATCTGGGTTGTCTCCGATTATATCGTTATGCTGTATATTTGGTTACACCTACCATGTAACGGTTCTTTCGTTACACATACGAGCGTCTGAATCGAACATAAGTTTGGATGACTAGACGGAACAATAATTGTAACTGAGTTGTATTCGATTATATCGTGGTGATGTTTATATAGTAATACTCACCAGGTGACTGTTCTTGCGTTATACATACGAGCGACCCAATCGAACAGAAGTTTGGATGGATAGACGGAATGATTATTGTATCTGAGTTGTATTCGATTATATCGTGATGACGTTCATGTAGAAATACTCACCAGGTTACTGTTTTTTCTGTATACATACGAGCAACCGAATCGAACAGAAGGTTGAATGGATAGTATCTGGGTTGTATTCGATTATGATGTTATGCTGTGTATATAGTTATACACATTAGGTGACGGTATTCCCGTTTTACATACGAGCGACCGAAACGAACAGAAAGTTGAATGGATAGACTTAACAATCAATGTATCTGGGTGGTATCCGATTATATCGCAATTCTGTATATATAGTGATACTTACCAGGTGACGGTACTTCCGTTATACATACTAGCGACTGAATCGAACAGAATGTTGAATGGTTAGACGAAACGATAATTGTATCTGAGTTGTATTCGATGATATCGTGATGATATTTATATAGCAATACTCACCAGGTGACTGTCCTTCAGTTTTACATACAAGTGACCGAATCGAGCAGAAGGTTGAATGAGTTGTATTCGATTATATCGTGATGAAGTTTACATAAAAATACTCACCAGGTAACAGTTCTTCTGTTACACATACGAGCAACTGAATCGAACATAAGGTTGAATGGATAGATTGAACAATCATTGTATCTGGGTTGTCTCCAATTATATCGTTATGCTGTATATTTGGTTACACCTACCATGTAACGGTTCTTTCGTTACACATACGAGCGTCTGAATCGAACATAAGTTTCGATGATTAGACGGAACAATAATTGTAACTGAGTTGTATTCGATTATATCGTGGGAATGTTTATATAGTAATACTCACCAGGTGACTGTTCTTGCGTTATACATACGAGCGACCCAATCGAACAGAAGGTTGGATGGACAGACGGAATGATCATTGTATCTGAGTTGTATTCGATTATATCGTGATGAAGTTTATATGGGAATACTCACTAGGTTACTGTTCTTTCGTTATACATACGAGCAACCGAATCGAACAGAAGGTTGAATGGATAGTATCTGAGTTGTATTCGATTATGATGTTATGCTGTGTATATAGTTATACATACTAGGTGACGGTATTCCCGTTTTACATACGAGCGACCGAAACGAACAGAAAGTTGAATGGATAGACTGAACAATCAATGTATCTGGTTGGTATCCGATTATATCGCAATACTGTATATATAGTGATACTTACCAGGTGACGGTACTTCCGTTACACATACTAGCGACTGAATCGAACAGAAGGTCAAATGGTTAGACGAAGCGATAATTGTATCTGAGTTTTATTCGATGATATCGTGATGATGTTTATATAGCAATACTCACCAGGTAACTGTTCTTCCGTTTTACATAAAAGCGACCGAATCGAGCAGGTGGTTAAATGGATAGATTGAAAATTCATCGTATCTGGGTTGTATTCGATTAGGTTTATATAGTTATACTCACCAGGTAACTGTTTTTCCGTTATACATAAGAACGACTGAATTGAACAGAAGGTTGAATGGATAGACTAAACAATAATCGTATCTGGGGTTGTATTCGAGTATTTCGTGATGATTATCATATAGTATGTCTAACCAGGTAACAGTTCTTCCGTTAAACATACGAGCAACCGAATCGAACATAAGGTTGGATGGATAGATTGAACAATCATTGTATCTGGGTTGTCTCCGAATATATCTTTATGCTGTATATTCAGTTACACCTACCATGTAACGGTTATTTCGTTACACATACGAGCGTCTGAATCGAACATAAGGTTGGATGGTTAGACGGAACGATAATTGTAACTGAGTTGTATTCGATTATATCGTGGTGATGTTTATATAGTAATACTCACCAGGTGACTGTTCTTGCGTTATACATACGAGCGACCCAATCGAACAGAAGGTTGGATGGATAGACGAAATGATCATTGTATCTGAGTTGTATTCGATTATATCGTGATGACGTTCATATAGAAATACTCACCAGGTTACTGTTCTTTCGTTATACATACGAGCAACCGAATCGAACAGAAGGTTGAATGGATAGTATCTGGGTTGTATTCGATTATGATGTTATGCTGTGTATATAGTTATACACAATAGGTGACGGTATTCCCGTTTTACATACGAGCGACCGAAACGAACAGAAAGTTGAATGGATAGACTGAACAATCAATGTATCTGGGTGGTATCCGATTATATCGCAATACTGTATATATAGTGATACTTACCAGGTGACGGTACTTCCGTTACACATACTAGATACTGAATCGAACAGAAGGTTAAATGGTTAGACAAAACGATAATTGTATCTCTGAGTTGTATTCGATGATATCGTGATGATGTTTATATAGCGATACTCACCAGGTAACTGTTCTTATGTTTTACATACAAGCGACCGAATCGAGCAGAAGCTTAAATTTAGTAGAGATTGAACAATCATCGTATCTGGGTTGTATTCGATTATGTTTATATAGTTATACTCACCAGGTAACTGTTCTTTCGTTATACATACGAGCGACTGAATTGAACAGAAGGTTGAATGGATAGACTAAACAATATTCGTATCTGGGGTTGTATTCGATTATATCTTGATGATGTTCATATGGTTATACTCACCAGGAAACTGTTCTCCAGTTATACATAAGAGCGACTAAACTGAACAGAAAGTTGGATGGATAGACTGAACAATCAATGTATCTGGGTGTAATCCGATTATATCGCAATACTGTATATTTAGTGATACTTACCAGGTGACGGTACTTCCGTTACACATACTAGAGACTGAATCGAACAGAAGGTTAAATGGTTAGACAAAACGATAATTGTATCTCTGAGTTGTATTCGATGATATCGTGATGATGTTTATATAGCGATACTCACCAGGTAACTGTTCTTCCGTTTTACATAAAAGCGACCGGATCGAGAAGAAGGTTAAATGAATAGATTGAAAATTCATCGTATCTGGGTTGTATTCGATTAGGTTTATATAGTTATACTCACCAGGTAACTGTTCTTCCGTTTTTCATAAGAACGACTGAATTGAACAGAAAGTTGAATGGATATACTAAACAATGATCGTATCTGGGGTTGTATTCGATTATATCGTGATGATGTTTATATAGTTATACTCACCAGGTAACTGTTCTCCAGTTATACATAAGAGCGACTGAACTGAACAGAAGGTTGTATAGATAGACTGAACAATCATCGTATCTGGGTTGTATTCGATTATTTCGTGATGATTATTATATATTATGTCTAACCAGGTAAATGTTCTTCCGTTATACATACGAGCAACCGAATCGAACATAAGGTTGAATGGATAGATTGAACAATCATTGTATCTGGGTTGTCTCCGATTATATCGTTATGCTGTATATTTAGATACACCTACCATGTAACGGTTCTTTCGTTACACATACGAGCGTCTGAATCGAACATGAGGTTGGATGGTTAGACGGAACGATAATTGTAACTGAGTTGTATTCGATTATATCGTGGGAATGTTTATATAGTAATACTCACCAGGTGACTGTTCTTGCGTTATACATACGAGCGACCCAATCGAACAGAAGGTTGGATGGATAGACGGAATGATCATTGTATCTGAGTTGTATTCGATTATATCGTGATGAAGTTTATATGGGAATACTCACTAGGTTACTGTTCTTTCGTTATACATACGAGCAACCGAATCGAACAGAAGGTTGAATGGATAGTATCTGAGTTGTATTCGATTATGATGTTATGCTGTGTATATAGTTATACATACTAGGTGACGGTATTCCCGTTTTACATACGAGCGACCGAAACGAACAGAAAGTTGAATGGATAGACTAAACAATCAATGTATCTGGTTGGTATCCGATTATATCGCAATACTGTATATATAGTGATACTTACCAGGTGACGGTACTTCCGTTACACATACTAGCGACTGAATCGAACAGAAGGTTAAATGGTTAGACGAAGCGATAATTGTATCTGAGTTGTATTCGATGATATCGTGATGATGTTTATATAGCAATTATCACCAGGTAACTGTTCTTCCGTTTTACATAAAAGCGACCGAATCGAGCAGAAGGTTGAATTTAGTATAGATTGAACAATCATCGTATCTGGGTTGTATTCGATTATGTTCATATAGTTATACTCACCAGGTAACTGTTCTTCCGTTATACATAGGAGCGACTGAATTGAACAGAAGGTTGAATAGATAGACTAAACAATAATCGTATCTGGGGTTGTATTCGATTATATCGTGATGATGTTTATATAGTTATACTCACCAGGTAACTGTTCTCCAGTTATACATAAGAGCGACTGAACTGAACAGAAGGTTGAATGGATAAACTGAACAATCATTGTATCTGGGTTGTATTCGATTATATCGTGATGATTATCATATAGTATGTCTAAGCAGGTAACAGTTCTTCTGTTACACATACGAGCAACTGAATCGAACATAAGGTTGAATGGATAGATTGAACAATCATTGTATCTGGGTTGTCTCCGATTATATCGTTATGCTGTATATTTAGTTACACCTACCATGTAACGGTTCTTTCGTTACACATACGAGCGTCTGAATCGAACATAAGGTTGAATGATTGGACGGAACAATAATTGTAACTGAGTTGTATTCGATTATATCGTGGTGATGTTTATATAGTAATACTCACCAGGTGACTGTTCTTGCGTTATACGTACGAGCGACCCAATCGAACAGAAGGTTAGATGGATAGACGGACTGATCATTGTATCTGAGTTGTATTCGATTATATCGTGATGAAGTTTATATAGAAATAGTCAACAGGTTACTGTTCTTTCGTTATACATACGAGCAACCGAATCGAACAGAAGGTTGAATGGATAGTATCTGAGTTTTATTCGATTATGATGTTATGCTGTGTATATAGTTATACACACTAGGTGACGGTATTCCCGTTTTACATACGAGCGACCGAAACGAACAGAAAGTTGAATGGATAGACTGAACAATCAATGTATCTGGTTGGTATCCGATTATATCGCAATACTGTATATATAGTGATACTTACCAGGTGACGGTACTTCCGTTACACATACTAGGGACTGAATCGAACAGAAGGTTAAATGGTTAGACGAAACGATAATTGTATCTCTGAATTGTATTCGATGATATCGTGATGATGTTTATATAGCGATACTCACCAGGTAACTGTTCTTCCGTTATACATAAGAGCGACTAAACTGAACAGAAAGTTGAATGGATAGACTAAACAATGATCGTATCTGGGGTTGTATACGATTATATCGTGATGATGTTTATATAGCAATACTTACCAGGTAACTGTCCTTCCGCTTTACATACAAGCGACCGAATCGAGCAGAAGCTTAAATTTAGTAGAAATTGAACAATCATCGTAACTGGGTTGTATTCGATTATGTTTATATAGTTATACTCACCAGGTAACTGTTCTTTCGTTATACATACGAGCGACTGAATTGAACAGAAGGTTGAATGGATAGACTAAACAATAATCGTATCTGGGGTTGTATTCGAATATATCTTGATGATGTTCATATAGTTATACTCACCAGGAAACTGTTCTCCAGTTATACATAAGAGCGACTAAACTGAACAGAAAGTTGAATGGATAGACTAAACAATGATCGTATCTGGGGTTGTATACGATTATATCGTGATGATTATTATATATTATGTCTAACCAGGTAACTGTTCTTCCGTTATACATACGAGCAACCGAATCGAACATAAGGTTGAATGGATAGATTGAACAATCATTGTATCTGGATTGTCTACGATTATATCGTTATGCTGTTTAATTAGATACACCTACCATGTAACGGTTCTTTCGTTACACATACGAGCGTCTGAATCGAACATAAGGTTGGATTGGTTAGACGGAACGATAATTGTAACTGAGTTGTATTCGATTATATCGTGGTAATGTTTATATATAGTAATACACACCAGGTGACTGTTCTTGCGTTATACGTACGAGCGACCCAATCGAACAGAAGGTTGGATGGATAGACGGAATGATCATTGTATCTGAGTTGTATTCGATTATATCGTGATGAAGTTTATATAGAAATACTCACCAGGTTACTGTTCTTTCGTTATACATACGAGCAACCGAATCGAACAGAAGGTTGAATGGATGGTATCTGGGTTGAATTCGATTATGATGTTATGCTGTGTATATAGTTATACACACTAGGTGACGGTATTCCCGTTTTACATACGAGCGACCGATACGAACAGAAAGTTGAATGGATAGACTGAACAATCAATGTATCTGGTTGGTATCCGATTATATCGCAATACTGTATATATAGTGATACTTACCAGGTGACGGTACTTCCGTTACACATACTAGCGACTGAATCGAACAGAAGGTTAAATGGTTAGACGAAGCGATAATTGTATCTGAGTTGTATTCGATGATATCGTGATGATGTTTATAGCAATACTCACCAGGTAACTGTTCTTACGTTTTACATACAAGCGACCGAATCGAGCAGAAGGTTGAATAGATAGATTGAACAATCATCGTATCTGGGTTGTATTCGATTATGTTTATAAAGTTATACTCACCAGGTAACTGTTCTTCCGTTATACATACGAGCGACTGAATTGAACAGAAGGTTGAATGGATAGACTAAACAATGATCGTATCTGGGGTTGTATTCGATGATATCGTGATGATGTTTATATAGTTATACTCACCAGGTAACTGTTCTCCAGTTATACATAAGAGCGACTGAACTGAACAGAAGGTTGAATGGATAGACTGAATAATCATCGTATCTGGGTTGTATTCGATTATTTCGTAATGATTATTATATATTATGTCTAACCAGGTAACTGTTCTTCCGTTATACATACGAGCAACCGAATCAAACATAAGGTTGGATGGATAGATTGAAAAATCATTGTATCTGGGTTGTCTCTGATTATATCGTTATGCTGTATAATTAGATACACCTACCATGTAACGGTTCTTTCGTTACACATACGAGCGTCTGAATCGAACATAAGGTTGGATGGTTAGAGATAATTGTAACTGAGTTGTATTCGATTATATCGTGGTAATGTTTATATAGTAATACTCACCAGGTGACTGTTCTTGCGTTATACGTACGAGCGACCCAATCGAACAGAAGGTTGGATGGATAGACGAAATGATCATTGTATCTGAGTTGTATTCGATTATATCGTGATGAAGTTCATATAGAAATACTCACCAGGTTACTGTTCTTTCGTTATACATACGAGCAACCGAATCGAACAGAAGGTTGAATGAATAGTATCTGGGTTGTATTCGATTATGATGTTATGCTGTGTATATAGTTATACACACTAGGTGACGGTATTTCCGTTTTACATACGAGCGACCGAAACGAACAGAAAGTTGAATGGATAGACTGAACAATCAATGTATCTGGTTGGTATCCGATTATATCGCAATACTGTATATATAGTGATACTTACCAGGTGACGGTACTTCCGTTACACATACTAGCGACTGAATCGAACAGAATGTTAAATGGTTAGACGAAGCGATAATTGTATCTGAGTTGTATTCGATGATATCGTGATGATGTTTATATAGCAATATTCACCAGGTAAATGTTCTTCCGTTTTACATAAAAGCGACTGAATCGAGCAGAAGGTTAAATGGATAGATTGAAAATTCATCGTATCTGGGTTGTATTCGATTAGGTTTATATAGTTAAACTCACCAGGTAACTGTTCTTCCGATATACATACGAGCGACTGAATTGAACAGAAGGTTGAATGGATAGACTAAATAATGATCGTATCTGAGGTTGTATTCGATTATATCGTGATGATGTTTATATATTTATACTCAACAGGTAACTGTTCTTCAGTTATACATAAAAGCGACTGAATCGAGCAGAAGGTTGAATTCAGTATTAATTGAACAATAATCGTATCTGGGTTGTATTCGATTATGTTTATAAAGTTATACTCACCAGGTAACTGTTCTTCCGTTATACATACGAGCAATTGAATCGAACAGAAGGTTGAATGGATAGTATCTGGGTTGTATTCGATTATGATGTTATGCTGTGTATATAGTTATACACATAAGGTGACGGTATTCCCGTTTCACATACGAGCGACCGAAACGAACAGAAAGTTGAATGGATAGACTGAACAATCAATGTATCTGGGTGGTATCCGATTATATCGCAATACTGTATATATAGTGATACCTACCAGGTGACGGTACTTCCGTTACACATACTAGCGACTGAATCGAACAGAAGGTTAAATGGTTAGACGAAACGATAATTGTATCTGAGTTGTATTCGATGATATCGTGATGATGTTTATATAGCAATACTCACCAGGTAACTGTTCTTCCGTTTTACATACAAGCGACCGAATCGAGCAGAAGGTTGAATTCAGTATAGATTGAACAATCATCGTATCTGGGTTGTATTCGATTATGTTTATATAGTTATACTCACCAGGTAACTGTTCTTCCGTTATACATACGAGCGACTGAATTGAACAGAAGGTTGAATGGATAGTATATGGATTGTATTCGATTATGATGTTATGCTGTGTATATAGTTATACACACTAGGAGACGGTATTCCTGTTTTACATACGAGCGACCGAAACGAAAAGAAAGTTGAATGGATAGACTGAACAATCAATGTATCTGGGTGGTATCCGATTATATCGCAATACTGTATATATAGTGATACTTACCATGTGACGATACTTCCGTTACACATACTAGCGACTGAATCGAACAGAATGTTGAATGGTTAGACGAAACGATAATTGTATCTGAGTTGTATTCGATGATATCGTGATGATGTTTATATAGCAATACTCACCAGGTAACTGTCCTTCCGTTTTACATACAAGCGACCGAATCGAGCGGAAGGTTGAATGGATAGATTGAACAAACATCGTATCTGAGTTGTATTCGATTATGTTTATATAGATATACTCACCAGGTACCTGTTCTTCCGATATACATACGAGCAACCGAATCGAACATAAGGTTGAATGGATAGATTGAACAATTGGGTTGTCTCCGATTATATCGTTATGTTGTATATTTAACTACACCTACCATGTAACGGTTCATTCGTTACACATACGAGCGTCTGAATCGAACATAAGGTTGGATGGTTAGACGGAACGATAATTGTAACTAAGTTTTATTCGATTATATCGTGATGACGTTCATATAGAAATACTCACCAGGTTACTGTTCTTCCGTTATACATACGAGCGACTGAATTGAACAGAAGGTTGAATGGATAGTATATGGGTTGTATTCGATTATGATGTTATGCTGTGTATATAATTATACACACTAGGAGACGGTATTCCCGTTTTACATACGAGCGACCGAAACAAAAAGAAAGTTGAATGGATAGACTGAACAATCAATGTATCTGGGTGGTATCCGATTATATCGCAATACTGTATATATTGTTACGTTGGCTTTTGGGGGGCAAACTTATTCAGGGTATTGATAATAACTAGATACTTGGTTAGCGTATTCGCCAGTATAACCGTATAATTGATGACAGTTGAGTTGTTTGATGGTAGAATTACAACTGTGTTAGGTACATTTGATTATTCTATCAAGTCGAGTGCATGGTATCCCTCCGCACCCCGCACGCTTGCTGACGGAGTCAAAAGACGTCGTTGTTGGACTACACGACGAAGCATCGAGACAGTGGCGTATCGCGACACTCCCCCATGTTGAAAAAACATCGTCCCGATGTTTTGACTCGCACAACTACGAACGGTCTTGTCAAGCGTCCGAAGCCTTTGGAATCCATGGTCGAGAACATCTTGTAACTGTCAACCTGTGAACAAAACTCACGGCAGAAAAAAAATCTTCAAACAATAATAAAACTTTATAAATCAGAAAACCATTTTGTTTTCTCCCAACTTAATCTTAACAACTATTCCGTTTATCCATCATCATTCACACTTTACTTATCCTACTTAAATCTACTACATATACGGAAAGCTCGTGCTTCACCGCCAACAATACAATTTTTCTTCTTACTTCTACTTATTCTAATCGCGATTTCTACCTAGGCCTTTGATTTTCTCTTGCTTGTTTCGGATGGTAATACTTTCTCTTTTATCGTCTCATTCGCCTCTATTTTTATTTCTCCTTCCTCTATCGACTCGTTTACAACAATATTTCTATTATTTCTTATATACCACAGAAACCATATTAACAATGCAATAATCACCAAAATGACAAATATTGAACTAACCTCATTCAGAATGACGTTAAAATCCGCTGACCTAGCAGTGGAAATCAACCCAAATCCCATTAAATATGAATTTCTAACAATAATAACAATAACCAGGGCCGTAGTTAAAAAATTTACTACGTTGATAATCTTCCAGCCTTTTTCATACACTTTCATTGGTACCCATGACAAGTTCAAATCGTTATCTGCCATATTCATTTGAGAGCTTGATTGGATAAGCTTCAATATTGGTTCCTCTATTTGCCAATTTTCATTTAAACATTCCGAAAAGTTTTCAAAGTTCAGATGAGTATACGTAGACATTGGTTTTATTTTGAAGGAATCCAATTTTGACCAAACCGCTGGTAGAATGTGTTTGAAATTGAAATTAGGGATACCTTTGGCATCACATGGGAAAATTTTTGAAATAATTTCACTTTCTTCTGAAAATAATGAACAAGAACAAGGAACATCTACTTCGACGGAACCTAATTGATTGGTGTGTGAACTCTCAATTATTTTTGAAAAGTTATCACAACTAATTGCTAAATTTTTTGGTGCATGGGTGATAATGAATTTCTCAGGCTCAATCTGATTTATGAGTGTACTGTTATTCGAAAAACACAATGGTCGGCATACTTTTATCAATTCTGAGATTTGTGCTCCATTTGCCAATTTTAAGAAGCAGCTTGGATTTTTTATACTCGTGTCACTTGCCCTTGGTAATAAGCATAGGTTTTCGTCTATCTTGCAAGATTTCACAACATTACCCGCAATTAACTTGAATTCGGTGTTATGCCTAGCTATGAGGATTTCATTTTCGCTGAAAACGCAAGTCTGATTTTTCCACGCAAAAGGGACGAAAAGTAATCTGTACAACTCCCACTTAGAATTAACATTCTTCACTGGCAATTTCATAGTAACCCTGATAGAGTTTCTCGAAACGGAACACGTTGCGACACTAAGTCTGAGGTATCGTGTTACTTCTGTTGGTTTTATCACAAGTTCTCGGCCATTTTCTGCTAAAACATTTTCAATTTTAATCAAATCCCTTTTCAAGACGTTTATATCTACTATTTCTGTTGGAATTTTGTTATCCCTACATTGGCTCATTATTTCATATTTATTAAAAGTTTTCAAAATTTCTAGATTTTGGATAGCTAAATTCATCACATATTGCCATAAGAAATTGGTATTATCTTCTAAATCTTCTGATTGATTATTTACGTATTCACGAATTTCTTTTAACATTCTAGAAACCTCATGAGTATATAGATTAGTTTTGGCTACTACCGACGATACTTGAGAACTGTAATTTTTAATGGATTGAACTACATTGATTAAACTGAGATGATCCTGTTTCACTGCCAAATTCAAATTATCTACAGAGTGTCTAATATTTTCTTCATTTATGAACAATGGTTCTAATGATCGTTTAGTCATGACGTCGCAACACCAATTCAGTGCGTCTCCTAAAAATTCTATAGCTCTAGACTTACGCCGACTTCTTGATGAACTTTTGAAGTTGTCTTCGTGCCCCATACTACGATGAATGTTTCTAAGGTGGCTTGTGAACTGTGTTCCAAGATAATGTAGAAATTTCGAGCGTAGGCAGATGTTTTCTGATTGATTTTTTGCACATCCTTTTCTGTCTGGATACAGCCTATTAGTCCAACCTTCGTCGGAAGGAAATTCCGCAACATACATCAACGGAATTGACGACTGATACATCAAAACGTCCGGTAACTTTGACCAGTATACTCCGGAAACGATACTTATCTCGGAGACCACTTTTCTCGCAGAAATGGTTATCAATACGCATACAATAATTTGAACCGTAATCATTTTTACCTAAACTTTTCTGCGACAAAGCTCTGAATTGAATGTCACTTCAGTAAATAAATTACTAACGATATCGATAGGTAATCTAGGACGATAAACTGAAAGTTTACTTATCAAGCAAAATTGCTATATTAATAACTGTTAATTAAACAAATGAAACATATTGCATATTCGCGCAAATTGTTTTATTTATTTTTGTTCATATCGTTTACGTAAACGTTTTTCGCTCATGAAATTTCTTCATGCGATCTACATGAACAGTGTCGTAAACTAAATTATTTCTTTTTTTGATCTTGATCTTATAGTTGACGTCATTTAACTTTTCTGCTACCACGTACGGTCCGAACCACCGGTGAAGTAGTTTTTCTGACTTTCCTACCTTCCTAATTGGAGTATACACTAATACCTTATCTCCTGGTTCATATTCGACATGTCGATGGGCTTTATCATACCTACTTTTTTGTTTCTGTTGTTCTTTTTCGATCTTTTCTAGAACATTTTGCCGAGTATCTTTTATACGTTTCAAAAAATCATTTACCTCGGTAACTTGACTAGCCGTAACTCCTAACGATACGTCTACCGGAAGTCGTGGTTCCCTACCATAAGTCAATAAAAAAGGGGATAGTCTAGTAGTTTCTTGGGGTGAACAGTTATAGTTGAAAGTAACTAGGCTGACATAAGTATCCCAGTCGTCTTGTTTTGTGGAAACATACATGGAAATCATAGTGGCAAGCGTACCGTTATAATGTTCCACCAATCCATTTGTTTTTGGATGGTAAGCGGTGGTAAAAGTAGGGTGACTACCAATTCCCCGCAATAATTCGGTAACCAGCGCAGACTTGAAGCACTGTCCCCTATCAGATATAATTTTTTCCGGACACCCATGACGACAAATAACGTTGTCCAGAAGGAAATCAGCTACATTTTTTGCTGTACCCTGCGGTACTGCCTTTGCCTCCGCCCATTTAGTGGCGTAATCAACCGCTGTAATTATGCACGTATTTCCCAATTTAGATTTCGGGAAAGGACCTAAAATGTCAATTCCGATTTGTTGAAAAGGTTCTCCTACTTGAATAGGTTGCAAAAGTCCGGGTTGAGCTCGAGGAACTATCTTTTTGTGTTGACAATGAGTGCAGGATTTAACATAATTTTCGATTTATTTATTCATGTTGTACCAAAAATAACGGTTTTTTATTTTCATGAGTGTTTTAGTGAGACCTAAATGTCCTCCACTTAGCGGATCATCGTGAAAACAAAGCAAAATCTCCTTTTTGATTTTTTCAGGGATGACTAATAACTTTGACGGTCCACTAGGGTTGAAATGTTTTTTATATAAAATGTCATTTTCTAGAATATAACTACGTGTTTTCTTCAACAATTTAGAATCAGCTGAGTTCGCATTTTTCATAGCGTTAATAATTTCCAACAATTGACTATCTGTTTTTTGCAACTCTGCGATGTCTTCGACCTCTAATTGTAACACCGGTATATCCATAGCATCGAAGTCATTTTCTGTTGGTGCAAATACAGGGTTTCTCGACAAAGCATCAGCGTCTAAATGCTTTTTACCGCTTTTGTGTATAATTTCGTATGTATAGTCTTGTAGCATGATTGCCCATCGTGCTAATCGTCCTGATAAGTTTTTATTTTTATGTAGATAACATAATGCGTGATGATCCACCACTACTTTGAATTCCCTACCCCATAAATAATGTCTGAAATATGAAATTCCATAAATGACCGATAACAGCTCCTTTTCCGTCGTGTTATACTTTATTTCCGGGGAGGACAATCGTCGCGACGCGAAAGCGATAGGATGCGTACCATTGCCGTCTGTTTGTAAGATAACCGCACCCACGCCATAGTTCGAGGCATCCGTATGGATTTCTATAGGGAGATCCGTACTAAAATGATGTAAAACCGGATAATTTATTAATTTCATTTTCAATTCATCGAAAGCCTTCTGTTCAACTTCTGTCCAAACGAATTTTCTACCTTTTCTTGTCAAAAGTGTGAGTGGTCTAGCTATATCAGCGAAACATTTTATAAACTTACGATAGTAATTACAAAGGCCTATAAATGATTGTACGTCCTTGACGTTTTCCGGGATTTTAAATTTAGTGATTGCCAAAAGTTTATCTTTGTCTGGGGCCAATCCTTCCGTACTCGCAACGTAACCCAAAATTTTGACCTCCTGAAATCCAAAAGAACATTTCGTTGGTTTTAATTTCAAGTTTGCCTGTCTGAATCTCTCTAACACTTTACGTAATTTGCCTAGATGGTCTTCAAAATTTTCTCCTTTGATCAAAACGTCGTCCAAATAAACTATACAAGTATTGTACTTTAATCCTAACAGCACCTGATCCATACATCTCTGGAAGCAGGCAGGACTAGAGGCTAAGCCGAACGGGAGTACCGTGAATTCGTAAAGCCCTTCAGGTATTATGAATGCAGTTTTGGGTCTATCTTTTTCAGCAATATTTATTTGCCAATATCCAGAAAACAAATCGAGCGTCGTAAAGAATTTTGAGCCCTCTAATGCTGACAATAAATCATCAATGACCGGTAGGGGATAAGCATCGCTCTTTATGCATTTGTTCAATTTCCTATAGTCCACGCAAAAGCGCCAAGAATCATCCTTTTTTCTAACAAGTACTACGGGTGAAGCCCATGGACTATAAGATTCCCTAATAATTCCTGCTTTTAACATTTCTCTGACTTGTTCACCTATAATCTCGCGTTCCCTCGTACTTAACCTATATGGCGGTAAGTGTACTGGATTCGCATGTCCTGTATCTATGGTCTGTTCGCATACGTTTGTCCTTCCTAGCTCGTAATTGCTGGTTGCGAATACATCTGCGTATTCATTCAATAACTCGAGCAGTTTTTGTTGATCTTTACTAGACAATTTATCATTTAATTTTATACCCATATCCGCAACTTCCGAATAAAAAATTCCTAGATCGTTAAGAACAACAGAACTTTGCTTTTCTTGATCATCCTGTATAGAACAGGGAAAAACATTATTCTTATTTTTTCCTAACACTTCTTCGACATTTTGTTCTATTAAATGTGAGCTATTCCTTATTTCTCTGTTTTCCTTGGCTATACCTAAACAAGTATTTTTATAAATTTCAATATCAATCCCTGTAGTGTTCGTTATACATAAATAACCCTTTTTGCGATTCATTTCCACAAGTTTCAAACCTCTGTTTCTCAGATAACTATAACATGGCTCAAATTCCATGTTTGCATCACATAAAACACATACTTTTGTCGTACTGAGCGACGGTAACTTTACATAGCCAGCGCAACGGATTTTATCGTCTTGAATGGGTGTTACATCAAAACAATTAGTTTTGTTTGCGAACGTGAAATGAAACCTTTCTTTGTTTAATTGAATTTTGATAGATTCCGTTATGAAATTTATTTCGGTTTTGTATTTCTTGTTAAAATCATTTCCGAGAATTACTTTATTTCCAAACTTATTTACTACTACGAATTCATGCTCCAACTCAACGTTGCCAATCTTAAACTTTAATAGAATTTTGCCAATAATCCATAGAAAACTCCCGCTTGCCGATTTCAATCTTAACTGACTCACATTTTCAAATTTTGTACCCTCTTTGAAAAAATTCGAATCTATCAGGCTTATTCCCGCCCCTGTATCACATATAAAATTCACATTGTGTTTAAAAATACTACCAGAAACTTCAATAGGTGCAGGAATATTTGTTTCTAACTGAAATATTTCGATTTTTTGCAACTCTCGTTTTTTTATTCTGCATGATCTCTTTTTATGTCCTAATTGATTACAATAAAAGCAACAGAAAACTGAATTTTGTTGAAAATGTTTTGCGTTGTTGCCACTAGAAAGGTCTAGCGGCTGGATGATTCGTTTTTTGAACAGTTTCTTGCATAATGGCCAGGTTTATTGCATTTGAAACAAACTACTCGCCCATCTGGCGTACGTTGTTCGTTTTTAACTTTGGAATCATAGTACGTTCTTTTCCTGTACCCATCACCGTTATCCTTTTTGAAATAATGCTGAGTGACTGACCTATTTTTTGGAAAGCTTTCCAACTGCTGAATTCTGCGCTTGAGCTCCTCCATCTCTTCTAAGGCTCCTTTGTTGGTCCTACTGCCTGGGTGATCTAGCCGGTGATCCTTCACCGTTGACGTCCCCGCTCCAACCATGAATTCGGTGGCTTCTATCTTCTTAAAGTTCCCTCTGAACTTCTCCATGGTGGTGTTGTCCATCAAGTTGACTTTCTCTAGGATCCTTGGTCGTAGTCCTCTTAGGATGAATCTTACTTTTTCTTCCTCCGGCATTGCCGCATTAACGTTGTGGCACAGCTTCGTCATTTCGTGAAAATAAGCCCAAACATCTTCCTTGTCACCTTGCGTTCTATTCAGTAATCTGAAATAGTTCTGCTCTTTCTCGGCCGCATTGTCAAAGGCTGATTTCAACCGTTCCTCAATGTTTTCAAAGGTAGTGCATTCTTCCTCGATTGTTTCGTAATAATCGAGAGCCGCTCCCTCGAGATAGCAAGGCAGCTGAATCATCTTCGTTGCTTCAGACCATCGATTTGCTCTTGCTGCTCTTTTGAAATTTTTTATAAATTCGGTTACATTTTCTCCTGATTTACCCGAAAATGTTTTCGGATTCACCGACGTATATACCTCATGAGGTGGTGCTTCGTCTGCCGGCATGTTCTTAATGCTGTTTGATGAACTTTCTGAATCGGTCTCAAAATCTTCGTCTTCTGAGGTCGACGTTTCGATAGGGGTTTCTTCTATCTTCTTACTCGGTTGCTGTTCCTTCTTCTTCTTTCCGAACCTCGTGAGCATCGATTTCAATTCACTTCGCCCGAGATTGCACGGCGCGTCCACCACTTGTTACGTTGGCTTTTGGGGGGCAAACTTATTCAGGGTATTGATAATAACTAGATACTTGGTTAGCGTATTCGCCAGTATAACCGTATAATTGATGACAGTTGAGTTGTTTGATGGTAGAATTACAACTGTGTTAGGTACATTTGATTATTCTATCAAGTCGAGTGCATGGTATCCCTCCGCACCCCGCACGCTTGCTGACGGAGTCAAAAGACGTCGTTGTTGGACTACACGACGAAGCATCGAGACAGTGGCGTATCGCGACAATATAGTGATACTTACCAGGTGACGATACTTCCGTTACACATACTAGCGACTGAATCGAACAGAATGTTGAATGGTTAGACGAAACGATAATTGTATCTGAGTTGTATTCGATGATATCGTGATGATGTTTATATAGCAATACTCACCAGGTAACTGGTCTTCCGTTTTACATACAAGCGACCGAATCGAGCAGAAGGTTGAATTCAGTATAGATTGAACAATCATCGTATCTGGGTTGTATTCGATTATGTTTATATAGTTATACTCACCAGGTGACTGTTCTTCCGTTATACATACGAGCGACTGAATTGAACAGAAGGTTGAATGGATAGTATATGGGTTGTATTCGATTATGATGGTATGCTGTGTATATAGTTATACACACTAGGAGACGGTATTCCCGTTTTACATACGAGCGACCGAAACGAAAAGAAAGTTGAATGGATAGACTGAACAATCAATGTATCTGGGTGGTATCCGATTATATCGCAATACTGTATATATAGTGATACTTACCAGGTGACGATACTTCCCATACACATACTAGCGACTGAATCGAACAGAATGTTGAATGGTTAGACGAAACGATAATTGTATCTGAGTTGTATTCGATGATATCGTGATGATGTTTATATAGCAATACTCACCAGGTAACTGTCCTTCCGTTTTACATACAAGCAACCGAATCGAACATAAGGTTGAATGGATAGATTGAACAATCATCGTATCTGAGTTGTATTCGATTATGTTTATATAGTTATACTCACCAGGTAACTGTTCTTTCGTTATACATACGAGCGACTGAATTGAACTGAAGGTTGAATGGATAGACTAAACAATGATCGTATCTGGGGTTGTATTCGATTATATCGTGATGATGTTCATATAGTTATACTCACCAGGTAACTGTTCTCCAGTTGAACATAAGAGCGACTGAACTGAACAGAAGGTTGAATGGATAGACTGAACAATCATCGTATCTGGGTTGTATTCGATTATTTCGTGATGATTATTATATATTATGTCTAACCAGGTAACTGTTCCTTCGTTATACATACTAGCAACCGAATCGAACATAAGGTTGAATGGATAGATTGAACAATCATTGTATCTGGGTTGTCTCCGATTATATCGTTATGTTGTATATTTAACTACACCTACCATGTAACGGTTCTTTCGTTACACATACGAGCGTCTGAATCGAACATAAGGTTGGATGGTTAGACGGAACGATAATTGTAACTATGTTGTATTCGATTATATCGTGATGACGTTCATATAGAAATACTCACCAGTTTACTGTTCTTTCGTTATACATACGAGCAACCGAATCGAACAGAAGGTTGAATGGATAGTATCTAGGTTGTATTCGATTATGATGTTATGCTGTGTATATAGTTATACACATAAGGTGACGGTATTCCCGTTTCACATACGAGCGACCGAAACGAACAGAAAGTTGAATGGATAGACTGAACAATCTATGTATCTGGGTGGTATCCGATTATATCGCAATACTGTATATATAGTGATACTTACCAGGTGACGGTACTTCCGTTACACATACTAGCGACTGAATCGAACAAAAGGTTAAATGGTTAGACGAAACGATAATTGTATCTTAGTTGTATTCGATGATATCGTGATGATGTTTATATAGCAATACTCACCAGGTAACTGTCCTTCCGTTTCACATACATGCGACCGAATCGAGCAGAAGGTTAAATGGATAGATTGAACAATCATCGTATCTGAGTTGTATTCGATTATGTTTATATAGATATACTCACCAGGTACCTGTTCTTCCGATATACATACGAGCAACCGAATCGAACATAAGGTTGAATGGATAGATTGAACAATCATCGTATCTGAGTTGTATTCGATTATGTTTATATAGTTATACTCACCAGGTAACTGTTCTTCCGTTATACATACGAGCGACTGAATTGAACTGAAGGTTGAATGGATAGACTGAACAATCATCGTATCTGGGTTGTATTCGATTATTTCGTGATGATTATTATATATTATGTCTAACCAGGTAACTGTTCTTTCGTTATACATACTAGCAACCGAATCGATCATAAGGTTGAATGGATAGATTGAACAATCATTGTATCTGGGTTGTCTCCGATTATATCGTTATGTTGTATATTTAACTACACCTACCATGTAACGGTTCTTTCGTTACACATACGAGCGTCTGAATCGAACATAAGGTTGGATGGTTAGACGGAACGATAATTGTAACTAAGTTGTATTCGATTATATCGTGATGACGTTCATATAGAAATACTCACCAGGTTACTGTTCTTCCGTTATACATACGAGCGACTGAATTGAACAGAAGGTTGAATGGATAGTATATGGGTTGTATTCGATTATGATGTTATGCTGTGTATATAGTTATACACACTAGGAGACGGTATTCCCGTTTTACATACGAGCGACCGAAACGAAAAGAAAGTTGAATGGATAGACTGAACAATCAATGTATCTGGGTGGTATCCGATTATATCGCAATATTGTATATATAGTGATACTTACCATGTGACGATACTTCCGTTACACATACTAGCGACTGAATCGAACAGAATGTCGAATGGTTAGACGAAACGATAATTGTATCTGAGTTGTATTCGATGATATCGTGATGATGTTTATATAGCAATACTCACCAGGTAACTGTCCTTCCGTTTTACATACAAGCGACCGAATCGAGCAGAAGGTTAAATGGATAGATCGAACAATCATCGTATCTGAGTTGTATTCGATTATGTTTATATAGATATACTCACCAGGTACCTGTTCTTCCGATATACATACGAGCAACCGAATCGAACATAAGGTTGAATGGATAGATTGAACAATCATCGTATCTGAGTTGTATTCGATTATGTTTATATAGTTAAACTCACCAGGTAACTGTTCTTCCGTTATACATACGAGCGACTGAATTGAACTGAAGGTTGAATGGATAGACTAAACAATGATCATATCTGGGGTTGTATTCGATTATATCGTGATGATGTTCATATAGTTATACTCTCCAGGTAACTGTTCTCCAGTTATACATAAGAGCGACTGAACTGAACAGAAGGTTGAATGGATAGACTGAACAATCATCGTATCTGGGTTGTGTTCGATTATTTCGTGATGATTATTATATATTATGTCTTACCAGGTAACTGTTCTTTCGTTATACATACTAGCAACCGAATCGAACATAAGGTTGAATGGATAGATTGAACAATCATTGTATCTGGGTTGTCTTCGATTATATCGTTATGTTGTATATTTAACTACACCTACCATGTAACGGTTCTTTAGTTACACATTCGAGCGTCTGAATCGAACATAAGGTTGGATGGTTAGACGGAACGATAATTGTAATTAAGTTTTATTCGATTATATCGTGATGACGTTCATATAGAAATACTCACCAGGTAACTGTTCTTTCGTTATACATACGAGCAATCGAATCGAACAGAAGGTTGAATGGATAGTATCTGGGTTGTATTCGATTATGATGTTATGCTGTGTATATAGTTATACAGGTGACGGTATTCCCGTTTCACATACGAGCGACCGAAACGAACAGAAAGTTGAATGGACAAACTAAACAATCAATGTATCTGGGTGGTATCCGATTATATCGCAATACTGTATATATAGTGATACTTACCAGGTGACGGTACTTCCGTTACACATACTAGCGACTGAATCGAACAAAAGGTTAAATGGTTAGACGAAACGATAATTGTATCTGAGTTGTATTCGATGATATCGTGATGATGTTCATATAGCAATACTCACCAGGTAACTGTTCTTCCGTTTTACATACAAGCGACCGAATCGAGCAGAAGGTTGAATTCAGTATAGATTGAACAATCATCGTATCTGGGTTGTATTCGATTATGTTTATATAGGTATACTCACCAGGTAACTGTTCTTCCGTTATACATACGAGCGAATGAATTGAACAGAAGGTTGAATGGATAGTATATGGGTTGTATTCGATTATAATGTTATAATGTGTATATAGTTATACACACTAGGAGACGGTATTCCCGCTTTTCATACGAGCGACCGAAATGAAAAGATAGTTGAATGGATAGACTGAACAATCAATGTATCTGGGTGGTATCCGATTATATCGCAATACTGTATATATAGTGATACTTACCAGGTGACGATACTTCCGTTACACAAACTAGCGACTGAATCGAACAGAATGTTGAATGGTTAGACGAAACGATAATTGTATCTGAGTTGTATTTGATGATATCGTGATGATGTTTATATAGCAATACTCACCAGGTTACTGTTCTTTCGTTATACATACGAGCAACCGAATCGAACAGAAGGTTGAATGGATAGTATCTGGGTTGTATTCGATTATGATGTTATGCTGTGTATATAGTTATACACATAAGGTGACGGTATTCCCGTTTCACATACGAGCGACCGAAACGAACAGAAAGTTGAATGGATAGACTGAACAATCAATGTATCTGGGTGGTATCCGATTATATCGCAATACTGTATATATAGAGATACTTACCAGGTGACGGTACTTCCGTTACACATACTAGCGACTGAATCGAACAGAAGGTTAAATGGTTAGACGAAACGATAATTGTATCTGAGTTGTATTCGATGATATCGTGATGATGTTTATATAGCAATACTCACCAGGTAACTGTCCTTCCGTTTTACATACAAGCGGCCGAATCGAGCAGAAGGTTAAATGGATAGATTGAACAATCATCATATCTGAGTTGTATTCGATTATGTTTATATAGATATACTCACCAGGTACCTGTTCTTCCGATATACATACGAGCAACCGAATCGAACATAAGGTTGAATGGATAGATTGAACAATCATCGTATCTGAGTTGTATTCGATTATGTTTATATAGTTATACTCACCAGGTAACTGTTCTTCCGTTATACATACGAGCGACTGAATTGATCTGAAGGTAGAATGGATAGACTAAACAATGATCGTATCTGGGGTTGTATTCGATTATATCGTGATGATGTTCATATAGTTATACTCACCAGGTAACTGTTCTCCAGTAATACATAAGAGCGACTGAACTGAACAGAAGGTTGAATGGATAGACTGAACAATCATCGTATCTGGGTTGTATTCGATTATTTCGTGATGATTATTATATATTATGTCTTACCAGGTAACTGTTCTTTCGTTATACATACTAGCAACCGAATCGAACATAAGGTTGAATGGATAGATTGAACAATCATTGTATCTGGATTGTCTCCGATTATATCGTTATGTTGTATATTTAACTACACCTACCATGTAACGGTTCTTTCATTACACATACGAGCGTCTGAATCGAACATAAGGTTGGATGGTTAGACGGAACGATAATTGTAACTAAGTTGTATTCGATTATATCGTGATGACGTTCATATAGAAATACTCACCAGGTTACTGTTCTTTCGTTATACATACGAGCAACGGAATCGAACAGAAGGTTGAATGGATAGTATCTGGGTTGTATTCGATTATGATGTGATGCTGTGAATATAGTTATACACATAAGGTGACAATATTCCCGTTTCACATACGAGCGACCGAAACGAACAGAAAGTTGAATGGATAGACTGAACAATCAATGTATCTGGGTGGTATCCGATTATATCGCAATACTGTATATATAGTGATACTTACCAGGTGACGGTACTTCCGTTACACATACTAGCGACTGAATCGAACAGAAGGTTAAATGGTTAGACGAAACGATAATTGTATCTGAGTTGTATTCGATGATATCGTGATGATGTTTATATAGCAATACTCACCAGGTTACTGTTTATTCGTTATACATACGAGCAACCGAATCGAACAGAAGGTTGAATGGATAGTATCTGGGTTGTATTCGATTATGATGTTATGCTGTGTATATAGTTATACACATAAGGTGACGGTATTCCC
Organism: Chrysomela aeneicollis; assembly: GCA_029955515.1. Taxonomy (NCBI): domain Eukaryota; kingdom Metazoa; phylum Arthropoda; class Insecta; order Coleoptera; family Chrysomelidae; genus Chrysomela; species Chrysomela aeneicollis. The sequence continues at coordinate 22,385,540 of JARUHQ010000001.1, read as the reverse complement.
GTTTCACATACGAGCGACCGAAACGAACAGAAAGTTGAATGGATAGACTGAACAATCAATGTATCTGGGTGGTATCCGATTATATCGCAATACTGTATATATAGTGATACTTACCAGGTGACGGTACTTCCGTTACACATACTAGCGACTGAATCGAACAGAAGGTTAAATGGTTAGACGAAACGATAATTGTATCTGAGTTGTATTCGATGATATCGTGATGATGTTTATATAGCAATACTCACCAGGTAACTGTCCTTCCGTTTTACATACAAGCGACCGAATCGAGCAGAAGGTTAAATGGATAGATTGAACGATCATCGTATCTGAGTTGTATTCGATTATGTTTATATAGATATACTCACCAGGTACCTGTTCTTCCGACATACATACGAGCAACCGAATCGAACATAAGGTTGAATGGATAGATTGAACAATCATCGTATCTGAGTTGTATTCGATTATGTTTATATATGTTATGCTGTATATATAGTTATACACATAAGGTGACGGTATTCCCGTTTCACATACGAGCGACCGAAACGAACAGAAAGTTGAATGGATAGACTGAACAATCAATGTATCTGGGTGGTATCCGATTATATCGCAATACTGTATATATAGTGATACTTACCAGGTGACGGTACTTCCGTTACACATACTAGCGACTGAATCGAACAAAAGGTTAAATGGTTAGACGAAACAATAATTGTATCTGAGTTGTATTCGATGATATCGTGATGATGTTTATATAGCAATACTCACCAGGTAACTGTTCTTCCGTTTTACATACAAGTGACCGAATCGAGCAGAAGGTTAAATGGATAGATTGAACAATCATCGTATCTGAGTTGTATTCGATTATGTTTATATAGATATACTCACCAGGTACCTGTTCTTCCGATATACGTACGAGCAACCGAATCGAACATAAGGTTGAATGGATAGATTGAACAATCATCGTATCTGAGTTGTATTCGATTATGTTTATATAGTTATACTCACCAGGTAACTGTTCTTCCGTTATACATACGAGCGACTGAATTGAACTGAAGGTTGAATGGATAGACTAAACAATGATCGTATCTGGGGTTGTATTCGATTATATCGTGATGATGTTCATATAGTTATACTCTCCAGGTAACTGTTCTCCAGTTATACATAAGAGCGACTGAACTGAACAGAAGGTTGAATGGATAGACTGAACAATCATCGTATCTGGGTTGTATTCGATTATTTCGTGATGATTATTATATATTATGTCTAACCAGGTAACTGTTCTTTCGTTATACATACTAGCAACCGAATCGAACATAAGGTTGAATGGATAGATTGAACAATCATTGTATCTGGGTTGTCTCCGATTATATCGTTATGTTGTATATTTACCTACACCTACCATGTAACGGTTCTTTCGTTACAAATACGAGCGTCTGAATCGAACATAAGGTTGGATGGTTAGACGGAACGATAATTGTAACTAAGTTGTATTCGATTATATCGTGATGACGTTCATATAGAAATACTCACCAGGTTACTGTTCTTTCGTTATACATACGAGCAACCGAATCGAACAGAAGGTTGAATGGATAGTATCTGGGATGTATTCGATTATTATGTTATGCTGTGTATATAGTTATACACATAAGGTGACGGTATTCCCGTTTCACATACGAGCGACCGAAACGAACAGAAAGTTGAATGGATAGACTGAACAATCAATGTATCTGTATATATAGTGATACTTACCAGGTGACGGTACTTCCGTTACACATACTAGCGACTGAATCGAACAGAAGGTTAAATGGTTAGACGAAACGATAATTGTATCTGAGTTGTATTCGATGATATCGTGATGATGTTTATATAGCAATACTCACCAGGTAACTGTTCTTCCGTTTTACATACAAGCGACCGAATCGAGCAGAAGGTTGAATTCAGTATAGATTGAACAATCATCGTATCTGGGTTGTATTCGATTATGTTTATATAGTTATACTCACCAGGTAACTGTTCTTCCGTTATACATACGAGCGACTGAATTGAACAGAAGGTTGAATGGATAGTATATGGGTTGTATTCGATTATGATGTTATGCTGTGTATATAGTTATACACACTAGGAGACGGTATTCCCGTTTTACATACGAGCGACCGAAACAAAAAGAAAGTTGAATGGATAGACTGAACAATCAATGTATCTGGGTGATATCCGATTATATCGCAATACTGTATATATAGTGATACTTACCAGGTGACGGTACTTCCGTTACACATACTAGCGACTGAATCGAACAGAAGGTTAAATGGTTAGACGAAACGATAATTGTATCTGAGTTGTATTCGATGATATCGTGATGATGTTTATATAGCAATACTCACCAGGTAACTGTTCTTCCGTTTTACATACAAGCGACCGAATCGAGCAGAAGGTTGAATTCAGTATAGATTGAACAATCATCGTATCTGGGTTGTATTCGATTATGTTTATATAGTTATACTCACCAGGTAACTGTTCTTCCGTTATACATACGAGCGACTGAATTGAACAGAAGGTTGAATGGATAGTATATGGGTTGTATTCGATTATGATGTTATGCTGTGTATATAGTTATACACACTAGGAGACGGTATTCCCGTTTTACATACGAGCGACCGAAACAAAAAGAAAGTTGAATGGATAGACTGAACAATCAATGTATCTGGGTGATATCCGATTATATCGCAATACTGTATATATAGTGATACTTACCAGGTGACGATACTTCCGTTACACAATCTAGCGACTGAATCGAACAGAATGTTGAATGGTTAGACGAAACGATAATTGTATCTGAGTTGTATTCGATGATATCGTGATGATGTTTATATAGCAATACTCACCAGGTAACTATTCTTCCGTTTTACATACAAGCGACCGAATCGAGCAGAAGGTTGAATTCAGTATAGATTGAACAATCATCGTATCTGGGTTGTATTCGATTATGTTTATATAGTTATACTCACCAGGTAACTGTTCTTCCGTTATACATACGAGCGACTGAATTGAACAGAAGGTTGAATGGATAGTATATGGGTTGTATTCGATTATGATGTTATGCTGTGTATATAGTTATACACACTAGGAGACGGTATTCCCGTTTTACATACGAGCGACCGAAACGGAAAGAAAGTTGAATGGATAGACTGAACAATCAATGTATCTGGGTGGTATCCGATTATATCGCAATACTGTATATATAGTGATACTTACCAGGTGACGATACTTCCGTTATACATACTAGCGACTGAATCGAACAGAATGTTGAATGGTTAGACGAAACGATAATTGTATCTGAGTTGTATTCGATGATATCGTGATGATGTTTATATAGCAATACTCACCAGGTAACTGTCCTTCCGTTTTACATACAAGGGACCGAATCGAGCAGAAGGTTAAATGGATAGATTGAACAATCATCGTATCTGAGTTGTATTCGATTATGTTTATATAGATATACTCACCAGGTACCTGTTCTTCCGATATACATACGAGCAACCGAATCGAACATAAGGTTGAATGGATAGATTGAACAATCATCGTATCTGAGTTGTATTCGATTATGTTTATATAGTCATACTCACCAGGTAACTGTTTTTCCGTTATACATACGAGCGACTGAATTGAACTGAAGGTTGAATGGATAGACTAAACAATTATCGTATCTGGGGTTGTATTCGATTATATCGTGATGATGTTCATATAGTTATACTCACCAGGTAACTGTTCTCCAGTTATACATAAGAGCGACTGAACTGAACAGAAGGTTGAATGGATAGACTGAACAATCATCGTATCTGGGTTGTATTCGATTATTTCGTGATGATTATTATATATTATGTCTAACCAGGTAACTGTTCTTTCGTTATACATACTAGCAACCGAATCGAACATAAGGTTGAATGGATAGATTGAACAATCATTGTATCTGGGTTGTCTCCGATTATATCGTTATGTTGTATATTTAACAACACCTACAATGTAACGGTTCTTTCGTTACACATACGAGCGTCTGAATCGAACATAAGGTTGGATGGTTAGACGGAACGATAATTGTAACTAAGTTGTATTCGATTATATCGTGATGACGTTCATATAGAAATACTCACCAGGTTACTGTTCTTTCGTTATACAAACGAGCAACCGAATTGAACAGAAGGTTGAATGGATAGTATCTGGGTTGTATTCGATTATGATGTTATGCTGTGTATATAGTTATACACATTAGGTGACGGTATTCCCATTTCACATACGAGCGATCGAAACGAACAGAAAGTTGAATGGATAGACTGAACAATCAATGTATCTGTATATATAGTGATACTTACCAGGTGACGGTACTTCCGTTACACATACTAGCGACTGAATCGAACAGAAGGTTAAATGGTTAGACGAAACGATAATTGTATCTGAGTTGTATTCGAAGATATCGTGATGATGTTTATATAGCAATACTCACCAGGTAACTGTTCTTCCGTTTACATACAAGCGACCGAATCGAGCAGAAGGTTGAATTCAGTATAGATTGAACAATCATCGTATCTGGGTTGTATTCGATTATGTTTATATAGTTATACTCACCAGGTAACTGTTCTTTCGTTATACATACGAGCGACTGAATTGAACAGAAGGTTGAATGGATAGTATATGGGTTGTATTCGATTATGATGTTATGCTGTGTATATAGTTATACACACTAGGAGACGGTATTCCCATTTTACATACGAGCGACCGAAACAAAAAGAAAGTTGAATGGATAGACTGAACAATCAATGTATCTGGGTGGTATCCGATTATATCGCAATACTGTATATATAGTGATACTTACCAGGTGACGATACTTCCGTTACACAATCTAGCGACTGAATCGAACAGAATGTTGAATGGTTAGACGAAACGATAATTGTATCTGAGTTGTATTCGATGATATCGTGATGATGTTTATATAGCAATACTCACCAGGTAACTGTCCTTCCGTTTTACATACAAGCGACCGAATCGAGCAAAAGGTTAAATGGATAGATTGAACAATCATCGTATCTGAGTTGTATTCGATTATGTTTATATAGATATACTCACCAGGTACCTGTTCTTCCGATATACATAGGAGCAACCGAATCGAACATAAGGTTGAATGGATAGATTGAACAATCATCGTATCTGAGTTGTATTCGATTATGTTTATATATGTTATGCTGTATATATAGTTATACACATAAGGTGACGGTATTCCCGTTTCACATACGAGCAACCAAAACGAACAGAAAAATGAATGGATAGACTGAACAATCAATGTATCTGGGTGGTATCCGATTATATCGCAATACTGTATATATAGTGATACTTACCAGGTGACGGTACTTCCGTTACACATACTAGCGACTGAATCGAACAGAAGGTTAAATGGTTAGACGAAACGATAATTGTATCTGAGTTGTATTCGATGATATCGTGATGAAGTTTATATAGCAATACTCACCAGGTAACTGTTCTTCCGTTTTACATACAAGCGACCGAATCGAGCAGAAGGTTGAATTCAGTATAGATTGAACAATCATCGTATCTGGGTTGTATTCGATTATGTTTATATAGTTATACTCACCAGGTAACTGTTCTTCTGTTATACATACGAGCGACTGAATTGAACAGAAGGTTGAATGGATAGTATATGGGTTGTATTCGATTATGATGTTATGCTGTGTATATAGTTATACACACTAGGAGACGGTATTCCCGTTTGTATTCGATGATATCGTGATGATGTTTATATAGCAATACTCACCAGGTAACTGTTCTTCCGTTTTACATACAAGCGACCGAATCGAGCAGAAGGTTGAATTCAGTATAGATTGAACAATCATCGTATCTGGGTTGTATTCGATTATGTTTATATAGTTATACTCACCAGGTAACTGTTCTTCCGTTATACATACGAGCGACTGAATTGAACAGAAGGTTGAATGGATAGTATATGGGTTGTATTCGATTATGATGTTATGCTGTGTATATAGTTATACACACTAGGAGACGGTATTCCCGTTTTACATACGAGCGACCGAAACGAAAAGAAAGTTGAATGGATAGACTGAACAATCAATGTATCTGGGTGGTATCCGATTATATCGCAATACTGTATATATAGTGATACTTACCAGGTGACGATACTTCCGTTATACATACTAGCGACTGAATCGAACAGAATGTTGAATGGTTAGACGAAACGATAATTGTATCTGAGTTGTATTCGATGATATCGTGATGATGTTTATATAGCAATACTCACCAGGTAACTGTCCTTCCGTTTTACATACAAGCGACCAAATCGAGCAGAAGGTTAAATGGATAGATTGAACAATCATCGTATCTGAGTTGTATTCGATTATGTTTATATAGATATACTCACCAGGTACCTGTTCTTCCGATATACATACGAGCAACCGAATCGAACATAAGGTTGAATGGATAGATTGAACAATCATCGTATCTGAGTTGTATTCGATTATGTTTATATAGTTATACTCACCAGGTAACTGTTCTTCCGTTATACATACGAGCGACTGAATTGAACTGAAGGTTAAATGGATAGACTAAACAATTATCGTATCTGGGGTTGTATTCGATTATATCGTGATGATGTTCATATAGTTATACTCACCAGGTAACTGTTCTCCAGTTATACATAAGAGCGACTGAACTGAACAGAAGGTTGAATGGATAGACTGAACAATCATCGTATCTGGGTTGTATTCGATTATTTCGTGATGATTATTATATATTATGTCTAACCAGGTAACTGTTCTTCCGTTATACATAAGAGCGACTGAACTGAACAGAAGGTTGAATGGATAGATTGAACAATCATTGTATCTGGGTTGTCTCCGAATATATCGTTATGTTGTATATTTAACTACACCTACCATGTAACGGTTCTTTCGTTACACATACGAGCGTCTGAATCGAACATAAGGTTGGATGGTTAGACGGAACGATAATTGTAACTAAGTTGTATTCGATTATATCGTGATGACGTTCATATAGAAATACTCACCAGGTTACTGTTCTTTCGTTATACATACGAGCAACCGAATCGAACAGAAGGTTGAATGGATAGTATCTGGGTTGTATTCGATTATGATGTTATGCTGTGTATATAGTTATACACATAAGGTGACGGTATTCCCGTTTCACATACGAGCGACCGAAACGAACAGAAAGTTGAATGGATAGACAGAACAATCAATGTATCTGGGTGGTATCCGATTATATCGCAATACTGTATATATAGTGATACTTACCAGGTGACGGTACTTCCGTTGCACATACTAGCGACTGAATCGAACAGAAGGTTAAATGGTTAGACGAAACGATAATTGTATCTGAGTTGTATTCGATGATATCGTGATGATGTTTATATAGCAATACTCACCAGGTAACTGTTCTTCCGTTTTACATACAAGCGACCGAATCGAGCAGAAGGTTGAATTCAGTATAGATTGAACAATCATCGTATCTGGGTTTTATTCGATTATGTTTATATAGTTATACTCACCAGGTAACTGTTCTTCCGTTATACATACGAGCGACTGAATTGAACAGAAGGTTGAATGGATAGTATATGGGTTGTATTCGATTATGATGTTATGCTGTGTATATAGTTATACACACTAGGAGACGGTATTCCCGTTTTACATACGAGCGACCGAAACAAAAAGAAAGTTGAATGGATAGACTGAACAATCAATGTATCTGGGTGGTATCCGATTATATCGCAATACTGTATATATAGTGATACTTACCAGGTGACGATACTTCCGTTACACAATCTAGCGACTAAATCGAACAGAATGTTGAATGGTTAGACGAAACGATAATTGTATCTGAGTTGTATTCGATGATATCGTGATGATGTTTATATAGCAATACTCACCAGGTAACTGTTCTTCCGTTTTACATACAAGCGACCGAATCGAGCAGAAGGTTGAATTCAGTATAGATTGAACAATCATCGTATCTGGGTTGTATTCGATTATGTTTATATAGTTATACTCACCAGGTAACTGTTCTTCCGTTATACATACGAGCGACTGAATTGAACAGAAGGTTGAATGGATAGTATATGGGTTGTATTCGATTATGATGTTATGCTGTGTATATAGTTATACACACTAGGAGACGGTATTCCCGTTTTACATACGAGCGACCGAAATGAAAAGAAAGTTGAATGGATAGACTGAACAATCAATGTATCTGGGTGGTATCCGATTATATCGCAATACTGTATATATAGTGATACTTACCAGGTGACGATACTTCCGTTATACATACTAGCGACTGAATCGAACAGAATGTTGAATGGTTAGACGAAACGATAATTGTATCTGAGTTGTATTCGATGATATCGTGATGATGTTTATATAGCAATACTCACCAGGTAACTGTCCTTCCGTTTTACATACAAGCGACCGAATCGAGCAGAAGGTTAAATGGATAGATTGAACAATCATCGTATCTGAGTTGTATTCGATTATGTTTATATAGATATACTCACCAGGTACCTGTTCTTCCGATATACATACGAGCAACCGAATCGAACATTAGGTTGAATGGATAGATTGAACAATCATCGTATCTGAGTTGTATTCGATTATGTTTATATAGTTATACTCACCAGGTAACTGTTCTTCCGTTATACATACGAGCGACTGAATTGAACTGAAGGTTGAATGGATAGACTAAACAATTATCGTATCTGGGGTTGTATTCGATTATATCGTGATGATGTTCATATAGTTATACTCACCAGGTAACTGTTCTCCAGTTATACATAAGAGCGACTGAACTGAACAGAAGGTTGAATGGATAGACTGAACAATCATCGTATCTGGGTTGTATTCGATTATTTCGTGATGATTATTATATATTATGTCTAACCAGGTAACTGTTCTTCCGTTATACATAAGAGCGACTGAACTGAACAGAAGGTTGAATGGATAGATTGAACAATCATTGTATCTGGGTTGTCTCCGATTATATCGTTATATTGTATATTTAACTACACCTACCATGTAACGGTTCTTTCGTTACAAATACGAGCGTCTGAATCGAACATAAGGTTGGATGGTTAGACGGAACGATAATTGTAACTAAGTTGTATTCGATTATATCGTGATGACGTTCATATAGAAATACTCACCAAGTTACTGTTCTTTCGTTATACATACGAGCAACCGAATCGAACAGAAGGTTGAATGGATAGTATCTGGGTTGTATTCGATTATGATGTTATGCTGTGTATATAGTTATACACATAAGGTGACGGTATTCCCGTTTCACATACGAGCGACCGAAACGAACAGAAAGTTGAATGGATAGACTGAACAATCAATGTATCTGGGTGGTATCCGATTATATCGCAATACTGTATATATAGTGATACTTACCAGGTGACGGTACTTCCGTTACACATACTAGCGACTGAATCGAACAGAAGGTTAAATGGTTAGACGAAACGATAATTGTATCTGAGTTGTATTCGATGATATCGTGATGATGTTTATATAGCAATACTCACCAGGTAACTGTTCTTCCGTTTTACATACAAGCGACCGAATCGAGCAAAAGGTTGAATTCAGTATAGATTGAACAATCATAGTATCTGGGTTGTATTCGATTATGTTTATATAGTTATACTCACCAGGTAACTGTTCTTCCGTTATACATACGAGCGACTGAATTGAACAGAAGGTTGAATGGATAGTATATGGGTTGTATTCGATTATGATGTTATGCTGTGTATATAGTTATACACACTAGGAGACGGTATTCTCGTTTTACATACGAGCGACCGAAACAAAAAGAAAGTTGAATGGATAGACTGAACAATCAATGTATCTGGGTGGTATCCGATTATATCGCAATACTGTATATATAGTGATACTTACCAGGTGACGATACTTCCGTTACACATACTAGCGACTGAATCGAACAGAATATTGAATGGTTAGACGAAACGATAATTGTATCTCAGTTGTATTCGATGATATCGTGATGATGTTTATATAGCAATACTCACCAGGTTACTGTTTTTTCGTTATACATACGAGCAACCGAATCGAACAGAAGGTTGAATGGATAGTATCTGGGTTGTATTCGATTATGATGTTATGCTGTGTATATAGTTATACACATAAGGTGACGGTATTCCCGTTTCACATACGAGCGACCGAAACGAACAGAAAGTTGAATAGATAGACTGAACAATCAATGTATCTGGGTGGTATCCGATTATAACGCAATACTGTATATATAGTGATACTTACCAGGTGACGGTACTTTCGTTACACATACTAGCGACTGAATCGAACAGAAGGTTAAATGGTTAGACGAAACGATAATTGTATCTGAGTTGTATTCGATGATATCGTGATGATGTTTATATAGCAATACTCACCAGGTAACTGTTCTTCCGTTTTACATACAAGCGACCGAATCGAGCAGAAGGTTGAATTCAGTATAGATTGAACAATCATCGTATCTGGGTTGTATTCGATTATGTTTATATAGTTATACTCACCAGGTAACTGTTCTTCCGTTATACATACGAGCGACTGAATTGAACAGAAGGTTGAATGGATAGTTTATGGGTTGTATTCGATTATGATGTTATGCTGTGTATATAGTTATACACACTAGGAGACGGTATTCCCGTTTTACATACGAGCGACCGAAACAAAAAGAAAGTTGAATGGATAGACTGAACAATCAATGTATCTGGGTGGTATCCGATTATATCGCAATACTGTATATATAGTGATATAGAGTTCAAAAGCCTAGTATGTATAGTATGTTTGAATGTTTTCCATAGAAGTTGTTTGGAGAGGGATTTTAAGGAAGCTATTAAATTGGATGGACACAGAATATTTTGTACTGCGCAGTGTCAAAATGAAAGAATTAAACAAGAAGACAAGGAAAAACATTACGAAGAAGAAATTAGAAGATTACAGAAAATATTAGAGGAAAAGGACACTTATATTCAGCGGAGAAAAAGAGATAGCCAAACCTATGAGCATTTGGTTTTAGAAGCAGAAACAACATTTGTTAAGAAACTTGAGAATCATCAAAAACAAATTAATATACTGAAAAACAAATTACACACATCGGAGAAGTTGAATGAAGAATATGGCGAAAAAGAATTAGATAAGGATGATCAAATATCAAAATTAAATGTAGAATTAGAGGAATTAAAAGAAATGTGCAGAAATATGGTTTCTACGATAAGAATATTGGAGAATGAGAATGCCACTTATTCAATGAAGATGAAAGATATTGAAAAGAAATCAGAAGATAAAATTGAATTACTAAATAAAAAAGTTGAAGTATTAAATCGTTTGAATGAGGTACGGAAGGAAAATGAAACTGGACATATGCAAATAATAGAAGAAACAAAAATAAGAAATGATGAGATAAACAATAGCATTAGAGTAATAGTTGAAGAAAACAATAAAAAAGAAACTAGTAATCAGGAGAAAGAGAATATATCAAAAATAAAAAATGAACAAAGGAACAAAATTCTGATATTATCGGATGAAACAAGAAGAGGTCTGGGAAATTCACTAACAATGAACCTGAATAGTAGACATTGGAGAGTGGAAAGCATCAGGAAACCAGGGGCTACATTAGAAAAAGTGATTGAAGACATTGAGGCATTAAGTAGTAATTATAATATGCATGACTACGTTTTAATTTCAGCAGGGTTCAATAATTTTAAACAGGGAAATTATCCGACTATGAAATTATTAAAGGAAAAAATAAAAAAAAATTCTCATACAAATATCATTTTCACAAGTGTTCCAACTAGTAGACTGAATGTAAATGACAAATTATATGTTCACGATTTCAATAAGAATTTAGAGAATTATATTCTTAGATTGGAAACACTTTCACCAAGAAAATTAGGATGGATAGATATAACTGACACAAGGGGAAGATTATTAAATAAGCTTAAAATGAGTGAAATTATACAGAAAGAAATACAAAGAAAAAAGTGTTGCAATTTGATATTTATAAATAATGAAGAAAGACAAAGTGTTAAAAAACAAATATATGAGAGTTCAGAAGGTAAAGGTAATACAAATGACAATCATTCAGCAAGTACAAATCGTTTTTTAGGAATAGAAATGAATCAAAAAACGGTGGTGATCTAGGAAACTGTTGTTTCCTCTTATATTTGAATTCTCAAAGTCTGACTGCACATTTTGAAGAAATTAAAAAATATGTAATTGAGAAAAAACCATTAATTGTATGTCTAACAGAAACACATGTGACTGCTGATATTTACGATAGTGATATTGCTTTACAGAGTTTTAATTTATATAGAGTAAATAGTAATAGTAGACACACTGGAGGGGCAATCATTTATACTAGTCAATGCTTAATAGTTACAGAAGTGAAACGAGAATGTATAGTAAATGTGCTATACCGATACGGGCTCATTTTGACCACTTTTCCCATGTTATTTCCCATAAGAAAATTTAAGCTCGAAAATAGCAAAAATTGTCTCGTTTTTATTTGTCAGTCGACAGAGTATTGTAAGTGTGTTATGAGGAGGGTAACGGATTATAGGAAGGGTGACTAACCTTCATCATTATCCTGAGGAGGAGGGAGGAAAGGAATATAAAAACATGTTATATATATATATATATATTTATTCATTCAAAATGAGATATAATATTATTCTAGAGATATATCATTCAAATCCTCGGATGATCATCAATTGAATAGTGTCCCCACGGTAAAGTTTCATCGGTTCCAGGGATGATATACCTTTTATCATCGTTTGGACTGAGAGCAATCTTCTCTTGCATGATTGAATAAACCTGATGTTTATCAGACCTTATCAAATTTTGTGTAATAGTTTTCTGCTTCCAATTATCCAAACACTCAAAGTAATCAGCAAAGGTAATTCTCGTTTTTACTACAGATGACTTTACACCTTTTGCCTTCTTAGTTACACCGAGATTTTTCAGAATATTCTCGATTTCAAAATCATCATATCCCCTTTCCATTAGATCCTTCCGTTTCTCCATTATAGTATCTTCGGTAGTTAAAATTTTAGTTGAATACAGCTCAGATCTCAAGCCGACGTAGCCAATCATCGGGACTCCGTTGTGTTCGTCCTTCATCATTCCTAGTACCTTCTTATTAACTTGTGGAATATCAAAGATGTTGGTTGGATGATAATCAGAAGTATCGAAACGTTGATGGCAATCTCTCCTCATTATTTTATATGGATCTTGACTTCTGATTTCATAAATTAGGCTGTCAGTATCAGTGTAGAGAACAGAGCAATCAGAAAATACGCTGGACATATAGTCGTAGTGAAAGTTGTATAAAGTAGTCTTTGCTAGATCTAAAATAGCTTGACCAACGTAAATAGGTTTATTGAGATATATTTCCAGCTTCCTCAGCTCAACAGCAATCAAACTCTCATTGAAAACAGTACAATTCTTAAACTCCGGTTTCGAGATATATGCCTCTGCCCCATATCTTCCACCCCACTGTGTCAGAAGCCTAACATTCACCCTTTTCCTAATATTTTCCATCGTCTTTCCAAAGACAGCATTATTCATGAGCTTGAAAAGATTTTTTTCGAATTCATTTTTTGCTTGCTTACGGAGGTCTGTGTTCAGATCAATGTAGGATTTCAGCCATGGAGCTTGCCTGAATCGAAGAACCCGATGGATCTTCTTCAACACCAAACCATGTGCTAACGCCTGTTTCAGTGCTCGATAGTGGATAACATATTTCTCTTTAGAGCGAAGGGTTGCCATCAATTTGATGTTTCCTCGCACCGACTTCGAAGGCATTCCAGTTTTAAGATCAATATGTTGAGGGCAGAAGGGTATATCTTTATGCATATCGTGGAGGTTTTGAGGATATTCTAAATCCACTTCAAACATATATCCCTCATGAGCATCGTCCGCAATTGACATCACATCGATGTTATCATCCACCCATTCAAACCGGCCATATGGTAAGTACTGGCTCATAGCCCAACCATACTGGTTGTTCACATCAAAATACATCAAGAATGTTTCAGGCTTCGAAGGGTCATAGCCGTCAATATACATATTATTAGCCTCGGCACGTCTTTTGGAACATACTTGACTGAGACCTCCCTGAATTCCTCGTTCAACAAAGAGAAACATGTCTGGATCCGTTATGAGCTCCAACTCCTGATTTGTATACTTCAACATGGCATCCCACGTAAATCCAGGTAAAGTGTAATAGTGGACGGGGTCAAGATCGTATGTCCTGATACAGCTAGAACGAAACTGTTCGAATACGTCTGCGAGGAGGAGAATATCAGTCATCATATATAGATCCACATATTGATTCAAGTCTTGACAGTTGAATTCACTCCATACAAGCTTGGCGCGAATGTAAAATCTACGAGGACATGGTTTATCATCCAGTTTGTTATAGAAAGCATTTATTGGTGGAAGACAGGTTTCGTTGAAACGTTCAAACGAGTCGAAATAATCATACGGCATAACTCCTTTCTTAGTTAAAAGTTGGAATTGCTCTTCAGAGATGTCGTGGAATTGAGACCTCAAATTGGGAAATTCTACTAAATACGATGCCAACTTGTCAAGGTAGGAACCCATAAATCGGAAACTGTCTATGAATCGGAACTGAATAGAAGTCCCATCAACGTGCTTAGTAAAGGAAATGTACTTTTCTTTGTTGATAGGTAGTAAATCAATACGACCAACCATTTTAGATGCAATATCTCCAATGATGAAATTGGCGTCATACCCACTCAAGTTGTGAAAAACAACAGGTACCACATGACTATCCTGGTATTTTATGTTACAGCCTTCATGTGCAGGACCTCTATAATTATTTTCAGGAATAAGGTGATTATGGTCTCTGACTTTCTTATCTGCAAGCCCAAAATGCTGTCCACAAATATGACAATGTGTTGCCTTTTTAAACTCCACTTCTTGTACTTCCGTCATATGGATATTGAATGGACACCAGAATACAGTTGTTATATCTTCAGCCAGTTGCTTGAGCTCATTGGCAAACCATTCCATGCAGTTTTCTCCACGATGAAAGCGATAAAATGATAGAGAATTATCGTAGGAGCACTTGAGATAGTATCCGACAGCAGCAGGAATGTGATGTTGGGGCTTCTTAGGATCCTCTGTTGGTTTCAAAACAGACTCCATATCAGCGTAAACAACAAATGGTACTTTCTCCTTGTTCCTATGATTTTTGAATTTCAAAATATTTCTTCCAACTGCGGGCATTTTGATTGCAGTCTCGTTCATCTTAACACAGTCGATAGAATGCGCAGCAAGTTTCTTTTCTGAATAAAAGTAGTGAAGGCAGCGATCGCAGAAATATTTTTTATGACCCTCTTTGTTTAGTTGAGAAGAAAGAAGTCTAGAGAGATCCTTGATCCATACATAGTGGTACTTGATTGGGAAAGTATCACTTTCAGTATCGTCACCATCTTCATTGAAGTATTGATCTTGGATGAGAAGGAGATTGACGTGCTTATCTTTATAATTCTTGGTGAGATATGTAGGTAGCGTATTCATTCGTTTAGATTACTTCTGAAGAATGTAAACGTTAATCGATACATCATTTTGCTTCTCGAATCGGGATATCTGATTGGTGGTTATCGGAAAGTGAATCCCCTTGAGGTTCAAAATTGAAGAAGGATGAGGGTATGATGAAGTTCTATCAGTATTCTCGTTTGTAGGATATAACGCTGATGTAACAGCCCAAGCAAAACAAGCTTGATCGTTATTCTTAACATTTATACAAGCTTGTCTGTTTTTTATTTCATGTGGCAACTCAATATATGAAGAGCCAAGCTGTGGAGTGAACTTATTGATATTGACACCCAAGTTTATGACTGCCTTCAACGCCCAACCACTGTCACGCTCCTGAAACTCCTCTAACTCCTTCATGATAGGATCGATTACTTTATTATTGAACCAATCATTGATGTCGGTATCCCTATAGATAGGATAGTTCGAGGTAGTGAAATATTTGTACTCAGTAAGTACACGGTCTCCCCTAGTAATCTCAAATTCTCCACAAAACGTAGTGTTAACTTTAACTGCCTCATCCTTTTTGAGTGCATTCTGAATTCGAATTTTGCAGAGAGCTCTACAGTCAATCAAAAATGCTGCAGGATCCTTGTGTTTCAAATTTGATATAACTCCAGTTCTAATGCGAGACTGAAATGCTGATTCGGAATCATCCCAGCTAACTCTATCTCGTGCAGTTTCCTTCCTAGATTTGAGTCCACCCCCTTTTTTCTGAATCGTTTTGAACTGGTTCCGCATGCTTTTCAAATTTCTAAGGCAAGCCTCTAGATGTTGCTTCTCACCGAGGTTCTTCGCAAATCTCATTGCATTATGTATACGTTTTATTCCCTTCTGACATTCTCGAAGCCCTTCTCTCTCACGATTTTCGTCATAAGAGGATGTTTGAAGACCAAGAAGAGATGCGATTTGACGAATCAAATTAGCGAAGAGTGACGTTTTCACCATCTTGTAGTTCACCTCTACAGTACAACTATCTGCGAATTAATGAGGAAAATTGAAGAATGCTGGGGTATAAGTAGAATGCAGGTCGGACGGAGGACTGAACGCTGCTACCAAATGACATGAAAGGCCCCGGACTGATGAAAATTTGTGCATGTTTTCCATAAGAACCATTGTTAATTAATTCGATATTGATATATCACATATCAATTATGTTGACACAAATATATGGAGTAAGTACCAAGGAACACATCAGGACATCCGTCAAGTTATTTATAGCCAAAAGGCCCCTCGGAATTCGAAGGCGCTACACAGAGGCCCGAGGTAGACGGTGTTCAATGAAGAAAACGGTTCTTTGATAACCTATAGGTGACAATTTCTCCTGAACATGTTCAATTGAACAAACGAAAACACTGTTTATACCTGACTCCCTGATGGAGACGACCTCCGTTGCAGAGAGGAAATTACAGACTCCAGAGTCGATACACTCCCCTCCTAAGAGGGTACCTTGCGTGTTTCGTGCGAGAAAAAGTCGTCCATTTTCGTTCAACCTGATGCGTACACAATATCAAACTCAAAAATAGGACTAAACCAGTTTAAGAGTGAATTATTTAACATTGTTTTCCTTCCTTCAAGAATTGGGAGGTATTGAACGAATATCTGAGGGAAGTAGCATAAAACACATCAGGACAGCCGTCGAGTTATTTATAGCCAAAAGGCCCCTCGGAATTCAAAGGCGCTACACAGAGGCCCGAGGTAGACGGCGTTCAAGAAAGAAAATGGTTCTTTGATAACCTATAGGTGACAATTTCTCCTGAACATGTTCAATTGAACAAACGAAAACACTGTTTATACCTGACTCCTTGATAGAGACGACCTCCGTTGTAGAGAGGAAATTACAGACTCCAGAGTCGATACACTCCCCTCCTAAGAGGGTACCTGGCGTGTTTCGTGCGAGAAAAAGTCGTCCATTTTCGTTCAACCTGAAGCGTACACAATATCAAACTCAAAAATAGGACTAAACCAGTTTAAGACTGAATTATTTAACATCGTTTTCCTTCCTTCAAGAATTGGGAGGTATTGAACAAATATCTAAGGGAAGTAGCAAGAAACACATCAGGACAGCCGTCAAGTTATTTATAGCCAAAAGGCCCCTCGGAATTCAAAGGCGCTACACAGAGGCCCGAGGTAGACGGCGTTCAAGAAAGAAAATGGTTCTTTGATAACCTATAGGTGACAATTTCTCCTGAACATGTTCAATTGAACAAACGAAAACACTGTTTATACCTGACTCCTTGATGGAGACGACCTCCGTTGTAGAGAGGAAATTACAGACTCCAGAGTCGATACACTCCCCTCCTAAGAGGGTACCTTGCGTGTTTCGTGCGAGAAAAAGTCGTCCATTTTCGTTCAACCTGATGCGTACAATAAATCAATCCCAAAAATAGGATCATTTTTTGAGAAGTATCCAAATACTGCTTATCAAATGGAATAAAATCAGAGCGGGTATCACAAAAAACAAAGGAAATGACATAGTTGTGACTTCATCATGTAAAAATCAATTTCAGAAAAGTTTATATACACGTAGTTGAAATTGCAATAATCACTTAACTGTACTGAAATTCGATATTTTAATATTTCAATGAGAAATATTGAAGTCTAATTATACTCACTCTCTATCGTAAATGGACATCTCTATCGAAATTTTCCAATGACCAATAATAACTATTTCAACAAATATTTCACGAACGGCACGAAATATCGAAAATTATAGTCCCCGCCAATCCACCTTATCGTGTTTGACTAAATTCTAACGGTAGGTCAACATCTGCAATTGATATCACTAGAAAGAAAAGAATTCATAGGGCGACAATCTCATAAAAAACTATTATATCATGATTTTCAGTGAAATTACAAATAACTAGAAAACGACTTTAAATATCAAAAATCTGAACCAAAAATCACCCCCCGCCAACGCCCCCTGTCGCGTTTGACAACATCCTAACGAAAGGTCAACATTTGAAGTTGATATCACCAGAAAGAAAAAAATTCATGAGGTGACATTCTCACGACAAACTATCATATCTCATGATTTTCGCCGAAAATATTACAAGTCCAAAAGGTATCATATTTTCGCAAATAACTCGAAAACGACTTTAAATATCAAAAATCTGAACCAAAAATCACCCCCCGCCAACGCCCCCTGTCGCGTTTGACAACATCCTAACGAAAGGTCAACATTTGAAGTTGATATCACCAGAAAGAAAAAAATTCATGAGGTGACATTCTCACGACAAACTATCATATCTCATGATTTTCGCCGAAAATATTACAAGTCCAAAAGGTATCATATTTTCGCAAATAACTCGAAAACGGCTTGAAATATCGAAAATCTGAATCGAAAATCACCCCCCGCCAACCGCCCTGTCGCGTTTGACGAAATCCTAACGAAAGGTCAACATTTGAAGTTGATATCACCAGAAAGAAAAAAAATCATAAGGTGACATTCTCACAAAAACTATCATACCTCATGATTTTCGCCGAAAATATTACAAGTCCAAAAGGTATCATATTTTGGCAAATAACTCGAAAACGGCTTGAAATATCGAAAATCTGAATCGAAAAACACCCCCCGCCAACCCCCCTGTCGCGTTTGACGAAATCCTAACGAAAGGTCAACATTTGAAGTTGATATCACCAGAAAGAAAAAAAATCATAAGGTGACATTCTCACAAAAACTATCATACCTCATGATTTTGGCCGAAAATATTACAAGTCCAAAAGGTATCATATTTTCACAAATTACTCGAAAACGGCTTGAAATATCGAAAATCTGAATCGAAAATCACCACCCGCCAACCCCCCTGTCGCGTTTGACGAAATCCTAACGAAAGGTCAACATTTGAAGTTGATATCACCAGAAAGAAAAAAAATCATAAGGTGACATTCTCACGACAAACTATCATATCTCATGATTTTCGCCGAAAATATTACAAGTCCAAAAGGTATCATATTTTCGCAAATAACTAGAAAACGGCTTGAAATATCGAAAATCTGAATCGAAAATCACCCCCCGCCGACCCCCCTGTCGCGTTTGACGAAATCCTAACGAAAGGTCAACATTTGAAGTTGATATCACCAGAAAGAAAAAAAATCATAAGGTGACATTCTCACAAGAACTATCATACCTCATGATTTTCGCCGAAATTATTACAAGTCCAAAAGGTATCATATTTTCCAGAATAAGACGAAAATAGCTTCAAATATCGAAAATTTTAATCAAAACCACCCCCCCCCTTCCTTGGCCACAGGCCCCTGTCGTATTCGATAACAGATTAACAAATTAAAAAATATTTAGTCTACCACAAAAAAGCCTCAAAAGTGTCGTCACCACGAAAAAATCATACCTGAATGTTCTGGAGTCTGGTAAAGTTAATCACTGGAAGGCACTTCCATTCACCACTGTTAACATCACAATAACATTTTCGTCTCCATGTTCATAATTTATCAGTACTTGGTCGGACCGACGACTGAACGCCTCAATAGAATCAAACACCACCACACCAAAGGCCCTTCATTGAATATAAAACTGACGGTGTATAGAGGGGCCTTTGGTGTGGTGGTGTTTGATTCTATTGAGGCGTTCAGTCGTCGGTCCGACCAAGTACTGATAAATTATGAACATGGATACGAAAATGTTATTGTGATGTTAACAGTGGTGAATGGAAGTGCCTTCCAGTGATTAACTTTACCAGACTCCAGAACATTCAGGTATGATTTTTTCGTGGTGACGACACTTTTGAGGCTTTTTTGTGGTAGACTAAATATTTTTTAATTTGTTAGTCTGTTATCGAATACGACAGGGGCCTGTGGCCAAGGAAGGGGGGGGGGTGGTTTTGATTAAAATTTTCGATATTTGAAGCTATTTTCGACTTATTCTGGAAAATATGATACCTTTTGGACTTGTAATAATTTTGGCGAAAATCATGAGGTATGATAGTTTTTGTGAGAATGTCACCTTATGAATTTTTTTCTTTCTGGTGATATCAACTTCAAATGTTGACCTTTCGTTAGGATGTTGTCAAACGCGACAGGGGGGTTGGCGGGGGGTGATTTTCGATTCAGATTTTCGATATTTCAAGCCGTTTTCTAGTTATTTGCGAAAATATGATACCTTTTGGACTTGTAATATTTTCGGCGAAAATCATGAGATATGATAGTTTGTCGTGAGAATGTCACCTTATGATTTTTTTTCTTTCTGGTGATATCAACTTCAAATGTTGACCTTTCGTTAGGATTTCGTCAAACGCGACAGGGGGGTTGGCGGGGGGTGATTTTCGATTCAGATTTTCGATATTTCAAGCCGTTTTCGAGTTATTTGTGAGAATATGATACCTTTTGGACTTGTAATATTTTCGGCCAAAATCATGAGGTATGATAGTTTTTGTGAGAATGTCACCTTATGATTTTTTTTCTTTCTGGTGATATCAACTTCAAATGTTGACCTTTCGTTAGGATTTCGTCAAACGCGACAGGGGGGTTGGCGGGGGGTGTTTTTCGATTCAGATTTTCGATATTTCAAGCCGTTTTCGAGTTATTTGCCAAAATATGATACCTTTTGGACTTGTAATATTTTCGGCGAAAATCATGAGGTATGATAGTTTTTGTGAGAATGTCACCTTATGATTTTTTTTCTTTCTGGTGATATCAACTTCAAATGTTGACCTTTCGTTAGGATTTCGTCAAACGCGACAGGGGGGTTGGCGGGGGGTGATTTTCGATTCAGATTTTCGATATTTCAAGCCGTTTTCGAGTTATTTGCGAAAATATGATACCTTTTGGACTTGTAATATTTTCGGCGAAAATCATGAGATATGATAGTTTGTCGTGAGAATGTCACCTCATGAATTTTTTTCTTTCTGGTGATATCAACTTCAAATGTTGACCTTTCGTTAGGATGTTGTCAAACGCGACAGGGGGCGTTGGCGGGGGGTGATTTTTGGTTCAGATTTTTGATATTTAAAGTCGTTTTCGAGTTATTTGCGAAAATATGATACCTTTTGGACTTGTAATATTTTCGGCGAAAATCATGAGATATGATAGTTTGTCGTGAGAATGTCACCTCATGAATTTTTTTCTTTCTGGTGATATCAACTTCAAATGTTGACCTTTCGTTAGGATGTTGTCAAACGCGACAGGGGGCGTTGGCGGGGGGTGATTTTTGGTTCAGATTTTTGATATTTAAAGTCGTTTTCTAGTTATTTGTAATTTCACTGAAAATCATGATATAATAGTTTTTTATGAGATTGTCGCCCTATGAATTCTTTTCTTTCTAGTGATATCAATTGCAGATGTTGACCTACCGTTAGAATTTAGTCAAACACGATAAGGTGGATTGGCGGGGACTATAATTTTCGATATTTCGTGCCGTTCGTGAAATATTTGTTGAAATAGTTATTATTGGTCATTGGAAAATTTCGATAGAGATGTCCATTTACGATAGAGAGTGAGTATAATTAGACTTCAATATTTCTCATTGAAATATTAAAATATCGAATTTCAGTACAGTTAAGTGATTATTGCAATTTCAACTACGTGTATATAAACTTTTCTGAAATTGATTTTTACATGATGAAGTCACAACTATGTCATTTCCTTTGTTTTTTGTGATACCCGCTCTGATTTTATTCCATTTGATAAGCAGTATTTGGATACTTCTCAAAAAATGATCCTATTTTTGGGATTGATTTATTGTACGCATCAGGTTGAACGAAAATGGACGACTTTTTCTCGCACGAAACACGCAAGGTACCCTCTTAGGAGGGGAGTGTATCGACTCTGGAGTCTGTAATTTCCTCTCTACAACGGAGGTCGTCTCCATCAAGGAGTCAGGTATAAACAGTGTTTTCGTTTGTTCAATTGAACATGTTCAGGAGAAATTGTCACCTATAGGTTATCAAAGAACCATTTTCTTTCTTGAACGCCGTCTACCTCGGGCCTCTGTGTAGCGCCTTTGAATTCCGAGGGGCCTTTTGGCTATAAATAACTTGACGGCTGTCCTGATGTGTTTCTTGCTACTTCCCTTAGATATTTGTTCAATACCTCCCAATTCTTGAAGGAAGGAAAACGATGTTAAATAATTCAGTCTTAAACTGGTTTAGTCCTATTTTTGAGTTTGATATTGTGTACGCTTCAGGTTGAACGAAAATGGACGACTTTTTCTCGCACGAAACACGCCAGGTACCCTCTTAGGAGGGGAGTGTATCGACTCTGGAGTCTGTAATTTCCTCTCTACAACGGAGGTCGTCTCTATCAAGGAGTCAGGTATAAACAGTGTTTTCGTTTGTTCAATTGAACATGTTCAGGAGAAATTGTCACCTATAGGTTATCAAAGAACCATTTTCTTTCTTGAACGCCGTCTACCTCGGGCCTCTGTGTAGCGCCTTTGAATTCCGAGGGGCCTTTTGGCTATAAATAACTCGACGGCTGTCCTGATGTGTTTTATGCTACTTCCCTCAGATATTCGTTCAATACCTCCCAATTCTTGAAGGAAGGAAAACAATGTTAAATAATTCACTCTTAAACTGGTTTAGTCCTATTTTTGAGTTTGATATTGTGTACGCATCAGGTTGAACGAAAATGGACGACTTTTTCTCGCACGAAACACGCAAGGTACCCTCTTAGGAGGGGAGTGTATCGACTCTGGAGTCTGTAATTTCCTCTCTGCAACGGAGGTCGTCTCCATCAGGGAGTCAGGTATAAACAGTGTTTTCGTTTGTTCAATTGAACATGTTCAGGAGAAATTGTCACCTATAGGTTATCAAAGAACCGTTTTCTTCATTGAACACCGTCTACCTCGGGCCTCTGTGTAGCGCCTTCGAATTCCGAGGGGCCTTTTGGCTATAAATAACTTGACGGATGTCCTGATGTGTTCCTTGGTACTTACTCCATATATTTGTGTCAACATAATTGATATGTGATATATCAATATCGAATTAATTAACAATGGTTCTTATGGAAAACATGCACAAATTTTCATCAGTCCGGGGCCTTTCATGTCATTTGGTAGCAGCGTTCAGTCCTCCGTCCGACCTGCATTCTACTTATACCCCAGCATTCTTCAATTTTCCTCATTAATTCGCAGATAGTTGTACTGTAGAGGTGAACTACAAGATGGTGAAAACGTCACTCTTCGCTAATTTGATTCGTCAAATCGCATCTCTTCTTGGTCTTCAAACATCCTCTTATGACGAAAATCGTGAGAGAGAAGGGCTTCGAGAATGTCAGAAGGGAATAAAACGTATACATAATGCAATGAGATTTGCGAAGAACCTCGGTGAGAAGCAACATCTAGAGGCTTGCCTTAGAAATTTGAAAAGCATGCGGAACCAGTTCAAAACGATTCAGAAAAAAGGGGGTGGACTCAAATCTAGGAAGGAAACTGCACGAGATAGAGTTAGCTGGGATGATTCCGAATCAGCATTTCAGTCTCGCATTAGAACTGGAGTTATATCAAATTTGAAACACAAGGATCCTGCAGCATTTTTGATTGACTGTAGAGCTCTCTGCAAAATTCGAATTCAGAATGCACTCAAAAAGGATGAGGCAGTTAAAGTTAACACTACGTTTTGTGGAGAATTTGAGATTACTAGGGGAGACCGTGTACTTACTGAGTACAAATATTTCACTACCTCGAACTATCCTATCTATAGGGATACCGACATCAATGATTGGTTCAATAATAAAGTAATCGATCCTATCATGAAGGAGTTAGAGGAGTTTCAGGAGCGTGACAGTGGTTGGGCGTTGAAGGCAGTCATAAACTTGGGTGTCAATATCAATAAGTTCACTCCACAGCTTGGCTCTTCATATATTGAGTTGCCACATGAAATAAAAAACAGACAAGCTTGTATAAATGTTAAGAATAACGATCAAGCTTGTTTTGCTTGGGCTGTTACATCAGCGTTATATCCTACAAACGAGAATACTGATAGAACTTCATCATACCCTCATCCTTCTTCAATTTTGAACCTCAAGGGGATTCACTTTCCGATAACCACCAATCAGATATCCCGATTCGAGAAGCAAAATGATGTATCGATTAACGTTTACATTCTTCAGAAGAAATCTAAACGAATGAATACGCTACCTACATATCTCACCAAGAATTATAAAGATAAGCACGTCAATCTCCTTCTCATCCAAGATCAATACTTCAATGAAGATGGTGACGATACTGAAAGTGATACTTTCCCAATCAAGTACCACTATGTATGGATCAAGGATCTCTCTAGACTTCTTTCTTCTCAACTAAACAAAGAGGGTCATAAAAAATATTTCTGCGATCGCTGCCTTCACTACTTTTATTAAGAAAAGAAACTTGCTGCGCATTCTATCGACTGTGTTAAGATGAACGAGACTGCAATCAAAATGCCCGCAGTTGGAAGAAATATTTTGAAATTCAAAAATCATAGGAACAAGGAGAAAGTACCATTTGTTGTTTACGCTGATATGGAGTCTGTTTTGAAACCAACAGAGGATCCTAAGAAGCCCCAACATCACATTCCTGCTGCTGTCGGATACTATCTCAAGTGCTCCTACGATAATTCTCTATCATTTTATCGCTTTCATCGTGGAGAAAACTGCATGGAATGGTTTGCCAATGAGCTCAAGCAACTGGCTGAAGATATAACAACTGTATTCTGGTGTCCATTCAATATCCATATGACGGAAGTACAAGAAGTGGAGTTTAAAAAGGCAACACATTGTCATATTTGTGGACAGCATTTTGGGCTTGCAGATAAGAAAGTCAGAGACCATAATCACCTTATTCCTGAAAATAATTATAGAGGTCCTGCACATGAAGGCTGTAACATAAAATACCAGGATAGTCATGTGGTACCTGTTGTTTTTCACAACTTGAGTGGGTATGACGCCAATTTCATCATTGGAGATATTGCATCTAAAATGGTTGGTCGTATTGATTTACTACCTATCAACAAAGAAAAGTACATTTCCTTTACTAAGCACGTTGATGGGACTTCTATTCAGTTCCGATTCATAGACAGTTTCCGATTTATGGGTTCCTCCCTTGACAAGTTGGCATCGTATTTAGTAGAATTTCCCAATTTGAGGTCTCAATTCCACGACATCTCTGAAGAGCAATTCCAACTTTTAACTAAGAAAGGAGTTATGCCGTATGATTATTTCGACTCGTTTGAACGTTTCAACGAAACCTGTCTTCCACCAATAAATGCTTTCTATAACAAACTGGATGATAAACCATGTCCTCGTAGATTTTACATTCGCGCCAAGCTTGTATGGAGTGAATTCAACTGTCAAGACTTGGGTCAATATGTGGATCTATATATGATGACTGATATTCTCCTCCTCGCAGACGTATTCGAACAGTTTCGTTCTAGCTGTATCAGGACATACGATCTTGACCCCGTCCACTATTACACTTTACCTGGATTTACGTGGGATGCCATGTTGAAGTATACAAATCAGGAGTTGGAGCTCATAACGGATCCAGACATGTTTCTCTTTGTTGAACGAGGAATTCAGGGAGGTCTCAGTCAAGTATGTTCCAAAAGACGTGCCGAGGCTAATAATATGTATATTGACGGCTATGACCCTTCGAAGCCTGAAACATTCTTGATGTATTTTGATGTGAACAACCAGTATGGTTGGGCTATGAGCCAGTACTTACCATATGGCCGGTTTGAATGGGTGGATGATAACATCGATGTGATGTCAATTGCGGACGATGCTCATGAGGGATATATGTTTGAAGTGGATTTAGAATATCCTCAAAACCTCCACGATATGCATAAAGATATACCCTTCTGCCCTCAACATATTGATCTTAAAACTGGAATGCCTTCGAAGTCGGTGCGAGGAAACATCAAATTGATGGCAACCCTTCGCTCTAAAGAGAAATATGTTATCCACTATCGAGCACTGAAACAGGCGTTAGCACATGGTTTGGTGTTGAAGAAGATCCATCGGGTTCTTCGATTCAGGCAAGCTCCATGGCTGAAATCCTACATTGATCTGAACACAGACCTCCGTAAGCAAGCAAAAAATGAATTCGAAAAAAATCTTTTCAAGCTCATGAATAATGCTGTCTTTGGAAAGACGATGGAAAATATTAGGAAAAGGGTGAATGTTAGGCTTCCGACACAGTGGGGTGGAAGATATGGGGCAGAGGCATATATCTCGAAACCGGAGTTTAAGAATTGTACTGTTTTCAATAAGAGTTTGATTGCTGTTGAGCTGAGGAAGCTGGAAATATATCTCAATAAACCTATTTACGTTGGTCAAGCTATTTTAGATCTAGCAAAGACTACTTTATACAACTTTCACTACGACTATATGTCCAGCGTATTTTCTGATTGCTCTGTTCTCTACACTGATACTGACAGCCTAATTTATGAAATCAGAAGTCAAGATCCATATAAAATAATGAGGAGAGATTGCCATCAACGTTTCGATACTTCTGATTATGATCCAACCAACATCTTTGATATTCCACAAGTTAATAAGAAGGTACTAGGAATGATGAAGGACGAACACAACGGAGTCCCGATGATTGGCTACGTCGGCTTGAGATCTAAGCTGTATTCAACTAAAATTTTAACTACCGAAGATACTATAATGGAGAAACGGAAGGATCTAATGGAAAGGGGATATGATGATTTTGAAATCGAGAATATTCTGAAAAATCTCGGTGTAACTAAGAAGGCAAAAGGTGTAAAGTCATCTGTAGTAAAAACGAGAATTACCTTTGCTGATTACTTTGAGTGTTTGGATAATTGGAAGCAGAAAACTATTACACAACATTTGATAAGGTCTGATAAACATCAGGTTTATTCAATCATGCAAGAGAAGATTGCTCTCAGTCCAAACGATGATAAAAGGTATATCATCCCTGGAACCGATGAAACTTTACCGTGGGGACACTATTCAATTGATGATCATCCGAGGATTTGAATGATATATCTCTAGAATAATATTATATCTCATTTTGAATGAATAAATATATATATATATAACATGTTTTTATATTCCTTTCCTCCCTCCTCCTCAGGATAATGATGAAGGTTAGTCACCCTTCCTATAATCCGTTACCCTCCTCATAACACACTTACAATACTCTGTCGACTGACAAATAAAAACGAGACAATTTTTGCTATTTTCGAGCTTAAATTTTCTTATGGGAAATAACATGGGAAAAGTGGTCAAAATGAGCCCGTATCGGTATAGCACATTTACTATGTATGGATAATACTTATTGGCTTATATCAATAAATATTGTATTTAAGGCTAAAAATTATTCAATAATTTGTTTGTATAGGTCACCAAGCAGCAAAGTTAATTTATTTCTTGAATTTATTGAAAATTGGTGTGATGAAAACCTATCTGATAGGAAGTTGGAGATATTATTGGTGGGAGATTTTAATATAGATTGGTTAGGGAATGGAATATACTCTAATACACTCAGAAATTATTTTAATGATATTGGACTTGTAAATGTGGTAAAAGAAATTACAAACAGAACAAATAATGGAGGCACATTAATTGATTTGATTCTGACCAATACAAATATGAATACACAAGTTGATGATATTCCAAAGATTAGCGGTCATAGAAATATAATTGTAAGGTTACCGAAAGCTGCAAGGGAAAAAAAGGACTCAAAATTTATTGAAACAAGAGGGAGGGATATGGACTATCATGAAATTAATATTAACTTGAGCAATATTACATGGAATTATTATCTAAATAACATTGATGACAAATATAATGACTTTGTAGGTAAAATATTGGAAACGATGAACAAAGTGGCACCAAAAAAGCAAGTTAAAATTTTACCACATTATCAAGAATGGTGGAACGAAAGAGTAAGAATAGCCACGAGGGCAAGAGATGAAGAGTATAAAAAGTTTATTTCAAATAAAACTGCAGAGAGATGGCAAAAGTATAAAGAAGCAAGAAATAAGGCAGTTAGTGTGATAATACAGGAGAAGAAACAATATTTTGAGATTAAGATAGATATTAATAGAGGTAATTCGGTGGAAATGTGGAAAACATTGAAGTCTTTCATTCCCAAAGATAATGTTTTCAAAATTATTTCAGATATTGAGTTTGACGATGGTTTCATCGGAATAAATGATTCAAGTATACCAAATGCTCTAAATTACTATTATGTTAAAAGTATAGAAAACATTTCAGATCAGTTTTCTCAGTATCAAAATAGCAGTCCAATCTGGCCAAACATATTAGATGTACAATTGAATACATTTCAATTGATTTCTGTGAATGAATTGAAAGAAATCATATGGTCGATGCCCAATAAAAATAGTCCGGATGAAATATCAATTCAGTTGCTGAAGGAATGTTTTGAAAATGTATGTTACCCATTATTAAACATTGTCAATACCTCTATTGAAAGAAGCAGTGTTCCAAATGAAATGAAAATAGCAACAATTGTCCCAATACCAAAAGTAGCAAATTCTAATAAAGCCTCACAATTAAGACCCTTGAATATGATAAGTGCAATTGGCAAAATTTTAGAGAAAACTATATGTATCCAACTCATAGCATATTTAGAAAATAATAATACCATCGTTTCAATACAGTCAGGTTATCGAAGTAAGCATAACTGTGAAACTGCATTACAATTAGTGTTAAATGACTGGAAAATGTCTTTAGAAAAAAATAAGATTACGGTGGCAGTATTTTTAGATTTGCAACGGGCATTCGAAACAATAGATCGCTGTAGACTATTGAAGAAGCTGGAAGCCATTGGAATTGTTAATTGTGCTTTACAATGGCTGTCACACTACTTAGATAATAGAAAACAGAAAGTTAAACTCAATAATGAAATTTCGGATGTTCTAGAAAACAAAATTGGAGTACCCCAAGGAAGTGTGTTAGGGCCTTTACTATTTCTGATATATATTAATGACATAGTAAGTGTAGTGAAAGAATGCTCAATACATTTGTTTGCGGATGACACATTAATATATTTTTCAGGTAGCAAGAGTACACATTGTTTTGATGTAGTTAATAGCACTCTGGATGAAGTTAATAGTTACTGTCGTGGAAATGCATTGAAAGTAAACATAGGAAAATCGAAATGGATGGTAATTTGTAAAAAAGGGGAATATAATAAAATCATTGAATCTCCAATGGATGTATCTATTGGTGGAGTATCGCTGCAAAGAGTAGATAAATTCAAATATTTAGGCGTAATAATAGATTGTATATTAGAGTTTAAAGAACATGCCAATAATGTAATCAAAAATATTTCATTCAAAATTAATTATTTGAGAAGGTGTTCACAACACTTATCAAAATGGTCAAAAACAGTAATTTACAATACACTTATATTGCCTCACTTCAATTATTGTGCTACTATTCTATACCTATTGAATCAGAATGAATTACAGCGTCTACAAAAATTACAAAATCGTGCAATGCGAATAATACTCTGCTGTTCACGATTTGATTCTGAAAGCTCTATGCTAGGGAGATTGAAATGGTTGTCGATAAGACAGTACCTCTTGTTTCGAACACTTGTCTTCATATTCAAGATACAAATTGGTGTTCTGCCATTGTACCTACAGCAAATTTTGTATAGACATCAAATAATTCATGATCATAATACAAGAAACAGAGAAAACCTAAGAATTCCTGCAGTCACCAAAAACTCAACATATAACTCAGTATTTGTGAAGGGTGTTAGTGAATTTAATAATCTTCCCAGTGATATAAAAGGTTCTCTGTCAATAAATGTTTTTGAAGGGAAATTAAAACAGCATTTGATAAACAAGTGATCTTCAAATTTTACATTCAATGTTCATGTGATATGTTTTAATATGTATGTATGTTTTTTTTATTTTATTTTATTATGCAAATTTTATTATATTGACGAATTATATTATATTGACGTATAATCCATGTAGGTATGTATTTTTTAGATTAGTTGTCATTTCTGACTAAATAAAGGATTTATATATATACTTACCAGGTGACGATACTTCCGTTACACATACTAGCGACTGAATCGAACAGAATATTGAATGGTTAGACGAAACGATAATTGTATATGAGTTGTATTCGATGATATCGTGATGATGTTTATATAGCAATACTCACCAGGTTACTGTTTTTTCGTTATACATACGAGCAACCGAATCGAACAGAAGGTTGAATGGATAGTATCTGGGTTGTATTCGATTATGATGTGATGCTGTGTATATAGTTATACACATAAGGTGACGGTATTCCCGTTTCACATACGAGCGACCGAAACGAACAGAAAGTTGAATGGATAGACTGAACAATCAATGTATCTGGGTGGTATCCGATTATATCGCAATACTGTATATATAGTGATACTTACCAGGTGACGGTACTTCCGTTACACTTACTAGCGACTGAATCGAACAGAAGGTAAAATGGTTAGACGAAACGATAATTGTATCTGAGTTGTATTCGATGATATCGTGATGATGTTTATATAGCAATACTCACCAGGTAACTGTCCTTCCGTTTCACATACAAGCGACCGAATCGAGCAGAAGGTTAAATGGATAGATTGAACAATCATCGTATCTGAGTTGTATTCAATTATGTTTATATAGATATACTCACCAGGTACCTGTTCTTTCGACATACATACGAACAACCGAATCGAACATAAGGTTGAATGGATAGATTGAACAATCATCGTATCTGAGTTGTATTCGATTATGATGTTATGCTGTGTATATAGTTATACACACTAGGAGACGGTATTCCCGTTTCACATACGAGCGACCGAAACAAAAAGAAAGTTGAATGGATAGACTGAACAATCAATGTATCTGGGTGGTATCCGATTATATCGCAATACTGTATATATAGTGATACTTACCAGGTGACGGTACTTCCGTTACACATACTAGCGACTGAATCGAACAGAAGGTTAAATGGTTAGACGAAACGATAATTGTATCTGAGTTGTATTCGATGATATCGTGATGATGTTTATATAGCAATACTCACCAGGTAACTGTTCTTCCGTTTTACATACAAGCGACCGAATCGAGCAGAAGGTTGAATTCAGTATAGATTGAACAATCATCGTATCTGGGTTGTATTCGATAATGTTTATATAGTTATACTCACCAGGTAACTGTTCTTCCGTTATACATACGAGCGACTGAATTGAACAGAAGGTTGAATGGATAGTATATGGGTTGTATTCGATTATGATGTTATGCTGTGTATATAGTTATACACACTAGGAGACGGTATTCCCGTTTTACATACGAGCGACCGAAACAAAAAGAAAGTTGAATGGATAGACTGAACAATCAATGTATCTGGGTGGTATCCGATTATATCGCAATACTGTATATATAGTGATACTTACCAGGTGACGATACTTCCGTTACACATACTAGCGACTGAATCGAACAGAATATTGAATGGTTAGACGAAACGATAATTGTATCTGAGTTGTATTCGATGATATCGTGATGATGTTTATATAGCAATACTCACCAGGTTACTGTTTTTTCGTTATACATACGAGCAACCGAATCGAACAGAAGGTTGAATGGATAGTATCTGGGTTGTATTCGATTATGATGTTATGCTGTGTATATAGTTATACACATAAGGTGACGGTATTCCCGTTTCACATACGAGCGACCGAAACGAACAGAAAGTTGAATGGATAGACTGAACAATCAATGTATCTGGGTGGTATCCGATTATAACGCAATACTGTATATATAGTGATACTTACCAGGTGACGGTACTTCCGTTACACACACTAGCGACTGAATCGAACAGAAGGTTAAATGGTTAGACGAAACGATAATTGTATCTGAGTTGTATTCGATGATATCGTGATGATGTTTATATAGCAATACTCACCAGGTAACTGTTCTTCCGTTTTACATACAAGCGACCGAATCGAGCAGAAGGTTGAATTCAGTATAGATTGAACAATCATCGTATCTGGGTTGTATTCGATAATGTTTATATAGTTATACTCACCAGGTAACTGTTCTTCCGTTATACATACGAGCGACTGAATTGAACAGAAGGTTGAATGGATAGTATATGGGTTGTAATCGATTATGATGTTATGCTGTGTATATAGTTATACACACTAGGAGACGGTATTCCCGTTTTACATACGAGCGACCGAAACAAAAAGAAAGTTGAATGGATAGACTGAACAATCAATGTATCTGGGTGGTATCCGATTATATCGCAATACTGTATATATAGTGATACTTACCAGGTGACGATACTTCCGTTACACATACTAGCGACTGAATCGAACAGAATATTGAATGGTTAGACGAAACGATAATTGTATCTGAGTTGTATTCGATGATATCGTGATGATGTTTATATAGCAATACTCACCAGGTTACTGTTTTTTCGTTATACATACGAGCAACCGAATCGAACAGAAGGTTGAATGGATAGTATCTGGGTTGTATTCGATTATGATGTTATGCTGTGTATATAGTTATACACATAAGGTGACGGTATTCCCGTTTCACATACGAGCGACCGAAACGAACAGAAAGTTGAATGGATAGACTGAACAATCAATGTATCTGGGTGGTATCCGATTATAACGCAATACTGTATATATAGTGATACTTACCAGGTGACGGTACTTCCGTTACACATACTAGCGACTGAATAGAACAGAAGGTTAAATGGTTAGACGAAACGATAATTGTATCTGAGTTGTATTCGATGATATCGTGATGATGTTTATATAGCAATACTCACCAGGTAACTGTTCTTCCGTTTTACATACAAGCGACCGAATCGAGCAGAAGGTTGAATTCAGTATAGATTGAACAATCATCGTATCTGGGTTGTATTCGATTATGTTTATATAGTTATACTCACCAGGTAACTGTTCTTCCGTTATACATACGAGCGACTGAATTGAACAGAAGGTTGAATGGATAGTTTATGGGTTGTATTCGATTATGATGTTATGCTGTGTATATAGTTATACACACTAGGAGACGGTATTCCCGTTTTACATACGAGCGACCGAAACAAAAAGAAAGTTGAATGGATAGACTGAACAATCAATGTATCTGGGTGGTATCCGATTATATCGCAATACTGTATATATAGTGATACTTACCAGGTGACGATACTTCCGTTACACATACTAGCGACTGAATCGAACAGAATATTGAATGGTTAGACGAAACGATAATTGTATATGAGTTGTATTCGATGATATCGTGATGATGTTTATATAGCAATACTCACCAGGTTACTGTTTTTTCGTTATACATACGAGCAACCGAATCGAACAGAAGGTTGAATGGATAGTATCTGGGTTGTATTCGATTATGATGTTATGCTGTGTATATAGTTATACACATAAGGTGACGGTATTCCCGTTTCACAAACGAGCGACCGAAACGAACAGAAAGTTGAATGGATAGACTGAACAATCAATGTATCTGGGTGGTATCCGATTATATCGCAATACTGTATATATAGTGATACTTACCAGGTGACGGTACTTCCGTTACACATACTAGCGACTGAATCGAACAGAAGGTTAAATGGTTAGACGAAACGATAATTGTATCTGAGTTGTATTCGATGATATCGTGATGATGTTTATATAGCAATACTCACCAGGTAACTGTCCTTCCGTTTCACATACAAGCGACCGAATCGAGCAGAAGGTTAAATGGATAGATTGAACAATCATCGTATCTGAGTTGTATTCAATTATGTTTATATAGATATACTCACCAGGTACCTGTTCTTTCGACATACATACGAACAACCGAATCGAACATAAGGTTGAATGGATAGATTGAACAATCATCGTATCTGAGTTGTATTCGATTATGATGTTATGCTGTGTATATAGTTATACACACTAGGAGACGGTATTCCCGTTTCACATACGAGCGACCGAAACAAAAAGAAAGTTGAATGGATAGACTGAACAATCAATGTATCTGGGTGGTATCCGATTATATCGCAATACTGTATATATAGTGATACTTACCAGGTGACGGTACTTCCGTTACACATACTAGCGACTAAATCGAACAGAAGGTTAAATGGTTAGACGAAACGATAATTGTATCTGAGTTGTATTCGATGATATCGTGATGATGTTTATATAGCAATACTCACCAGGTAACTGTTCTTCCGTTTTACATACAAGCGACCGAATCGAGCAGAAGGTTGAATTCAGTATAGATTGAACAATCATCGTATCTGGGTTGTATTCGATTATGTTTATATAGTTATACTCACCAGGTAACTGTTCTTCCGTTATACATAAGAGCGACTGAATTGAACAGAAGGTTGAATGGATAGTATATGGGTTGTATTCGATTATGATGTTATGCTGTGTATATAGTTATACACACTAGGAGACGGTATTCCCGTTTTACATACGAGCGACCGAAACGAAAAGAAAGTTGAATGGATAGACTGAACAATCAATGTATCTGGGTGGTATCTGATTATATCGCAATACTGTATATATAGTGATACTTACCAGGTGACGATACTTCCGTTATACATACTAGCGACTGAATCGAACAGAATGTTGAATGGTTAGACGAAACGATAATTGTATCTGAGTTGTATTCGATGATATCGTGATGATGTTTATATAGCAATACTCATCAGGTAACTGTCCTTCCGTTTTACATACAAGCGACCGAATCGAGCAGAAGGTTAAATGGATAGATTGAACAATCATCGTATTTGAGTTGTATTCGATTATGTTTATATAGATATACTCACCAGGTAATGGTTCTTCCGATATACATACGAGCAACCGAATCGAACATAAGGTTGAATGGATAGATTGAACAATCATCATATCTGAGTTGTATTCGATTATGTTTATATAGTTATACTCACCAGGTGACTGTTCTCCCGTTATACTTACGAGCGACTGAATTGAACTGAAGGTTGAATGGATAGACTAAACAATTATCGTATCTGGGGTTGTATTCGATTATATCGTGATGATGTTCATATAGTTATACTCACCAGGTAACTGTTCTCCAGTTATACATAAGAGCGACTGAACTGAACAGAAGGTTGAATGGATAGACTGAACAATCATCGTATCTGGGTTGTATTCGATTATTTCGTGATGATTATTATATATTATGTCTAACCAGGTAACTGTTCTTTCGTTATACATACTAGCAACCGAATCGAACATAAGGTTGAATGGATAGATTGAACAATCATTGTATCTGGGTTGTCTCCGATTATATCGTTATGTTGTATATTTAACTACACCTACCATGTAACGGTTCTTTCGTTACACATACGAGCGTCTGAATCGAACATAAGGTTGGATGGTTAGACGGAACGATAATTGTAACTAAGTTGTATTCGATTATATCGTGATGACGTTCATATAGAAATACTCACCAGGTTACTGTTCTTTCGTTATACATACGAGCAACCGAATCGAACAGAAGGTTGAATGGATAATATCTGGGTTGTATTCGATTATGATGTTATGCTGTGTATATAGTTATACACATAAGGTGACGGTATTCCCGTTTCTCATACGAGCGACCGAAACGAACAGAAAGTTGAATGGATAGACTGAACAATCAATGTATCTGGGTGGTATCCGATTATATCGCAATACTGTATATATAGTGATACTTACCAGGTGACGGAACTTCCGTTACACATACTAGCGACTGAATCGAACAGAAGGTTAAATGGTTAGACGAAATGATAATTGTATCTGAGTTGTATTCGATGATATCGTGATGATGTTTATATAGCAATACTCACCAGGTAACTGTCCTTCCGTTTTACATACAAGCGACCGAATCGAGCAGAAGGTTAAATGGATAGATTGAACAATCATCGTATCTGAGTTGTATTCGATTATGTTTATATAGATATACTCACCAGGTACCTGTTCTTCCGATATACATACGAGCAACCGAATCGTACATAAGGTTGAATGGATAGATTGAACAATCATCGTATCTGAGTTGTATTCGATTATGATGTTATACTGTGTATATAGTTATACACACTAGGAGACGGTATCCCCGTTTTACATACGAGCGACCGAAACCAAAAGAAAGTTGAATGGATAGACTGAACAATCAATGTATCTGGGTGGTATCCGATTATATCGCAATACTGTATATATAGTGATACTTACCAGGTGACGGTACTTCCGTTACACATACTAGCGACTGAATCGAACAGAAGGTTAAATGGTTAGACGAAACGATAATTGTATCTGAGTTGTATTCGATGATATCGTGATGATGTTTATATAGCAATACTCACCAGGTAACTGTTCTTCCGTTTTACATACAAGCGACCGAATCGAGCAGAAGGTTGAATTCAGTATAGATTGAACAATCATCGTATCTGGGTTGTATTCGATTATGTTTATATAGTTATACTCACCAGGTAACTATTCTTCCGTTATACATACGAGCGACTGAATTGAACAGAAGGTTGAATGGATAGTATATGGGTTGTATTCGATTATGATGTTATGCTGTGTATATAGTTATACACACTAGGAGACGGTATTCCCGTTTTACATACGAGCGACCGAAACGAAAAGAAAGTTGAATGGATAGACTGAACAATCAATGTATCTGGGTGGTATCCGATTATATCGCAATACTGTATATATAGTGATACTTACCAGGTGACGATACTTCCGTTATACATACTAGCGACTGAATCGAACAGAATGTTGAATGGTTAGACGAAACGATAATTGTATCTGAGTTGTATTCGATGATATCGTGATGATGTTTATATAGCAATACTCACCAGGTAACTGTCCTTCCGTTTTACATACAAGCGACCGAATTGAGCAGAAGGTTAAATGGATAGATTGAACAATCATCGTATCTGAGTTGTATTCGATTATGTTTATATAGATATACTCACCAGGTAATGGTTCTTCCGATATACATACGAGCAACCGAATCGAACATAAGGTTGAATGGATAGATTGAACAATCATCGTATCTGAGTTGTATTCGATTATGTTTATATAGTTATACTCACCAGGTAACTGTTCTTCCGTTATACATACGAGCGACTGAATTGAACTGAAGGTTGAATGGATAGACTAAACAATTATCGTATCTGGGGTTGTATTCGATTATATCGTGATGATGTTCATATAGTTATACTCACCAGGTAACTGTTCTCCAGTTATACATAAGAGCGACTGAACTGAACAGAAGGTTGAATGGATAGACTGAACAATCATCGTATCTGGGTTGTATTCGACTATTTCGTGATGATTATTATATATTATGTCTAACCAGGTAACTGTTCTTTCGTTATACATACTAGCAACCGAATCGAACATAAGGTTGAATGGATAGATTGAACAATCATTGTATCTGGGTTGTCTCCGATTATATCGTTATGTTGTATATTTAACTACACCTACCATGTAACGGTTCTTTCGTTACACATACGAGCGTCTGAATCGAACATAAGGTTGGATGGATAGACGGAACGATACAACCCAGATACTATCCATTCAACCTTCTGTTCGATTCGGTTGCTCGTATGTATAACGAAAGAACAGTAACCTGGTGAGTATTTCTATATGAACTTCATCACGATATAATCGAATACAACTCAGTTACAATTATCGTTCCGTCTAACCATCCAACCTTCTGTTCGATTCAGTCGCTAGTATGTGTAACGAAAGTACCGTCACCTGGTGAGTATCACTATATATACAGTATTGCGATATAATCGGATACCACCCAGATACATTGATTGTTCAGTCTATCCATTCAACTTTATGTTCGTTTCAGATGCTCGTATGTGTAACGAAAGAACCGTTACAGGGTAGGTGTAACTAAATATACAGCATAACGATATAATCGGAGACAACCCAGATACAATGATTGTTCAATCTATATCCATCCAACCTTATGTTCGATTCGGTTGCTCGTATGTATAACGGAAGAACTGTCACCTGGTTAGACATACTATATGATAATAATCACGATATAATCAAATACAACCCCAGATACGATTATTGTTTAGTCTATCCATTCAACTTTCTGTTCAATTCAGTCGTTCTTATGAAAAACGGAAGAACAGTTACCTGGTGAGTATAACTATATAAACCTTATCGAATACAACCCAGATACGATGAATTTTCAACCTATTCATTTAACCTTCTTCTCGATTCGGTCGCTTTTATGTAAAACGGAAGAACAGTTACCTGGTGAGTATCGCTATATAAACATCATCACGATATCATCGAATACAACTCAGAGATACAATTATCGTTTCGTCTAACCATATAACCTTCTGTTCGATTCAGTCTCTAGAATGTGTAACGGAAGTACCGTCACCTGGTAAGTATCACTTAATATACAGTATTGCGATATAATCGGATACCACCCAGATACATTGATTGTTCAGTCTATCCATTCAACTTTCTGTTCGTTTCGGTCGCTCGTATGTAAAACGGGAATACCGTCACCTAATGTGTATAACTATATACACAGCATAACATCATAATCGAATACAACCCAGATACTATCCATTCAACCTTCTGTTCGATTCGGTTGCTCGTATGTATAACGAAAGAACAGTAACCTGGTGAGTATTTCTATATGAACGTCATCACGATATAATCGAATACAACTCAGTTAAAATTATCGTTCCGTCTAACCATCTAACCTTATGTTCGATTCAGACGCTCGTATGTGTAACGAAATAACCGTTACATGGTAGGTGTAACTGAATATACAGCATAAAGATATATTCGGAGACAACCCAGATACAATGATTGTTCAATATATCCATCCAACCTTATATTCGATTCGGTTGTTCGTATGTTTAACGGAAGAACTGCTACCTGGTTAGACATACTATATGATAATCATCACGATATACTCGAATACAACGCCAGATACGATTATTGTTTAGTCTATCCATTCAACCTTCTGTTCAATTCAGTCGTTCTTATGTATAACGGAAAAACAGTTACCTGGTGAGTATAACTATATAAACCCAATCGAATACAACCCAGATATGATGAATTTTCAATCTATCCATTTAACCTTCTGCTCGATTTGGTCGCTTTTATGTAAAACGGAAGAACAGTTACCTGGTGAGTATTGCTATATAAACATCATCACGATATCATCGAATACAACTCAGATACAATTATCGCTTCGTCTAACCATTTAACCTTCTGTTCGATTCAGTCGCTAGTATGTGTAACGGAAGTACCGTCACCTGGTAAGTATCACTTTATATACAGTATTGCGATATAATCGGTTACCAACCAGATACATTGATTGTTCATTCTATCTATTCAACTTTCTGTTCGTTTCGGTCGCTCGCATGTAAAACGGGAATACAGTCACCAAGTGTGTATAACTATATACACAGCATAACATCATAATCGAATACAACTCAGATACTATCCATTCAACCTTCTGTTCGATTCGGTTGTTCGTATGTATAACGAAAGAACTGTAACCTGGTGAGTATTTCTATATAAACATTCCCACGATATAATCGAATACAACTCAGTTACAATTATCGTTCCGTCTAACCATCCAACCTTATGTTCGATTCAGACGCTCGTATGTGTAACGAAAGAACCGTTACATGGTAGGTGTATCTAAATATACAGCATAACGATATAATCGGAGACAACCCAGATACTATGATTGTTCAATCTATCCATTCAACCTTATGTTCGATTCGGTTGCTCGTATGTATAACGGAAGAACAGTTACCTGGTTAGACATAATATATAATAATCATCACGAAATAATCGAATACAACCCAGATACGATGATTGTTCAGTCTATCTATACAACCTTCTGTTCAGTTCAGTCACTCTTATGTATAACTGGAGAACAGTTACCTGGTGAGTATAACTATATGAATCATCACGATATAATCGAATACAACCCCAGATACAATCATTGTTTAGTCTATCCATTCAACCTTCTGTTCAATTCAGTCGCTGGTATGTATACCGGAAGAACAGTATTTTGGTGAGTATAACTATATAAACATAATCAAATACAACTCAGATACGATGATTGTTCAATCTATCCATTCAACCTTATGTTCGATTCGGTTGCTCGTATGTATAACGAAAGAACAGGTACCTGGTGAGTATAACTATATAAACATAATCGAATACAACTCAGATACGATGATTGTTCAATCTATCCATTTAACCTTCTGCTCGATTCGGTCACTTGTATGTAAAACTGAAGGACAGTTACCTGGTGAGTATTGCTATATAAACATCATCACGATATCATCGAATACAACTCAGATACAATTATCGTTTCGTTTAACCATTCAACATTCTGTTCGATTCAGTCGCTAGTATGTATAACGGAAGAACAGTTACCTGGTGAGTATAACTATATAAACATAATCGAATACAACCCAGATACGATGATTGTTCAATCCATACTAAATTTAACCTTCTGCTCGATTCGGTCGCTTGTATGTAAAACGGAAGAACAGTTACCTGGTGAGTATTGCTATATAAACATCATCACGATATCATCGAATACAACTCAGATACAATTATCATTTCGTCTTACCATTTAACCTTAAGTTCGATTCAGTCGCTAGTATGTGCAACGGAAGTACCGTCACCTGGTAAGTATCACTATATATACAGAATTGCGATATAATCGGATACCACCCAGATACATTGATTGTTAAGTCTATCCATTCAACTTTCTGTTCGTTTCGGTCGCTCGTATGTAAAACGGGAATACCGTCACCTAATGTGTATAACTATATACACAGCATAACATCATAATCGAATACAACCCATATACTATCCATTCAACCTTCTGTTCGATTCGGTTGCTCGTATGTATAAAGAAAAAACAGTAACCTGGTGAGTATTTCTATATGAACGTCATCACGATATAATCGAATACAACTCAGATACAATGATCATTCCGTCTATCCATCCAAACTTCTCTTAGATTGGGTCGCTCGTATGTATAACGCAAGAACAGTCACCTGGTGAGTATTACTATATAAACATCACCACGATATAATCGAATACAACTCAGTTACAATTATTGTTCCGTGTAATCATCCAAACTTATGTTCGATTCAGACGCTCGTATGTGTAACGAAAGAACCGTTACCTGGTGAGTATAACTATATAAACATAATCGAATACAACCCAGATACGATGATTGTTCAATCTCTACTAAATTTAAGCTTCTGCTCGATTCGGTCGCTTGTATGTAAAACGGAAGAACAGTTACCTGGTGAGTATCGCTATATAAACATAATCACGATATCATCGAATACAACTCAGAGATACAATTATCGTTTCGTCTAACCATTTAACCTTCTGTTCGATTCAGTCTCTAGTATGTGTAACGGAAGTACCGTCACCTGGTAAGTATCACTATATATACAGTATTGCGATATAATCGGATACCACCCAGATACATTGATTGTTCAGTCTATCCATTCAACTTTCTGTTCGTTTCGGTCGCTCGTATGTAAAACGGGAATACCGTCACCTAATGTGTATAACTATATACACAGCATAACATCATAATCGAATACAACCCAGATACTATCCATTCAACCTTCTGTTCGATTCGGTTGCTCGTATGTATAACGAAAGAACAGTAACCTGGTGAGAATTTCTATATGAACGTCATCACGATATAATCGAATACAACTCTGATACAATGATCATTCCGTCTATCCATCCAACCTTCTGTTCGATTGGGTCGCTCGTATGTATAACGCAAGAACAGTCACCTGGTGAGTATTACTATATAGACATCACCACGATATAATCGAATACAACTCAGTTACAATTATCGTTCCGTCTAACCATCCAACCTTATGTTCGATTCAGACGCTCGTATGTGTAACGAAAGAACCGTTACATGGTAGGTGTATCCAAATATACAGCATAACGATATAATCGGAGACAACCCAGATACAATGATTGTTCAATCTATCCATTCAACCTTATGTTCGATTCGGTTGCTCGTATGTATAACGGAAGAACAGTTACCTGGTTAGACATAATATATAATAATCATCACGAAATAATCGAATACAACCCAGATACGATGATTGTTCAGTCTATCTATACAACCTTCTGTTCAGTTCAGTCGCTCTTATGTATAACTGGAGAACAGTTACCTGGTGAGTATAACTATATGAACATCATCACGATATAATCGAATACAACCCCAGATACAATTATTGTTTAGTCTATCCATTCAACCTTCTGTTCAATTCAGTCGCTCGTATGTATAACGGAAGAACAGTTACTTGGTGAGTATAACTATATAAACATAATCGAATACAACTCAGATACGATGATTGTTCAATCTATCCATTCAACCTTATGTTCGATTCGGTTGATCGTATGTATAACGAAAGAAAAGGTACCTGGTGAGTATAACTATATAAACATAATCGAATACAACTCAGATACGATGATTGTTCAATCTATCCATTTAACCTTCTGCTCGATTCGGTCACTTGTATGTAAAACTGAAGGACAGTTACCTGGTGAGTAATGCTATATAAACATCATCACGATATCATCGAATACAACTCAGATACAATTATCGTTTCGTCTAACCATTCAACATTCTGTTCGATTCAGTCGCTAGTATGTATAACGGAAGTACCGTCACCTGCTAAGTATCACTATATATACAGAATTGCGATATAATCGGATACCACCCAGATACATTGATTGTTAAGTCTATCCATTCAACTTTCTGTTCGTTTCGGTCGCTCGTATGTGAAACGGGAATACCGTCACCTAATGTGTATAACTATATACACAGCATAACATCATAATCGAATACAACCCAGATACTATCCATTCAACCTTCTGTTCGATTCGGTTGCTCGTATGTATACAGAAAAAACAGTAACATGGTGAGTATTTCTATATGAACGTCATCACGATATAATCGAATACAACTCAGATACAATGATCATTCCGTCTATCCATCCAAACTTCTGTTCGATTGGGTCGCTCGTATGTATAACGCAAGAACAGTCACCTGGTGAGTATTACTATATAAACATCACCACGATATAATCGAATACAACTCAGTTACAATTATTGTTCCGTCTAATCATCCAAACTTATGTTCGATTCAGACGCTCGTATGTGTAACGAAAGAACCGTTACATGGTAGGTGTAACCAAATATACAGCATAACGATATAATCGGAGACAACCCAGATACAATGATTGTTCAATCTATCCACTCAACCTTATGTTCGATTCAGTTGCTCGTATGTGTAACAGAAGAACTGTTACCTGGTGAGTATTTCTATATAAACTTCATCACGATATAATCGTATACAACTCATTTAACCTTCTGCTCGATTCGGTCACTTGTATGTAAAACTGAAGGACAGTTACCTGGTGAGTATTGCTATATAAATATCATCACGATATCATCGA
Organism: Chrysomela aeneicollis; assembly: GCA_029955515.1. Lineage (NCBI taxonomy): Eukaryota > Metazoa > Arthropoda > Insecta > Coleoptera > Chrysomelidae > Chrysomela > Chrysomela aeneicollis. The sequence continues at coordinate 22,341,399 of JARUHQ010000001.1, read as the reverse complement.
ATACAACTCAGATACAATTATCGTTTCGTCTAACCATTCAACATTCTGTTCGATTCAGTCGCTAGTATGTATAACGGAAGAACAGTTACCTGGTGAGTATAACTATATAAACATAATCGAATACAACCCAGATACGATGATTGTTCAATCCATACTAAATTCAACCTTCTGCTCGATTTGGTCGCTTGTATGTAAAACGGAAGAACAGTTACCTGGTGAGTATTGCTATATAAACATCATCACGATATCATCGAATACAACTCAGATACAATTATCGTTTCGTCTCACCATTCAACCTTAAGTTCGATTCAGTCGCTAGTATGTGCAACGGAAGTACCGTCACCTGGTAAGTTTCACTATATATACAGAATTGCGATATAATCGGATACCACCCAGATACATTGATTGTTCAGTCTATCCATTCAACTTTCTGTTCGTTTCGGTCGCTCGTATGTAAAACGGGAATACCGTCACCTAATGTGTATAACTATATACACAGCATAACATCATAATCGAATACAACCCATATACTATCCATTCAACCTTCTGTTCGATTCGGTTGCTCGTATGTATAAAGAAAAAACAGTAACCTGGTGAGTATTTCTATATGAACGTCATCACGATATAATCGAATACAACTCAGATACAATGATCATTCCGTCTATCCATCCAAACTTCTGTTCGATTGGGTCGCTCGTATGTATAACGCAAGAACAGTCACCTGGTGAGTATTACTATATAAACATCACCACGATATAATCGAATAAAACTCAGTTACAATTATTGTTCCGTCTAATCATCCAACCTTATGTTCGATTCAGTTGCTCGTATGTGTAACAAAGAACTGTTACCTGGTTAGACATACGATATGATAATCATCACGATATAATCGAATACAACCCCAGATACGATCATTGTTTAGTCTATCCATTCAACCTTCTGTTCAATTCAGTCGCTCGTATGTATAACGGAAGAACAGGTACCTGGTGAGTATAACTATATAAACATAATCAAATACAACCCAGATACGATGATTGTTCAATCTATAAATTTAACCATCTGCTCGATTCGGTCGCTTGTATGTAAAACGGAAGAACAGTTACCTGGAGATTATTGCTATATAAACATCATCACGATATCATCGAATACAACTCAGATACAATTATCGTTTCGTCTAACCATTCAACCCTCTGTTCGATTCAGTCGCTAGTATGTGTAACGGAAGTACCGTCACCTGGTAAGTATCACTATATATACAGTATTGCGATATAATCGCATACCACCCAGATACATTGATTGTTCAGTATATCCATTCATTTTTCTGTTCGTTTCGGTCGCTCGTATGTAAAACGGGAATACCGTCATCAAATGTGTATAACCATATACACAGCATAACATCATAATCGAATACAACCCAGATACTATCCATTCAACCTTCTGTTCGATTCGGTTGCTCGTATGTATAACGAAAGAACAGTAACCTGGTGAGTATTTCTATATGAACGTCATCACGATATAATAGAATACAACTAAGATACAATGATCATTCCGTCTATCCATCCAACCTTCTGTTCGATTGGGTCGATCACCACGATATAATCGAATACAACTCAGTTACAATTATCGTTTCATCTCATCATCCAACCTTATGTTCGATTCAGACGCTCGTATGTGTAACGAAAGAACCTTTACATGGTAGGTGTAACTAAATATACAGCATAACGATATAATCGGAGACAACCCAGATACATTCAACCTTATGTTCGATTCGGTTGCTCGTATGTATAACGGAAGAACAGTTACCTGGTTAGACATAATTTATAATAATCATCACGAAATAATCGAATACAACCCAGATACGATGATTGTTCAGTCTATCTATACAACCTTCTGTTCAGTTCAGTCGCTCTTATGTATAACTGGAGAACAGTTACCTGGTGAGTATAACTATATGAACATCATCACGATATAATCGAATACAACCCCAGATACAATTATTGTTTAGTCTATCCATTCAACCTTCTGTTCAATTCAGTCGCTCGTATGTATAACGGAAGAACAGTTACTTGGTGAGTATAACTATATAAACATAATCGAATACAACTCAGATACGATGATTGTTCAATCTATCCATTCAACCTTATGTTCGATTCGGTTGATCGTATGTATAACGAAAGAAAAGGTACCTGGTGAGTATAACTATATAAACATAATCGAATACAACTCAGATACGATGATTGTTCAATCTATCCATTTAACCTTCTGCTCGATTCGGTCACTTGTATGTAAAACTGAAGGACAGTTACCTGGTGAGTAATGCTATATAAACATCATCACGATATCATCGAATACAACTCAGATACAATTATCGTTTCGTCTAACCATTCAACATTCTGTTCGATTCAGTCGCTAGTATGTATAACGGAAGTACCGTCACCTGCTAAGTATCACTATATATACAGAATTGCGATATAATCGGATACCACCCAGATACATTGATTGTTAAGTCTATCCATTCAACTTTCTGTTCGTTTCGGTCGCTCGTATGTGAAACGGGAATACCGTCACCTAATGTGTATAACTATATACACAGCATAACATCATAATCGAATACAACCCAGATACTATCCATTCAACCTTCTGTTCGATTCGGTTGCTCGTATGTATACAGAAAAAACAGTAACATGGTGAGTATTTCTATATGAACGTCATCACGATATAATCGAATACAACTCAGATACAATGATCATTCCGTCTATCCATCCAAACTTCTGTTCGATTGGGTCGCTCGTATGTATAACGCAAGAACAGTCACCTGATGAGTATTACTATATAAACATCACCACGATATAATCGAATACAACTCAGTTACAATTATTGATCCGTCTAATCATCCAAACTTATGTTCGATTCAGACGCTCGTATGTGTAACGAAAGAACCGTTACATGGTAGGTGTAACCAAATATACAGCATAACGATATAATCGGAGACAACCCAGATACAATGATTGTTCAATCTATCCACTCAACCTTATGTTCGATTCAGTTGCTCGTATGTGTAACAGAAGAACTGTTACCTGGTGAGTATTTCTATATAAACTTCATCACGATATAATCGAATACAACTCATTTAACCTTCTGCTCGATTCGGTCACTTGTATGTAAAACTGAAGGACAGTTACCTGGTGAGTATTGCTATATAAATATCATCACGATATCATCGAATACAACTCAGATACAATTATCGTTTCGTCTAACCATTCAACATTCTGTTCGATTCAGTCGCTAGTATGTATAACGGAAGAACAGTTACCTGGTGAGTATAACTATATAAACATAATCGAATACAACCCAGATACGATGATTGTTCAATCCATACTAAATTCAACCTTCTGCTCGATTTGGTCGCTTGTATGTAAAACGGAAGAACAGTTACCTGGTGAGTATTGCTATATAAACATCATCACGATATCATCGAATACAACTCAGATACAATTATCGTTTCGTCTCACCATTCAACCTTAAGTTCGATTCAGTCGCTAGTATGTGCAACGGAAGTACCGTCACCTGGTAAGTTTCACTATATATACAGAATTGCGATATAATCGGATACCACCCAGATACATTGATTGTTCAGTCTATCCATTCAACTTTCTGTTCGTTTCGGTCGCTCGTATGTAAAACGGGAATACCGTCACCTAATGTGTATAACTATATACACAGCATAACATCATAATCGAATACAACCCATATACTATCCATTCAACCTTCTGTTCGATTCGGTTGCTCGTATGTATAAAGAAAAAACAGTAACCTGGTGAGTATTTCTATATGAACGTCATCACGATATAATCGAATACAACTCAGATACAATGATCATTCCGTCTATCCATCCAAACTTCTGTTCGATTGGGTCGCTCGTATGTATAACGCAAGAACAGTCACCTGGTGAGTATTACTATATAAACATCACCACGATATAATCTAATAAAACTCAGTTACAATTATTGTTCCGTCTAATCATCCAACCTTATGTTCGATTCAGTTGCTCGTATGTGTAACAAAGAACTGTTACCTGGTTAGACATACGATATGATAATCATCACGATATAATCGAATACAACCCCAGATACGATCATTGTTTAGTCTATCCATTCAACCTTCTGTTCAATTCAGTCGCTCGTATGTATAACGGAAGAACAGGTACCTGGTGAGTATAACTATATAAACATAATCAAATACAACCCAGATACGATGATTGTTCAATCTATAAATTTAACCATCTGCTCGATTCGGTCGCTTGTATGTAAAACGGAAGAACAGTTACCTGGAGATTATTGCTATATAAACATCATCACGATATCATCGAATACAACTCAGATACAATTATCGTTTCGTCTAACCATTCAACCCTCTGTTCGATTCAGTCGCTAGTATGTGTAACGGAAGTACCGTCACCTGGTAAGTATCACTATATATACAGTATTGCGATATAATCGCATACCACCCAGATACATTGATTGTTCAGTATATCCATTCAACTTTCTGTTCGTTTCGGTCGCTCGTATGTAAAACGGGAATACCGTCATCAAATGTGTATAACCATATACACAGCATAACATCATAATCGAATACAACCCAGATACTATCCATTCAACCTTCTGTTCGATTCGGTTGCTCGTATGTATAACGAAAGAACAGTAACCTGGTGAGTATTTCTATATGAACGTCATCACGATATAATAGAATACAACTAAGATACAATGATCATTCCGTCTATCCATCCAACCTTCTGTTCGATTGGGTCGATCACCACGATATAATCGAATACAACTCAGTTACAATTATCGTTTCATCTCATCATCCAACCTTATGTTCGATTCAGACGCTCGTATGTGTAACGAAAGAACCTTTACATGGTAGGTGTAACTAAATATACAGCATAACGATATAATCGGAGACAACCCAGATACATTCAACCTTATGTTCGATTCGGTTGCTCGTATGTATAACGGAAGAACTGTTACCTGATTAGACATACTATATTATAATCATGACGATATAATCAAATACAACACAGATACGATGATTGTTCAGTCTATACATTCAACCTTCTGTTCAGTTCAGTCGCTCTTATGTATAACTGGAGAACAGTTTCCTGGTGAGTATAACTATATGATCATCATCAAGATATAATCGAATACAACCCCAGATACGATTATTGTTTAGTCTATCCATTCAATTCAGTCGCTCCTATGTATAACGGAAGAACAGTTACCTGGTGAGTATAACTATATGAACATAATCGAATACAACCCAGATACGATGATTGTTCAATCTATACTAAATTTATCCTTCTTCTCGATTCGGTCGCTTGTATGTAAAACGAAAGAACAGTTACCTGGTGAGTATTTCCATATAAACATCATCACGGTATCATCGAATACAACTCAGATACAATTATCGTTTCGTCTAACCATTTAAACTTCTGTTCGATTCAGTCGCTAGTATGTGTAACGGAAGTACCGTCACCTGGTAAGTATCACTATATATTCAGTATTGCGATATAATCGGATACCATCCAGATACATTGATTGTTCAGACTATCCATTCAACTTTCTGTTCGTTTCGGTCGCTCGTATGTAAAACGGGAGTACCGTCACCTAATGTGTATAACTATTTACACAGCATAACATCATAATTGAATACAACCCAGATACTATCCATTCAACCTTCTGTTCGATTCGGTTGCTCGTATGTATAACGAGAGAACAGTAACCTGGTGAGTATTTCTATATGAACGTCACCACGATATAATCGAATACAACTCAGATACAATGATCATTCCGTCTATCCATCCAACTTTCTGTTCGATTGGGTCGCTCGTATGTATAACGCAAGAACAGTCACCTGGTGAGTATAACTATATAAACATCACCACGATATAATCGAATACAACTCAGTTACAATTATCGTTCCGTCTAATCATCCAACCTTATGTTCGATGCAGACGCTCGTATGTGTAACGAGAGAACCGTTACATGGTAGGTGTAACTAAATATACAGCATAATGATATAATCGGAGACAACCCAGATACAATGATTGTTCAATCTATCCATTCAACTTTTTGTTCGATTCGGTTGCTCTTATGTGTAACAGAAGAACTGTTACCTGGTTAGACATACTATATGAAAATCATCACGATATAATCGAATACAACCCAGATACAATGATTGTTCAGTCTATCCATCCAACCTTCTGTTCAGTTTAGTCGCTCTTATGTATAACTGGAGAACAGTTACCTGTTGAGTATGACTATATAAACATCATCACGATATAATCGAATACAACCTCAGATACGATCATTGTTTAGTCTATCCATTCAACCTTCTGTTCAATTCAGTCGCTCGTATGTATAACGGAAGAACAGTTACCTGGTGAGTATAACTATATAAACCTAATCGAATACAACCCAGATACGATGAATTTTCAATCTATACATTTAACCTTCTGCTCGATTCGGTCGCTTTTATGTAAAACGGAAGAACAGTTACCTGGTGTATATTGCTATATAAACATCATCACGATATCATCGAATACAACTCAGATACAATTATCGCTTTGTCTAACCATTTAACCTTCTGTTCGATTCAGTCGCTAGTATGTGTAATGGAAGTACCGTCACCTGGTAAGTATCACTATATATACAGTATTGCGATATAATCGGATACTAAATTTAACCTTCTGCTCGATTCGGTCGCTTGTATGTAAAACGGAAGAACAGTTACCTGGTGAGTATTGCTATATAAACATCATCACGATATCATCGAATACAACTCAGATACAATTATCGTTTCGTCTAACCATTTAACCTTCTGTTCGATTCAGTCGCTAGTATGTGTAACGGAAGTACCGTCACCTGGTAAGTAATATATACAGTTCTGCGATATAATCGGATACCAACCAGATACATTGATTGTTCAGTCTATCCATTCAACTTTCTCTTCGTTTCGGTCGCTCGTATGTAAAACGGGGATACCGTCACCTAGTGTGTATAACTATAAACACAGCATAACATCATAATCGAATACAACCCAGATACCATCTATTCAACCTTCTGTTCGATTCGGTTGCTCGTATGTATAACGAAAGAACAGTAACCTGGTGAGTATTTCTATATGAACTTCATCACGATATAATCGAATACAACTCAGATACAATGATCATTCCGTCTATCCATCCAACCTTCTGTTCGATTCAGACGCTCGTATGTGTAACGAAAGAACCGTTACATGGTAGGTGTATCTAATTATACAGCATAACGATATAATCGGAGACAACCCAGATACAATGATTTTTCAATCTATCCATTCAACCTTATGTTCGATTCGGTTGCACGTATGTATAAAAGAAGAACAGTTACCTGGTTAGACATAATATATAATAATCATCACGAAATAATCGAATACAACCCAGATACGATGATTATTCAGTCTATCCATTCAACCTTCTGTTCAGTTCAGTTGCTCTTATGTATAACTAGAGAACAGTTACCTGGTGAGTATAACTATATAAACATCATCACGATATCATCGAATACAACCCCAGATACGATCATTGTTTAGTCTATCTATTCAACCTTCTGTTCAATTCAGTCGCTCGTATGTATAACGGAAGAACAGTTACCTGGTGAGTATAACTATACAAACATAATCGAATACAACCCAGATACAATGATTGTTCAATCTATCTATTTAACCTTCTGCTCGATTCGGTCGCTTGTATGTAAAACGGAAGAAAAGTTACCTGGTGAATATTGCTATATAAACATCATCACGATATCATCGAATACAACTCAGATACAATTATCGCTTCGTCTAACCATTTAACCTTCTGTTCGATTCAGTCGCTAGTATTTGTAACGGACGTACCGTCACCTGGTAAGTATCACTATATATACAGTATTGCGATATAATCGGATACCAACCAGATACATTGATTGTTTAGTCTATCCATTCAACTTTCTATTCGTTTCGGTCGCTCGTATGTAAAACGAGAATACCGCCACCTAGTGTGTATAACTATATACACAGCATAACATCATAATCGAATACAACCCAGATACTATCCATTCAACCTTCTGTTCGATTCGAATGCTCGTATGTATAACGAAAGAACAGTAACCTGGTGAGTATTTCTATATGAACTTCATCACGATATCATCGAATACAACTCAGAGATACAATTATCATTTCGTCTAACCAATTAACCTTCTGTTCGATTCAGTCGCTAGTATGTGTAACGGAAGTACCGTCACCTGGTAAGTATCACTATATATACAGTATTGCGATATAATCGGATACCACCCAGATACATTGATTGTTCAGTCTATCCATTCAACTTTCTGTTCAGTACAGTCGCTCTTATGTATAACTGGAGAACAGTTTCCTGGTGAGTATAACTATATGAACATCATCAAGATATAATTGAATACAACCCCAGATACGATTATTGTTTAGTCTATCCATTCAACCTTCTGTTCAATTCAGTCGCTCGTATGTATAACGGAAGAACAGTTACCTGGTGAGTATAACTATATAAACATAATCGAATACAACCCAGATACGATGATTGTTCAATCTATACTAAATTTAACCTTCTGCTCGATTCGGTCGCTTGTATGTAAAACGGAAGAACAGTTACCTGGTGAGTATTGCTATATAAACATCATCACGATATCATCGAATACATTTCAGATACAATTATCGTTTCGTCTAACCATTTAACCTTCTGTTCGATTCAGTCGCTAGTATGTGTAACGGAAGAACCGTCACCTGGTGAGTATCACTATATATACAGTATTGCGATATAATCGGATACCACCCAGATACATTGATTGTTCAGTCTATCCATTCAACTTTCTGTTCGTTTCGGTCGCTCGTATGTAAAACGGGAATACCGTCACCTAATGTGTATAACTATATAGACAGCATAACATCATAATCGAATACAACCCAGATACTATCCATTCAACCTTCTGTTCGATTCGATTGCTCGTATGTTTAACGAAAGAACAGTAACCTGGTGAGAATTTCTATATGAACGTCATCACGATATAATCGAATACAACTCTGATACAATGATCATTCCGTCTATCCATCCAACCTTCTGTTCGATTGGGTCGCTCGTATGTATAACGCAAGAACAGTCACCTGGTGAGTATTACTATATAGACATCACCACGATATAATCGAATACAACTCAGTTACAATTATCGTTCCGTCTAACCATCCAACCTTATGTTCGATTCAGACGCTCGTATGTGTAACGAAAGAACCGTTACATGGTAGGTGTATCCAAATATACAGCATAACGATATAATCGGAGACAACCCAGATACAATGATTGTTCAATCTATCCATTCAACCTTATGTTCGATTCGGTTGCTCGTATGTATAACGGAAGAACAGTTACCTGGTTAGACATAATATATAATAATCATCACGAAATAATCGAATACAACCCAGATACGATGATTGTTCAGTCTATCTATACAACCTTCTGTTCAGTTCAGTCGCTCTTATGTATAACTGGAGAACAGTTACCTGGTGAGTATAACTATATGAACATCATCACGATATAATCGAATACAACCCCAGATACAATTATTGTTTAGTCTATCCATTCAACCTTCTGTTCAATTCAGTCGCTCGTATGTATAACGGAAGAACAGTTACTTGGTGAGTATAACTATATAAACATAATCGAATACAACTCAGATACGATGATTGTTCAATCTATCCATTCAACCTTATGTTCGATTCGGTTGATCGTATGTATAACGAAAGAAAAGGTACCTGGTGAGTATAACTATATAAACATAATCGAATACAACTCAGATACGATGATTGTTCAATCTATCCATTTAACCTTCTGCTCGATTCGGTCACTTGTATGTAAAACTGAAGGACAGTTACCTGGTGAGTAATGCTATATAAACATCATCACGATATCATCAAATACAAGTCAGATACAATTATCGTTTCGTCTAACCATTCAACATTCTGTTCGATTCAGTCGCTAGTATGTATAACGGAAGTACCGTCACCTGCTAAGTATCACTATATATACAGAATTGCGATATAATCGGATACCACCCAGATACATTGATTGTTAAGTCTATCCATTCAACTTTCTGTTCGTTTCGGTCGCTCGTATGTGAAACGGGAATACCGTCACCTAATGTGTATAACTATATACACAGCATAACATCATAATCGAATACAACCCAGATACTATCCATTCAACCTTCTGTTCGATTCGGTTGCTCGTATGTATACAGAAAAAACAGTAACATGGTGAGTATTTCTATATGAACGTCATCACGATATAATCGAATACAACTCAGATACAATGATCATTCCGTCTATCCATCCAAACTTCTGTTCGATTGGGTCGCTCGTATGTATAACGCAAGAACAGTCACCTGGTGAGTATTACTATATAAACATCACCACGATATAATCGAATACAACTCAGTTACAATTATTGTTCCGTCTAATCATCCAAACTTATGTTCGATTCAGACGCTCGTATGTGTAACGAAAGAACCGTTACATGGTAGGTGTAACCAAATATACAGCATAACGATATAATCGGAGACAACCCAGATACAATGATTGTTCAATCTATCCACTCAACCTTATGTTCGATTCAGTTGCTCGTATGTGTAACAGAAGAACTGTTACCTGGTGAGTATTTCTATATAAACTTCATCACGATATAATCGAATACAACTCATTTAACCTTCTGCTCGATTCGGTCACTTGTATGTAAAACTGAAGGACAGTTACCTGGTGAGTATTGCTATATAAATATCATCACGATATCATCGAATACAACTCAGATACAATTATCGTTTCGTCTAACCATTCAACATTCTGTTCGATTCAGTCGCTAGTATGTATAACGGAAGAACAGTTACCTGGTGAGTATAACTATATAAACATAATCGAATACAACCCAGATACGATGATTGTTCAATCCATACTAAATTCAACCTTCTGCTCGATTTGGTCGCTTGTATGTAAAACGGAAGAACAGTTACCTGGTGAGTATTGCTATATAAACATCATCACGATATCATCGAATACAACTCAGATACAATTATCGTTTCGTCTCACCATTCAACCTTAAGTTCGATTCAGTCGCTAGTATGTGCAACGGAAGTACCGTCACCTGGTAAGTTTCACTATATATACAGAATTGCGATATAATCGGATACCACCCAGATACATTGATTGTTCAGTCTATCCATTCAACTTTCTGTTCGTTTCGGTCGCTCGTATGTAAAACGGGAATACCGTCACCTAATGTGTATAACTATATACACAGCATAACATCATAATCGAATACAACCCATATACTATCCATTCAACCTTCTGTTCGATTCGGTTGCTCGTATGTATAAAGAAAAAACAGTAACCTGGTGAGTATTTCTATATGAACGTCATCACGATATAATCGAATACAACTCAGATACAATGATCATTCCGTCTATCCATCCAAACTTCTGTTCGATTGGGTCGCTCGTATGTATAACGCAAGAACAGTCACCTGGTGAGTATTACTATATAAACATCACCACGATATAATCGAATACAACTCAGTTACAATTATTGTTCCGTCTAATCATCCAACCTTATGTTCGATTCAGTTGCTCGTATGTGTAACAAAGAACTGTTACCTGGTTAGACATACGATATGATAATCATCACGATATAATCGAATACAACCCCAGATACGATCATTGTTTAGTCTATCCATTCAACCTTCTGTTCAATTCAGTCGCTCGTATGTATAACGGAAGAACAGGTACCTGGTGAGTATAACTATATAAACATAATCAAATACAACCCAGATACGATGATTGTTCAATCTATAAATTTAACCATCTGCTCGATTCGGTCGCTTGTATGTAAAACGGAAGAACAGTTACCTGGAGATTATTGCTATATAAACATCATCACGATATCATCGAATACAACTCAGATACAATTATCGTTTCGTCTAACCATTCAACCCTCTGTTCGATTCAGTCGCTAGTATGTGTAACGGAAGTACCGTCACCTGGTAAGTATCACTATATATACAGTATTGCGATATAATCGCATACCACCCAGATACATTGATTGTTCAGTATATCCATTCAACTTTCTGTTCGTTTCGGTCGCTCGTATGTAAAACGGGAATACCGTCATCAAATGTGTATAACCATATACACAGCATAACATCATAATCGAATACAACCCAGATACTATCCATTCAACCTTCTGTTCGATTCGGTTGCTCGTATGTATAACGAAAGAACAGTAACCTGGTGAGTATTTCTATATGAACGTCATCACGATATAATAGAATACAACTAAGATACAATGATCATTCCGTCTATCCATCCAACCTTCTGTTCGATTGGGTCGATCACCACGATATAATCGAATACAACTCAGTTACAATTATCGTTTCGTCTCATCATCCAACCTTATGTTCGATTCAGACGCTCGTATGTGTAACGAAAGAACCTTTACATGGTAGGTGTAACTAAATATACAGCATAACGATATAATCGGAGACAACCCAGATACATTCAACCTTATGTTCGATTCGGTTGCTCGTATGTATAACGGAAGAACTGTTACCTGATTAGACATACTATATTATAATCATGACGATATAATCAAATACAACACAGATACGATGATTGTTCAGTCTATACATTCAACCTTCTGTTCAGTTCAGTCGCTCTTATGTATAACTGGAGAACAGTTTCCTGGTGAGTATAACTATATGATCATCATCAAGATATAATCGAATACAACCCCAGATACGATTATTGTTTAGTCTATCCATTCAATTCAGTCGCTCCTATGTATAACGGAAGAACAGTTACCTGGTGAGTATAACTATATGAACATAATCGAATACAACCCAGATACGATGATTGTTCAATCTATACTAAATTTATCCTTCTTCTCGATTCGGTCGCTTGTAGGTAAAACGAAAGAACAGTTACCTGGTGAGTATTTCTATATAAACATCATCACGGTATCATCGAATACAACTCAGATACAATTATCGTTTCGTCCAACCATTTAAACTTCTGTTCGATTCAGTCGCTAGTATGTGTAACGGAAGTACCGTCACCTGGTAAGTATCACTATATATTCAGTATTGCGATATAATCGGATACCATCCAGATACATTGATTGTTCAGACTATCCATTCAACTTTCTGTTCGTTTCGGTCGCTCGTATGTAAAACGGGAGTACCGTCACCTAATGTGTATAACTATTTACACAGCATAACATCATAATTGAATACAACCCAGATACTATCCATTCAACCTTCTGTTCGATTCGGTTGCTCGTATGTATAACGAGAGAACAGTAACCTGGTGAGTATTTCTATATGAACGTCACCACGATATAATCGAATACAACTCAGATACAATGATCATTCCGTCTATCCATCCAACTTTCTGTTCGATTGGGTCGCTCGTATGTATAACGCAAGAACAGTCACCTGGTGAGTATAACTATATAAACATCACCACGATATAATCGAATACAACTCAGTTACAATTATCGTTCCGTCTAATCATCCAACCTTATGTTCGATGCAGACGCTCGTATGTGTAACGAGAGAACCGTTACATGGTAGGTGTAACTAAATATACAGCATAATGATATAATCGGAGACAACCCAGATACAATGATTGTTCAATCTATCCATTCAACTTTTTGTTCGATTCGGTTGCTCTTATGTGTAACAGAAGAACTGTTACCTGGTTAGACATACTATATGAAAATCATCACGATATAATCGAATACAACCCAGATACAATGATTGTTCAGTCTATCCATCCAACCTTCTATTCAGTTTAGTCGCTCTTATGTATAACTGGAGAACAGTTACCTGTTGAGTATGACTATATAAACATCATCACGATATAATCGAATACAACCTCAGATACGATCATTGTTTAGTCTATCCATTCAACCTTCTGTTCAATTCAGTCGCTCGTATGTATAACGGAAGAACAGTTACCTGGTGAGTATAACTATATAAACCTAATCGAATACAACCCAGATACGATGAATTTTCAATCTATACATTTAACCTTCTGCTCGATTCGGTCGCTTTTATGTAAAACGGAAGAACAGTTACCTGGTGTATATTGCTATATAAACATCATCACGATATCATCGAATACAACTCAGATACAATTATCGCTTTGTCTAACCATTTAACCTTCTGTTCGATTCAGTCGCTAGTATGTGTAATGGAAGTACCGTCACCTGGTAAGTATCACTATATATACAGTATTGCGATATAATCGGATACTAAATTTAACCTTCTGCTCGATTCGGTCGCTTGTATGTAAAACGGAAGAACAGTTACCTGGTGAATATTGCTATATAAACATCATCACGATATCATCGAATACAACTCAGATACAATTATCGCTTCGTCTAACCATTTGACCTTCTGTTCGATTCAGTCGCTAGTATGTGTAACGGACGTACCGTCACCTGGTAAGTATCACTATATATACAGTATTGCGATATAATCGGATACCAACCAGATACATTGATTGTTTAGTCTATCCATTCAACTTTCTATTCGTTTCGGTCGCTCGTATGTAAAACGAGAATACCGCCACCTAGTGTGTATAACTATATACACAGCATAACATCATAATCGAATACAACCCAGATACTATCCATTCAACCTTCTGTTCGATTCGAATGCTCGTATGTATAACGAAAGAACAGTAACCTGGTGAGTATTTCTATATGAACTTCATCACGATATCATCGAATACAACTCAGAGATACAATTATCATTTCGTCTAACCAATTAACCTTCTGTTCGATTCAGTCGCTAGTATGTGTAACGGAAGTACCGTCACCTGGTAAGTATCACTATATATACAGTATTGCGATATAATCGGATACCACCCAGATACATTGATTGTTCAGTCTATCCATTCAACTTTCTGTTCAGTACAGTCGCTCTTATGTATAACTGGAGAACAGTATCCTGGTGAGTATAACTATATGAACATCATCAAGATATAATTGAATACAACCCCAGATACGATTATTGTTTAGTCTATCCATTCAACCTTCTGTTCAATTCAGTCGCTCGTATGTATAACGGAAGAACAGTTACCTGGTGAGTATAACTATATAAACATAATCGAATACAACCCAGATACGATGATTGTTCAATCTATACTAAATTTAACCTTCTGCTCGATTCGGTCGCTTGTATGTAAAACGGAAGAACAGTTACCTGGTGAGTATTGCTATATAAACATCATCACGATATCATCGAATACATTTCAGATACAATTATCGTTTCGTCTAACCATTTAACCTTCTGTTCGATTCAGTCGCTAGTATGTGTAACGGAAGAACCGTCACCTGGTGAGTATCACTATATATACAGTATTGCGATATAATCGGATACCACCCAGATACATTGATTGTTCAGTCTATCCATTCAACTTTCTGTTCGTTTCGGTCGCTCGTATGTAAAACGGGAATACCGTCACCTAATGTGTATAACTATATAGACAGCATAACATCATAATCGAATACAACCCAGATACTATCCATTCAACCTTCTGTTCGATTCGATTGCTCGTATGTTTAACGGAAGAACAGTTACCTGGTGAGTATAACTAAACTACGCAACACTAATTACGTCGCACCCCGAAATTTTGCCCCTGTTCAAATTTTAATAACTTTTTTCTTCTCTGAACAATTTGAATTCTATTTGCACTGTTCGCTAGCTCAGTCCTTCAGCTATAATCTCGTACTTCTTCGATACATAAGGTTATTTCCATAAAATTGCTACAGGATGTTTTTTGGAACTGTGCAAAATTTCTAAATTTTCAAAAGGATCCCAAATGAAGAAAAACAGTTTTTTTTCAACTTTAACAGCAGAGGCATGAAGATTATCCATTACCTTTGGCCATTTCCAAAATTGTCTTCTTATCACTTTTTTTTACAGAGTGATCTCAAAAAATCAATTTTTTGGTTTTGCAGTCATAACTTCTTTCCTCTTCAACCGATTTTCAGAATCTCAGGCTCATTTTGGAGCTGAAACCTCAAATGAGAAGATTTGAAGATCAGAATTAACTCAAGATGAACATTCAATCATCGAGGGTTTCCTCAAAGGTGACCCAAATCTGAAACACTCTGTAAATCCCGACTGGGAGGAGAATTAAATGAAAATCAACTTGTTTTCGGAAGGATCTTTAATTCTGGACACATCCAGATCTTTTTTTCTTTCAGTAGTCAAAAATGGTGCGTGAGAAAACCGAATTGGAACGCAATGTTCTAGAAAAAAAATCAGCCCAAAGGAATTATAATGAGTGACTGACAAGACAGGTTGAAAATTACGTTCTCGTGAAAATAAAGATCAGGACAGGAAAAAATATTCGTAGGTCTTTCATTTATGAAGTTATGAGACTTCATTAAGAAATTCAAAATAAAAAAATTCTGAATACAACAAAATTTCAGGGTAACCTTCTCACCCCCTATACAAAGTCCTCCATCATGTTTTGGATTTTTTTCAAAGAATTTAATTTTTCAGACCCCCAAAAAAAATTTTATACGTACGCCTATGAAACAAATTTTTATATATCTTTGATCAATTTTTTCTGCTGAACACAGCTATGGGTACCGCTTGTCTCCATTCTGAGAAATAACTTTGTTTCGCCCTGTATACATCAAACTATGATAATTGGAGTACCCGAGTTTGTGCGATTCTTAGTAGTTTTGTACGAAACTCACTAGAATAATATGTAAAAAAATCACAAAAATCTCCTTTCCCTTCATCCGTA
Organism: Chrysomela aeneicollis; assembly: GCA_029955515.1. Taxonomy (NCBI): domain Eukaryota; kingdom Metazoa; phylum Arthropoda; class Insecta; order Coleoptera; family Chrysomelidae; genus Chrysomela; species Chrysomela aeneicollis. The sequence goes on along the minus strand of JARUHQ010000001.1, from coordinate 22,324,483 downwards.
CTCAAAGTACCCCAAGGGGGAAAAGGGGGTGAAAGAATTTTTTTTTATCTCCGATCCCGATGTGGGGGTCAGGTGAAATATGTTTACCGATATATCTAACCGTTTGACCAGCAAAAATTTTACCCACAAAAAAAATTTTGGGGGGGGAGGAGGTCAAAAATTTTTTTTCAGTCTTTTTGGTGGTGATATTTTCGTTTCGATCAAACAACGTTTTGGATATTTTTCTTTTTTAATCGGGATTTCGAGGGGGATTTAGAATTGGGTCACCTTTGCAGAAACCCTTGATCTTTAATTTTCAATTTTAGTCAATTCTAATCTTCATGTCTGTTCATCTAACGTTTCAGCTTCAAAATGATCCTGAAATTTTGAAAATCAGTTGAAGAGGAAAAAAGTTATGACTACAAAACCAAAAAATTGATTTTTTGAGGTCACTTTGTGAATAAAAGAGATAAGAAGACAATTCTGGAGATGGCTCAAGTTAATGAGATCCCCTTTATGCCTCTGCTGTTAAAGTTAAAAAAAAACTGTTTTTCTTCATTTGGGATCCTTTTGAAAATTCAGAAATTTTGCACAGTTTCAAAAATCACCTTGTATCAATTTTATGGAAACAACCTCATGTAACAAAAAAGTACGAGATTATAGCTAAAGGACTGAGCTAGCGAACAGCGCGAACAGAATTCGAATTGTTCAAATCAGAAAAAAGTTATTCAAATTTCAACAGGGGCAAAATTTCGGGGTGTGACGTAATTAGTGTTGCGTAGTTTATATAAACATAATCGAATACAACCCAGATACGATTATTGTTAAATCAATACTGAATTCAACCTTCTGCTCGATTCAGTCGCTCTTATGTATAACTGGAGAACAGTTACCTGTTGAGTATAACTATATAAACATCATCACGATATAATCGAATACAACCTCAGATACGATCATTGTTTAGTCTATCCATTCAACCTTCTGTTCAATTCAGTCGCTCGTATGTATAACGGAAGAACAGGTACCTGGTGAGTATAACTATATAAACCTAATCGAATACAACCCAGATACGATGAATTTTCAATCTATCCATTTAACCTTCTGCTCGATTCGGTCGCTTTTATGTAAAACGGAAGAACAGTTACCTGGTGAATATTGCTATATAAACATCATCACTATATCATCGAATACAACTCAGTTACAATTATCGCTTCGTCTAACCATTTAACCTTCTGTTCGATTCAGTCGCTAGTATGTGTAACGGAATTACCGTCACCTGGTAAGTATCACTATATATACAGTATTGCGATATAATCGGATACCAACCAGATACATTGATTGTTCAGTCTATCCATTCAACTTTCTGTTCGTTTCGGTCGCTCGTATGTAAAACGGGTATACCGTCACCTAGTGTGTATAACTATATACACAGCATAACATCATAATAGAATACTACTCAGATACTATCCATTCAACCTTCTGTTCGATTCGTTCGCGTGTATGTAAAACGGAAGAACAGTCACCTGGTGAGTATTTCTAAATGAACGTCATCACGATATAATCGAATACAACTCAGATACAATGATCATTCCGTCTATCCATCCAACCTTCTGTTCGATTGGGTCGCTCGTATGTATAACGCAAGAACAGTCACCTGGTGAGTATTACTATATAAACATCACCACGATATAATCGAATACAACTCAGTTACATCTATCGTTCCGTCTAACCATCCAACCTTATGTTCGATTCAGACGCTCGTATGTGTAACGAAAGAACCGTTACATGGTAGCTGTAACTAAATATACAGCATAACGATATAATCGGAGACAACCCAGATACAATGATTGTTCAATCTATCCATCCAACCTTATGTTCGATTCGGTTGCTCGTATGTATAACGGGAAAACTGTTACCTGGTTAGACATACTATATGATAATAATCACGATATAATCAAATACAACCCAGATACGATGAATGTTCAGTCTATCCATTCAACCTTCTGTTCAGTTCAGTCGCTCTTATGTATAACTGGAAAACAGTTTCCTGGTGAGTATAACTATATGAACATCATCAAGATATAATCGAATACAACCCCAGATACGATTATTGTTTAGTCTATCCATTCAACCTTCTGTTCAATTCAGTCGCTCGTATGTATAACGGGAGAACAGTTACCTGGTGAGTATAACTATATAAACATAATCGAATACAACCCAGATACGATGATTGTTCAATTTATACTAAATTTGAGCTTCTGCTCGATTCGGTCGCTTGTATGTAAAACGAAAGAACAGTTACCTGGTGAGTATTGCTATATAAACATTATCACGATATCATCGAATACAACTCAGATACAATTATCGTTTCGTCTAACCATTTAACCTTCTGTTCGATTCAGTCGCTAGTATGTGTAACGGAAGTACCGTCACCTGGTAAGTATCACTATATATACAGTATTGCGATATAATCGGATACCACCCAGATACATTGATTGTTCAGTCTATCCATTCAACTTTCTGTTCGTTTCGGTCGCTCGTATGTGAAACGGGAATACCCTCACCTTATGTGTTTAACTATATACACAGCATAACATCATAATCGAATACAACCCAGATACTATTCATTCAACCTTCTGTTCGATTCGGTTGTTCGTATGTATAACGAACGAACAGTAACCTGGTGAGTATTTCTATATGAACGTCATCACGATATAATCGAATACAACTCAGATACAATGATCATTCCGTCTATCCATCCAACCTTCTGTTCGATTGGGTCGCTCGTATGTATAACGCAAGAACAGTCACCTGGTGAGTATTACTATATAAACATCACCACGATATAATCGAATACAACTCAGTTATAATTATCGTTCCGTCTAACCATCCAACCTTATGTTCGATTCAGACGCTCGTATGTGTAACGAAAGAACCGTTACATGGTAGGTGTAACTAAATATACAGCATAACGATATAATCGGAGACAACCCAGATACAATGATTGTTCAATCTATCCATCCAACCTTATGTTCGATTCGGTTGCTCGTATGTATAACGGAAGAACTGTTACCTGGTTAGACATAACATATGATAATAATCACGATATAATCTAACACAACCCAGATACGATGAATGTTCAGTCTATCCATTCAACCTTCTGTTCAGTTCAGTCGCTCTTATGTATAACTGGAGAACAGTTTCCTGGTGAGTATAACTATATGAACATCATCAAGATATAATCGAATACAACCCAGATACGATGATTGTTCAGTCTATCCATTCAATCTCCTGTTCAGTTCAGTCGCTCTTATGTATAACTGGAGAACAGTTACCTTGTGAGTACCGTCTCCTAGTGTGTATTACTATATACACAGCATAACATCATAATCGAATACAACCCATATACTATCCATTCAACCTTCTGTTCAATTCAGTCGCTCGTATGTATAACGGAAGAACAGTTACCTGGTGACTATAACTATATAAACATAATCGAATACAACCCAGATACGATGATTGTTCAATCTATACTGAATTCAACCTTCTGCTCGATTCGGTCGCTTGTATGTGAAACGGAAGAACAGTTACCTGGTGAGTATTGCTATATAAACATCATCACGATATAATAGAATACAACTCAGATACAATTATCGTTTCGTCTAACCATTCAACATTCTGTTCGATTCAGTCGCTAGTATGTGTAACGGAAGTATCGTCACCTGGTAAGTATCACTATATATACAGTATTGCGATATAATCGGATACCACCCAGATACATTGATTGTTCAGTCTATCCATTCAACTTTCTTTTCGTTTCGGTCGCTCGTATGTAAAACGGGAATACCGTCTCCTTGTGTGTATAACTATATACACAGCATAACATCATAATCGAATACAACCCATAAACTATCCATTCAACCTTCTGTTCAATTCGGTTGCTCGTATGTATAACGAAAGAACAGTAACCTGGTGAGTATAACTATATAAACATAATCGAATACAACCCAGATACGATGATTGTTCAATCTATACTGAATTCAACCTTCTGCTCGATTCGGTCGCTTGTATGTAAAACGGGAGAACAGTTACCTGGTGAGTATTGCTATATAAACATCATCACGATATCATCGAATACAACTCAGATACAATTATCGTTTCGTCTAACCATTCAACATCCTGTTCGATTCAGTCGCTAGTATGTGTAACGGAAGTATCGTCACCTGGTAAGTATCACTATATATACAGTATTGCGATATAATCGGATACCACCCAGATACATTGATTGTTCAGTCTATCCATTCAACTTTCTTTTTGTTTCGGTCGCTCGTATGTAAAACGGGAATACCGTCTCCTAGTGTGTATAACTATATACACAGCATAACATCATAATCGAATACGACCTATATACTATCCATTCAACCTTCTGTTCAATTCAGTCGCTCGTATGTATAACTGCAGAACAGTTACCTGGTGAGTATAACTATATGAACATCATCACGATATAATCGAATACAACCCCAGATACGATCATTGTTTAGTCTATCCATTCAACCTTCAGTTCAATTCAGTCGCTCGTATGTATAACAGAAGAACAGTTACCTGGTGAGTATAACTATATAAACATAATCGAATACAACACAGATACGATGATTGTTCAATATATACTGAATTCAACCTTCTGCTCGATTCGGTCGCTTGTATGTAAAACGAAAGAACAGTAACCTGGTGAGTGTTTCTATATGAACGTCATCACGATATAATCGAATACAACTTAGTTACAATTATCGTTTCGCCTAACCATCCAACCTTATGTTCGATTCAGACGCTCGTATGTGTAACGAAAGAACCTTTACATGGTAGGTGTAGTTTAATATACAACATAACGATATAATCGGAGACAACCCAGATACAATGATTGTTCAATCTATCCATTCAACCTTATGTTCGATTCGGTTGCTAGTATGTATAACGAAAGAACAGTTACCTGGTTAGACATAATATATAATAATCATCACGAAATAATCGAATACAACCCAGATACGATGATTGTTCAGTCTATCCATTCAACCTTCTGTTCAGTTCAGTCGCTCTTATGTATAACTGGAGAACAGTTACCTGGTGAGTATAACTATATGAACATCATCACGATATAATCGAATACAACCCCAGATACGATCATTGTTTAGTCTATCCATTCAACCTTCAGTTCAATTCAGTCGCTCGTATGTATAACGGAAGAACAGTTACCTGGTGAGTATAACTATATAAACATAATCGAATACAACTCAGATACGATGATTGTTCAATCTATCCATTCAACCTTATGTTCGATTCGGTTGCTCGTATGTATATCGGAAGAACAGGTACCTGGTGAGTATATCTATATAAACATAATCGAATACAACTCAGATACGATGATTGTTCAATCTATCCATTTAACCTTCTGCTCGATTCGGTCGCTTGTATGTAAAACGGAAGGACAGTTACCTGTTGAGTATTGCTATATAAACATCATCACGATATCATCGAATACAACTCAGATACAATTATCGTTTCGTCTAACCATTCAACATTCTGTTCGATTCAGTCGCTAGTATGTGTAACGGAAGTATCGTCACCTGGTAAGTATCACTATATATACAGTATTGCGATATAATCGGATACCACCCAGATACATTGATTGTTCAGTCTATCCATTCAACTTTCTTTTCGTTTCGGTCGCTCGTATGTAAAACGGGAATACCGTCTCCTAGTGTGTATAACTATATACACAGCATAACATCATAATCGAATACAACCCATATACTATCCATTCAACCTTCTGTTCAATTCAGTCGCTCGTATGTATAACGGAAGAACAGTTACCTGGTGAGTATAACTATATAAACATAATCGAATACAACCCAGATACGATGATTGTTTAATCTATACTGAATTCAACCTTCTGCTCGATTCAGTCGCTTGTATGTAAAACGGAAGAACAGTTACCTGGTGAGTATTGCTTAATAAACATCATTACGATATCATCGAATACAACTAAGATAAAATTATCGTTTCGTCTAACCATTTAACCTTCTGTTCGATTCAGTCGCTAGTATGTGTAACGGAAGTACCGTCACCTGGTAAGTATCACTATATATACAGTATTGCGATATAATCGGATACCACCCAGATACATTGATTGGTTAGTCTATCCATTCAACTTTCTGTTCGTTTCGGTCGCTCGTATGTGAAACGGGAATAGCTTCACCTTATGTGTATAACTATATACACAGCATAACATCATTATCGAATACAACCCAGATACTATCCATTCAACCTTCTGTTCGATTCGGTTGCTCGTATGTATAACGAGAGAACAGTAACCTGGTGAGTATTTCTATATGAACGTCATCACGATATAATCGAATACAACTTGGTTACAATTATCGTTCCGTCTAACCATCCAACCTTATGTTCGATTCAGACGCTCGTATGTGTAACGAAAGAACCGTTACATGGTAGGTGTAGTTAAATATACAACATAACGTTATAATCGGAGACAACCCAGATACAATGATTGTTCAATCTATCCATTCAACCTTAGGTTCGATTCGGTTGCTAGTATGTATAACGAAAGAACAGTTACCTGGTTAGACATAATATATGATAATCATCACGAAATAATCGAATACAACCCAGATACGATGAATGTTCAGTCTATCCATTCAACCTTCTGTTCAGTTCAGTCGCTCTTATGTATAACTGGAGAAAATTTTTCTGGTGAGTATAACTATATGAACATCATCAAGATATAATTGAATACAACCCCAGATACGATTATTGTTTAGTCTATCCATTCAACCTTCTGTTCAATTCAGTCGCTCGTATGTATAACGGAAGAACAGTTACCTGGTGAGTATAACTATATAAACATAATCGAATACAACTCAGATACGATGATTGTTCAATCTATCCATTCAACCTTATGTTCGATTCGGTTGCTCGTATGTATATCGGAAGAACAGTTACCTGGTGAGTATTGCTATATAAACATCACGATATCATCGAATACAACTCAGATACAATTATCGTTTCGTCTAACCATTCAACATTCTGTTCGATTCAGTCGCTAGTATGTGTAACGGAAGTATCGTCACCTGGTAAGTATCACTATATATACAGTATTGAGATATAATCGGATACCACCCAGATACATTGATTGTTCAGTCTATCCATTCATTTTTCTTTTTGTTTCGGTCGCTCGTATGTAAAACGGGAATACCGTCTCCTAGTGTGTATAACTATATACACAGCATAACATCATAATCAAATACAACCCATATACTATCCATTCAACCTTCTGTTCAATTCAGTCGCTCGTATGTATAACGGAAGAACAGTTACCTGGTGAGTATAACTATATAAACATAATCGAATACAACCCAGATACGATGATTGTTCAATCTATACTGAATTCAACCTTCTGCTCGATTCGCTCGCTTGTATGTTAAACGGAAGAACAGTTACCTGGTGAGTATTGCTATATAAACATCATCACGATATCATCGAATACAACTCAGATACAATTATCGTTTCATCTAACCATTTAACCTTCTGTTCGATTCAGTCGCTAGTATGTGTAACGGAAGTAGTGTCACCTGGTAAGTATCACTATATATACAGTATTGCGATATAATCGGATACCACCCAGATACGATGATTGTTCAATCTATACTGAATTCAACCTTCTGCTCGATTCGCTCGCTTGTATGTAAAACGGAAGAACAGTTACCTGGTGAGTATTGCTATATAAACATCATCACGATATCATCGAATACAACTCAGATACAATTATCGTTTCATCTAACCATTTAACCTTCTGTTCGATTCAGTCGCTAGTATGTGTAACGGAAGTAGCGTCACCTGGTAAGTATCACTATATATACAGTATTGCGATATAATCGGATACCACCCAGATACGATGATTGTTCAATCTATACTGAATTCAACCTTCTGCTCGATTCGCTCGCTTGTATGTAAAACGGAAGAACAGTTACCTGGTGAGTATTGCTATATAAACATCATCACGATATCATCGAATACAACTCAGATACAATTATCGTTTCGTCTAACCATTTAACCTTCTGTTCGATTCAGTCGCTAGTATGTGTAACGGAAGTACCGTCACCTGGTAAGTATCACTATATATACAGTATTGCGATATAATCGGATACCACCCAGATACATTGATTGTTCAGTCTATCCATTCAACTTTGTGTTCGTTTCGGTCGCTCGTATGTGAAACGGGAATACCGTCACCTTATGTGTATAACTATATACACAGCATAACATCATAATCGAATACAACCCAGATACTATCCATTCAACCTTCTGTTCGATTCGGTTGCTCGTATGTATAACGAAAGAACAGTAACCTGGTGAGTATTTCTATATGAACGTCATCACGATATAATCGAATACAACTTAGTTACAATTATCGTTCCGTCTAACCATCCAACCTTATGTTCGATTCAGACGCTCGTATGTGTAACGAAAGAACCGTTACATGGTAGGTGTAGTTAAATATACAACATAACGATATAATCGGAGACAACCCAGATACAATGATTGTTCAATCTATCCATTCAACCTTATGTTCGATTCGGTTGCTAGTATGTATAACGAAAGAACAGTTACCTGGTTAGACATTATATATAATAATCATCACGAAATAATCGAATACAACCCAGATACGATGATTGTTCAGTCTATCCATTCAACATTCTGTTCAGTTCAGTCGCTCTTGTGTATAACTGGAGAACAGTTACCTGGTGAGTATAACTATATGAACATCATCACGATATAATCGAATACAACCCCAGATACGATCATTGTTTAGTCTATCCATTCAACCTTCAGTTCAATTCAGTCGCTCGTATGTATAACGGAAGAACAGTTACCTGGTGAGTATAACTATATAAACATAATCGAATACAACTCAGATACGATGATTGTTCAATCTATCCATTCAACCTTATGTTCGATTCGGTTGCTCGTATGTATATCGGAAGAGAAGGTACCTGGTGAGTATATCTATATAAACATAATCGAATACAACTCAGATACGATGATTGTTCAATGTATCCATTTAACCTTCTGCTCGATTCGGTCGCTTGTATAAAAAACGGAAGGACAGTTACCTGGTGAGTATTGCTATATAAACATCATCACGATATCATCGAATACAACTCAGATACAATTATCGTTTCGTCTAACCATTCAACATTCTGTTCGATTCAGTCGCTAGTATGTGTAACGGAAGTATCGTCACCTGGTAAGTATCACTATATATACAGTATTGCGATATAATCGGATACCACCCAGATACATTGATTGTTCAGTCTGTCCATTCAACTTTCTTTTCGTTTCGGTCGCTCGTATGTAAAACGGAAATACCGTCTCCTAGTGTGTATAACTATATACACAGCATAACATCATAATCGAATACAACCCATATACTATCCATTCAACCTTCTGTTCAATTCAGTCGCTCGTATGTATAACGGAAGAACAGTTACCTGGTGAGTATAACTATATAAACATAATCGAATACAACCCAGATACGATGATTGTTCAATCTATACTGAATTCAACCTTCTGCTCGATTCGGTCGCTTGTATGTAAAACGGGAGAACAGTTACCTGGTGAGTATTGCTATATAAACATCATCACGATATCATCGAATACAACTCAGATACAATTATCGTTTCGTCTAACCATTCAACATCCTGTTCGATTCAGTCGCTAGTATGTGTAACGGAAGTATCGTCACCTGGTAAGTATCACTATATATACAGTATTGCGATATAATCGGATACCACCCAGATACATTGATTGTTCAGTCTATCCATTCAACTTTCTTTTCGTTTCGGTCGCTCGTATGTAAAACGGGAATACCGTCTCCTAGTGTGTATAACTATATACACAGCATAACATCATAATCGAATACAACCCATATACTATCCATTCAACCTTCTGTTCAATTCAGTCGCTCGTATGTATAACGGAAGAACAGTTACCTGGTGAGTATAACTATATAAACATAATCGAATACAACCCAGATACGATGATTGTTTAATCTATACTGAATTCAACCTTCTGCTCGATTCAGTCGCTTGTATGTAAAACGGAAGAACAGTTACCTGGTGAGTATTGCTTAATAAACATCATTACGATATCATCGAATACAACTCAGATACAATTATCGTTTCGTCTAACCATTTAACCTTCTGTTCGATTCAGTCGCTAGTATGTGTAACGGAAGTACCGTCACCTGGTAAGTATCACTATATATACAGTATTGCTATATAATCGGATACCACCCAGATACATTGATTGTTCAGTCTATCCATTCAACTTTCTGTTCGTTTCGGTCGCTCGTATGTGAAACGGGAATAGCTTCACCTTATGTGTATAACTATATACACAGCATAACATCATTATCGAATACAACCCAGATACTATCCATTCAACCTTCTGTTCGATTCGGTTGCTCGTATGTATAACGAGAGAACAGTAACCTGGTGAGTATTTCTATATGAACGTCATCACGATATAATCGAATACAACTTGGTTACAATTATCGTTCCGTCTAACCATCCAACCTTATGTTCGATTCAGACGCTCGTATGTGTAACGAAAGAACCGTTACATGGTAGGTGTAGTTAAATATACAACATAACGTTATAATCGGAGACAACCCAGATACAATGATTGTTCAATCTATCCATTCAACCTTAGGTTCGATTCGGTTGCTAGTATGTATAACGAAAGAACAGTTACCTGGTTAGACATAATATATAATAATCATCACGAAATAATCGAATACAACCCAGATACGATGAATGTTCAGTCTATCCATTCAACCTTCTGTTCAGTTCAGTCGCTCTTATGTATAACTGGAGAAAATTTTTCTGGTGAGTATAACTATATGAACATCATCAAGATATAATTGAATACAACCCCAGATACGATTATTGTTTAGTCTATCCATTCAACCTTCTGTTCAATTCAGTCGCTCGTATGTATAACGGAAGAACAGTTACCTGGTGAGTATAACTATATAAACATAATCGAATACAACTCAGATACGATGATTGTTCAATCTATCCATTCAACCTTATGTTCGATTCGGTTGCTCGTATGTATATCGGAAAAACAGTTACCTGGTGAGTATTGCTATATAAACATCACGATATCATCGAATACAACTCAGATACAATTATCGTTTCGTCTAACCATTCAACATTCTGTTCGATTCAGTCGCTAGTATGTGTAACGGAAGTATCGTCACCTGGTAAGTATCACTATATATACAGTATTGAGATATAATCGGATACCACCCAGATACATTGATTGTTCAGTCTATCCATTCATTTTTCTTTTTGTTTCGGTCGCTCGTATGTAAAACGGGAATACCGTCTCCTAGTGTGTATAACTATATACACAGCATAACATCATAATCAAATACAACCCATATACTATCCATTCAACCTTCTGTTCAATTCAGTCGCTCGTATGTATAACGGAAGAACAGTTACCTGGTGAGTATAACTATATAAACATAATCGAATACAACCCAGATACGATGATTGTTCAATCTATACTGAATTCAACCTTCTGCTCGATTCGCTCGCTTGTATGTTAAACGGAAGAACAGTTACCTGGTGAGTATTGCTATATAAACATCATCACGATATCAACGAATACAACTCAGATACAATTATCGTTTCATCTAACCATTTAACCTTCTGTTCGATTCAGTCGCTAGTATGTGTAACGGAAGTAGCGTCACCTGGTAAGTATCACTATATATACAGTATTGCGATATAATCGGATACCACCCAGATACGATGATTGTTCAATCTATACTGAATTCAACCTTCTGCTCGATTCGCTCGCTTGTATGTAAAACGGAAGAACAGTTACCTGGTGAGTATTGCTATATAAACATCATCACGATATCATCGAATACAACTCAGATACAATTATCGTTTCATCTAACCATTTAACCTTCTGTTCGATTCAGTCGCTAGTATGTGTAACGGAAGTAGCGTCACCTGGTAAGTATCACTATATATACAGTATTGCGATATAATCGGATACCACCCAGATACATTGATTGTTCAGTCTATCATTTCAACTTTCTGTTCGTTTCGGTCGCTCGTATGTGAAACGGGAATACCGTCACCTTATGTGTATAACTATATACACAGCATAACATCATAATCGAATACAACCCAGATTCTGTCCATTCAACCTTCTGTTCGATTCGGTTGCTCGTATGTATAACGAAAGAACAGTAACCTGGTGAGTATTTCTATATGAACGTCATCACGATATAATCGAATACAACTTAGTTACAATTATCGTTCCGTCTAACCATCCAACCTCATGTTCGATTCAGACGCTCGTATTTGTAACGAAAGAACCGTTACATGGTAGGTGTAGTTAAATATACAACATAACGATATAATCGGAGACAACCCAGATACAATGATTGTTCAATCTATCCATTCAACCTTATGTTCGATTCGGTTGCTAGTATGTATAACGAAAGAACAGTTACCTGGTTAGATAATATATAATAATCATCACGAAATAATCGAATACAACCCAGATACGATGATTGTTCAGTCTATCCATTCAACCTTCTGTTCAGTTCAGTCGCTCTTATGTATAACTGGAGAACAGTTACCTGGTGAGTATAACTATATGAACATCATCACGATATAATCGAATACAACCCCAGATACGATCATTGTTTAGTCTATCCATTCAACCTTCAGTTCAATTCAGTCGCTCGTATGTATAACGGAAGAACAGTTACCTGGTGAGTATAACTATATAAACATAATCGAATACAACTCAGATACGATGATTGTTCAATCTATCCATTCAACCTTATGTTCGATTCGGTTGCTCGTATGTATATCGGAAGAACAGGTACCTGGTGAGTATATCTATATAAACATAATCGAATACAACTCAGATACGATGATTGTTCAATCTATCCATTTAACCTTCTGCTTGATTCGGTCGCTTGTATGTAAAACGGAAGGACAGTTACCTGGTGAGTATTGCTATATAAACATCATCACGATATCATCGAATACAACTCAGATACAATTATCGTTTCGTCTAACCATTCAACATTCTGTTCGATTCAGTCGCTAGTATGTGTAACGGAAGTATCGTCACCTGGTAAGTATCACTATATATACAGTATTGCGATATAATCGGATACCACCCAGATACATTGATTGTTCAGTCTATCCATTCAACTTTCTTTTCGTTTCGGTCGCTCGTATGTAAAACGGGAATACCGTCTCCTATTGTGTATAACTATATACACAGCATAACATCATAATCGAATACAACCCATATACTATCCATTCAACCTTCTGTTCAATTCAGTCGCTAGTATGTATAACGGAAGAACAGTTACCTGGTGAGTATAACTATATAAACATAATCGAATACAACCCAGATACGATGATTGTTCAATCTATACTGAATTCAACCCTCTGCTCGATTCGCTCGCTTGTATGTAAAACGGAAGAACAGTTACCTGGTGAGTATTGCTATATAAACATCATCACGATATCATCGAATACAACTCAGATACAATTATCGTTTCATCTAACCATTTAACCTTCTGTTCGATTCAGTCGCTAGTATGTGTAACGGAAGTAGCGTCACCTGGTAAGTATCACTATATATACAGTATTGGGATATAATCGGATACCACCCAGATACATTGATTGTTCAGTCTATCATTTCAACTTTCTGTTCGTTTCGGTCGCTCGTATGTGAAACGGGAATACCGTCACCTTATGTGTATAACTATATACACAGCATAACATCATAATCGAATACAACCCAGATTCTATCCATTCAACCTTCTGTTCGATTCGGTTGCTCGTATGTATAACGAAAGAACAGTAACCTGGTGAGTATTTCTATATGAACGTCATCACGATATAATCGAATACAACTTAGTTACAATTATCGTTCCGTCTAACCATCCAACCTCATGTTCGATTCAGACGCTCGTATTTGTAACGAAAGAACCGTTACATGGTAGGTGTAGTTAAATATACAACATAACGATATAATCGGAGACAACCCAGATACAATGATTGTTCAATCTATCCATTCAACCTTATGTTCGATTCGGTTGCTAGTATGTATAACGAAAGAACAGTTACCTGGTTAGATAATATATAATAATCATCACGAAATAATCGAATACAAACCAGATACGATGATTGTTCAGTCTATCCATTCAACCTTCTGTTCAGTTCAGTCGCTCTTATGTATAACTGGAGAACAGTTACCTGGTGAGTATAACTATATGAACATCATCACGATATAATCGAATACAACCCCAGATACGATCATTGTTTAGTCTATCCATTCAACCTTCAGTTCAATTCAGTCGCTCGTATGTATAACGGAAGAACAGTTACCTGGTGAGTATAACTATATAAACATAATCGAATACAACTCAGATACGATGATTGTTCGATCTATCCATTCAACCTTAGGTTCGATTCGGTTGCTCGTATGTATATCGGAAGAACAGGTACCTGGTGAGTATATCTATATAAACATAATCGAATACAACTCAGATACGATGATTGTTCAATCTATCCATTTAACCTTCTGCTTGATTCGGTCGCTTGTATGTAAAACGGAAGGACAGTTACCTGGTGAGTATTGCTATATAAACATCATCACGATATCATCGAATACAACTCAGATACAATTATCGTTTCGTCTAACCATTCAACATTCTGTTCGATTCAGTCGCTAGTATGTGTAATGGAAGTATCGTCACCTGGTAAGTATCACTATATATACAGTATTGCGATATAATCGGATACCACCCAGATACATTGATTGTTCAGTCTATCCATTCAACTTTCTTTTCGTTTCGGTCGCTCGTATGTAAAACGGGAATACCGTCTCCTAGTGTGTATAACTATATACTATTTATTTTCGGATTACAAACAGAAAAGGAAAATCTTTTGGAAACCACACTCACACAACTCAATTCAATTTTCAAAAATAACCTCATAGAGAAAGATATAAATAAAATCTATAGTATAGGAAAGAAGAATACAATCATTGTGGAATTCGTTTCATACCTGCAAAAAAAGAAGATTTTTCAGCAGTTACATAAACTTAAAGGGACCGAGATTTCCATCACAAATGATCTGCGCCCAGAGGATCAAAAAACTAATAAATTACTTGTGAAGCATTTGAAAAAAGCTCGATCCTCGAACCATATAGCGATAATCAAGAACTTCAAATTGTATGTGGATGCGGTACCATATACAGCCGAGGAACTAGAGGATCCATCATCAACTGAAGTTGAATCCGACGTGGAAATCGATAACATTCCTGAACAGAAGAATAATAGTGCTCCAGCAACCCCGACAATCAGACCGAAATATTCAGAAGAATCAGAAAAAAACTTACTGGAAGTAAGACCAGAGCAGCTGCATCCTAACTTACTTTTCTCATCATCATCCAGAAACAATCCAACTGATTTAAAAACAACAACGAACAGAGATTATAACAAAGAAACCAAGGTGAACCCCCCAGCAAAGAACAAGGAGAAGGACATCAGAACACTGAGAAACAAAAAACCTATATAATCTCATAAATTCTCTATATTAGTAACGATAACCCTTATACCTAAATAATTATTTCAGTTCATATTTTTAGAGTGATCTCCTGTATTGATATGTGATTTTTCCCCAATTTGTAATACACTGATAGGATACACGAAATGGATCAATACATACGAGACTTTGAAGTCAATAATATCGAAACCTACTCTCTCGCGCAAACTTCAGAATGCACCGAAATACTGAGAGTTTATAACCTCAATAATAATTTCAAAATTCTCAACATGAATATACGCAGTATAAATAAAAATTTAGATGAGTTCAAGATCGTTTTACACAATTTGAATGCGAATATTGACTGTTTGATACTTACAGAAACGTGGAATATTATAGACCAGGGCTTATTTAACATTGATGGATACGATATGATTTCTAACGAAAGTAACTTCAATCAAAATGATGGTGTTGTAGCATACATAAAATCAACATTGAAATATTCCTATAAAATAACAGAAATCTACCAAACTATCAAAGCCATACAAATAAAAATTCAATCGAATGAAGGAAGAAGTATACTTGTTACAGCTGTCTATAGATCTCCTGACACAGACCCTAAAGGATTCATAAATAGCATGAACCAGTATTTAGAAACGAACAACGGCAATAATTTCAATGATATATGTTTATTTACGGGAGATCTAAATATTGACTTATTAGACCCGGGCGAGAATGCATGTTTCGATTATTTAAATGTTTCGAACGAATATGGATACATCTCTACAATAAATAATCCAACGAGAGTCCAAGCAAACAGTAGTTCCTGTATTGATCATATTTTTATGAAATCTCCAGTTGATATCTACGAGAGAATCGTTCCGATAATTCTCAAAACATCTGTTACAGATCATTACGCGACAATTCTTCAAATTGTGTTAAATAACGATATCAAACAAGAAAAAATCAAAACAACTGAGTTCATCAATACCAAAAAGCTCCATGAAACATTCAGAAATATATCCTGGACATCAGTATTATCATCAAATGAACCAAACACTGCTACAAACACATTCATCGATATCATTATAGAAGCCTTTAATGTGTGTACGGAAGTGAAAAAATACAACAGAAAACACGTCAAAATTGCACCCTGGGTAACAAATTATTTACTCAAATCAATAAACGAAAAAAAATTAATGAATAAGAATCTGCGAAAATATCCAAATAATGATCAATTAGGAAATGAATACAGAAATTATAGGAACAGATTGAATGCACTAATCAAAAAAACTAAATACAACTATCATAATAAACAAATCGAAAAAAATAACAACGATTCAAAAAAACTGTGGGAAATAGTACAGGAAGTTAGTAAAACAAAAAAGACACGTCATCCCATAGATTCTATTGAAAGTGAGGACGGCAGGATATTAACTGACAAAGAACTTATAGCAAATGAATTCAATTCCAAATTCTCAGAAATGGGAAGGAATCTAGCCAGTAAGATAGAAAACGATCCTAATTATATTCCAAACCGTTCCATTATGCCAAATTCTCTCGTCCTCACCCCCGTGGAATCAATTGAGATACACAACGTAATCAGTCAACTAAAAAATAAGAAAGCCGTAGGTGTTGACAAGATCAAAGCCGAAACTATAAAGATCATTTCTAGCTATATCCAAGAGCCATTGGTCAAAATTTTCAATCTGTGTATGGAGGTAGGAAAGTATCCATCGGCATTCAAACACACAGTAGTAGTTCCCCTCCATAAAAAAGGCAATACTCAGAAAGTAGGAAATTACCGACCAATATCTTTGATCACCCACCTCTCAAAAATATTTGAAAAAATTCTGAAAAATAGACTAGTTTCCTATTTGAATAAATTTACCGTTATCTCTCATAATCAATTCGGATTCAGAGGAAATATGTCAACCCAAGATGCAATTCTAGCTTTAACATCAAAAATAACAGAAGCACTAAACGAAAGAAACCTATGTTGAATTATACTTCTTCCTCACGTGCTTAAAATATCACGGAACAAAACATTGCAATCAACTCCCAACCCACAACTCTATACTCAAAAAAAAAATAATTATGTGCCACCCTTGATGGTCAAAGTTACAACGCAGAGAATGTTCAACTACTTAGCACCAAAATTATACAATACCATTCCTAATGAATTGAAATGTATGAATGAAAACAGAAAATTCAAGAAACTATTGAAAAAGTTTATACAGCAACATTCCAGACATATGATACGTAGTCTCTTTGATGTATAAAACGATTTTACCCTATTTTATATAGATAAATTTTTATTCTCTGTTTATTTTTTTATTTATAGAATATCTGTACCTGATGAAACTTCATATTGTTATAAAAACTTATTTTTATTCTAATTTTGTCTTCATTATATTGTCTTAAATATTTACAATTATCTGTTCACTAGTCATATTTCGTCATTTCATTTCCTCGAAACAAGTGTTTCAGTCACTTATCGAGTAGATTATTTATTTACAGTTACGATTTATTTGTGTCAATGTATGATCTGGATGTGAATAAATATTATTATTATTATTATTATTATTATTATTATTATTATTATTATTATTATTATTATTATTATTATTATTATTATTATTATTATTATTATTATTATTATTATTATTATTATTATTATTATTATTATTATTATTATTATTATTATTATTATTATTATTATTATTATTATTATTATTATTATTATTATTATTATTATTATTATTATTATTATTATTATTATTATATACACAGCATAACATCATAATCGAATACTATCCATTCAACCTTCTGTTCAATTCAGTCGCTCGTATGTATAACGGAAGAACAGTTACCTGGTGAGTATAACTATGTAAACATAATCGAATACAACCCAGATACGATGATTGTTCAATCTATACTGAATTCAACCTTCTGCTCGATTCGGTCGCTTGTATGTAAAACGGAAGAACAGTTACCTGGTGAGTAATGCTATATAAACATCATCACGATATCATCGAATACAACTCAGATACAATTATCGTTTCGTCTAACCATTTAACCTTCTGTTCGATTCAGTCGCTAGTATGTGTAACGGAAGTACCGTCACCTGGTTAGTATCACTATATATACAGTATTGCGATATAATCGGATACCACCCAGATACATTGACTGTTCAGTCTATCCATTCAACTTTCTGTTCGTTTCGGTTGCTCGTATGTGAAACGGGAATACCGTCACCTTATGTGTATAATTATATACACAGCATAACATCATAATCGAATACAACCCAGATACTATCCATCCAACCTTCTGTTCGATTCGGTTGCTCGTATGTAAAACGAAAGAACAGTAACCTGGTGAGTATTTCTATATGAACGTCATCACGATATAATCGAATACAACTTAGTTACAATTATCGTTCCGTCTAACCATCCAACCTTATGTTCGATTCAGACGCTCGTATGTGTAACGAAAGAACCGTTACATGGTAGGTGTAGTTAAATATACAACATAACGATATAATCGGAGACAACCCAGATACAATGATTGTTCAATCTATCCATTCAACCTTATGTTCGATTCGGTTGCTAGTATGTATAACGAAAGAACAGTTACCTGGTTAGACATAATATATAATAATCATCACGAAATAATCGAATACAACCCAGATACGATGATTGTTCAGTCTATCCATTCAACCTTCTGTTTAGTTCAGTCGCTCTTATGTATAACTGGAGAACAGTTACCTGGTGAGTATAACTATATGAACATCATCACGATATAATCGAATACAACCCCAGATACGATCATTGTTTAGTCTATCCATTCAACCTCCAGTTCAATTCAGTCGCTCGTATGTATAACGGAAGAACAGTTACCTGGTGAGTATATCTATATAAACATAATCGAAAACAACTCAGATACGATGATTGTTCAATCTATCCATTTAACCTTCTGCTCGATTCGGTTGCTTGTATGTAAAACGGAAGGACAGTTGCCTGGTGAGTATTGCTATATAAACATCATCACGATATCATCGAATACAACTCAGATACAATTATCGTTTCGTCTAACCATTCTACATTCTGTTCGATTCAGTCGCTAGTATGTGTAACGGAAGTATCGTCACCTGGTAAGTATCACTATATATACAGTATTGCGATATAATCGGATACCACCCAGATACATTGATTGTTCAGTCTATCCATTCAACTTTCTTTTCGTTTCGGTCGCTCGTATGTAAAACGGGAATACCGTCTCCTAGTGTGTATAACTATATACACAGCATAACATCATAATCGAATACAACCCATATACTATCCATTCAACCTTCTGTTCAATTCAGTCGCTCGTATGTATAACGGAAGAACAGTTACCTGGTGAGTATAACTATATAAACATAATCGAATACAACCCAGATACGATGATTGTTCAATCTATACTAAATTCAACCTTCTGCTCGATTCGGTCGCTTGTATGTAAAACGGAAGAACAGTTACCTGGTGAGTATTGCTATATAAACATCATCACGATATCATCGAATACAACTCAGATACAATTATCGTTTCGTCTAACCATTCAACATTCTGTTCGATTCAGTCGCTAGTATGTGTAACGGAAGGGTCGTCACCTGGTAAGTATCACTATATATACAGTATTGCGATATAATCGGATACCACCCAGATACATTGATTGTTCAGTCTATCCATTCAACTTTCTTTTTGTTTCGGTCGCTCGTATGTAAAACGGGAATACCGTCTCCTAGTGTGTATAACTATATACAAAGCATAACATCATAATCGAATACAACCCATA
This sequence comes from Chrysomela aeneicollis, assembly GCA_029955515.1. Classification (NCBI taxonomy): domain Eukaryota; kingdom Metazoa; phylum Arthropoda; class Insecta; order Coleoptera; family Chrysomelidae; genus Chrysomela; species Chrysomela aeneicollis. The sequence goes on along the minus strand of JARUHQ010000001.1, from coordinate 22,303,991 downwards.
TAATATCCATTCAACCTTCTGTTCAATTCAGTCGCTCGTATGTATAACGGAAGAACAGTTACCTGTTGAGTATAACTATATAAACATAATCGAATACAACCCAGATACGATGATTGTTCAATCTATACTGAATTCAACCTTCTGCTCGATTCGGTCGCTTGTATGTAAAACGGAAGAACAGTTACCTGGTGAGTATTGCTATATAAACATCATCACGATATCATCGAATACAACTCAGATACAATTATCGTTTCGTCTAACCATTTAACCTTCTGTTCGATTCAGTCGCTAGTATGTGTAACGGATGTACCGTCACCTGGTAAGTATCACTACATATACAGTATTGCGATATAATCGGATACCACCCAGATACATTGATTGTTCAGTCTATCCATTCAACTTTCTGTTCGTTTCGGTCGCTCGTATGTGAAACGGGAATACCGTCACCTTATGTGTATAACTATATACACAGCATAACATCATAATCGAATACAACCCAGATACTATCCATTCAACCATCTGTTCGATTCGGTTGCTCGTATGTATAACGAAAGAACAGTAACCTGGTGAGTATTTCTATATGAACGTCATCACGATATAATCGAATACAACTTAGTTACAATTATCGTTCCGTCTAACCATCCAACCATATGTTCGATTCAGACGCTCGTATGTGTAACGAATGAACCGTTACATGGTAGGTGTAGTTAAATATACAACATAACGATATAATCGGAGATAACCCAGATACAATGATTGTTCAATCTATCCATTCAACCTTATGTTCGATTCGGTTGCTCGTATGTATATCGGAAGAACAGGTACCTGGTGAGTATATCTATATAAACATAATCGAATACAACTCAGATACGATGATTGTTCAATCTATCCATTTAACCTTCTGCTCGATTCGGTCGCTTGTATGTAAAACGGAAGGACAGTTAACTGGTGAGTATTTCTATATAAACATCATCACGATATCATCGAATACAACTCAGATACAATTATCATTTCGTCTAACCATTCAACATTCTGTTCGATTCAGTCGCTAGTATGTGTAACGGAAGTATCGTCACCTGGTAAGTATCACTATATATACAGTATCGCGATATAATCGGATACCACCCAGATACATTGATTGTTCAGTCAATCCATTCAACTTTCTTTTTGTTTCGGTCGCTCGTATGTAAAACGGGAATACCGTCTCCTAGTGTGTATAACTATATACACAGCATAACATCATAATCGAATACAACCCATATACTATCCATTCAACCTTCTGTTCAATTCAGTCGCTCGTATGTATAACGGAAGAACAGTTACCTGTTGAGTATAACTATATAAATATAATCGAATACAACCCAGATACGATGATTGTTCAATCTATACTGAATTCAACCTTCTGCTCGATTCGGTCGCTTGTATGTTAAACGGAAGAACAGTTACCTGGTGAGTATTGCTATATAAACATCATCACGATATAATCGAACACAACTTAGTTACAATTATCGTTCCGTCTAACCATCCAACCTTATGTTCGATTCAGACGCTCGTATGTGTAACGAATGAACCGTTACATGGTAGGTATAGTTAAATATACAACATAACGATATAATCGGAGACAACCCAGATACAATGATTGTTCAATCTATCCATTCAACCTTATGTTCGATTCGGTTGCTAGTATGTATAACGAAAGAACAGTTACCTGGTTAGACATAATATATAATAATCATCACGAAATAATCGAATACAACCCAGATACGATGATTGTTCAGTCTATCCATTCAACCTTCTGTTTAGTTCAGTCGCTCTTATGTATAACTGGAGAACAGTTACCTGGTGAGTATAACTATATGAACATCATCACGATATAATCGATTACAACCCCAGATACGATCATTGTTTAGTCTATCCATTCAACCTTCAGTTCAATTCAGTCGCTCGTATGTATAACGGAAGAACAGTTACCTGGTGAGTATAATTATATAAACATAATCGAATACAACTCAGATACGATGATTGTTCAATCTATCCATTCAACCTTATGTTCGATTCGGTTGCTCGTATGTATATCGGAAGAACAGGTACCTGGTGAGTATATCTATATAAACATAATCGAATACAACTCAGATACGATGATTGTTCAATCTATCCATTCAACCTTCTGCTCGATTCGGTCGCTTGTATGTAAAATGGAAAGACAGTTACCTGGTGAGTATTGCTATATAAACATCATCACGATATCATCGAATACAACTCAGATACAATTATCGTTTCGTCTAACCATTCAACATTCTGTTCGATTCAGTCGCTAGTATGTGTAACGGAAGTATCGTCACCTGGTAAGTATCACTATATATACAGTATTGCGATATAATCGGATACCACCCAGATACATTGATTGTTCAGTCAATCCATTCAACTTTCTTTTTGTTTCGGTCGCTCGTATGTAAAACGGAAATACCGTCTCCTAGTGTGTATAACTATATACACAGCATAACATCATAATCGAATACAACCCATATACTATCCATTCAACCTTCTGTTCAATTCAGTCGCTCGTATGTATAACGGAAGAACAGTTACCTGTTGAGTATAACTATATAAACATAATCGAATACAACCCAGATACGATGATTGTTCAATCTATACTGAATTCAACCTTCTGCTCGATTTGGTCGCTTGTATGTTAAACGGAAGAACAGTTACCTGGTGAGTATTGCTATATAAACATCATCACGATATCATCGAATACAACTCAGATACAATTATCGTTTCGTCTAACCATTCAACCTTCTGTTCGATTCAGTCGCTAGTATATGTAACGGAAGTACCGTCACCTGGTAAGTATCACTATATATACAGTATCGCGATATAATCGGATACCACTTAGATACATTGATTGTTCAGTCTATCCATTCAACTTTCTGTTCGTTTCGGTCGCTCGTATGTGAAACGGGAAAACCGTCACCTTATGTGTATAACTATATACACAGCATAACATCATAATCGAATACAACCCAGATACTATCCATTCAACCTTCTGTTCGATTCGGTTGCTCGTATGTATAACGAAAGAACAGTAACCTGGTGAGTATTTCTATATAAACGTCATCACGATATAATCGAATACAACTTAGTTACAATTATCGTTCCGTCTAACCATCCAACCTTATGATCGATTCAGACGCTCGTATGTGTAACGAATGAACCGTTTCATGGTAGGTGTAGTTAAATATACAACATAACGATATAATCGGAGACAACCCAGATACAATGATTGTTTAATCTATCCATTCAACCTTATGTTCGATTCGGTTGCTAGTATGTATAACGAAAGAACAGTTACCTGGTTAGACATAATATATAATAATCATCACGAAATAATCGAATACAACCCAGATACGATGATTGTTCAGTCTATCCATTCAACCTTCTGTTCAGTTCAGTCGCTCTTATGTATAACTGGAGAACAGTTACCTGGTGAGTATAACTATATAAACATAATCGAATACAACTCAGATACGATGATTGTTCAATCTATCTATTCAACCTTATGTTCGATTCGGTTGCTCGTATGTATATCGGAAGAACAGTTACCTGGTGAGTATAACTATATGAACATCATCACGATATAATCGAATATAACCCCAGATACGATCATTGTTTAGTCTATCCATTCAACCTTCAGTTCAATTCAGTCGCTCGTATGTATAACGGAAGAACAGTTACCTGGTGAGTATAACTATATAAACATAATCGAATACAACTCAGATACGATGATTGTTCAATCTATCTATTCAACCTTATGTTCGATTCGGTTGCTCGTATGTATATCGGAAGAACAGGTACCTGGTGAGTATATCTATATAAACATAATCGAATACAACTCAGATACGATGATTGTTCAATCTATCCATTTAACCTCTGCTCGATTCGGTCGCTTGTATGTAAAACGGAAGGACAGTTACCTGGTGAGTATTGCTATATAAACATCATCACGATATCATCGAATACAACTCAGATAGAATTATCGTTTCGTCTAACCATTCAACATTCTGTTCGATTCAGTCGCTAGTACGTGTAACGGAAGTATCGTCACCTGGTAAGTATCACTATATATACAGTATTGCGATATTATCGGATACCACCCAGATACATTGATTGTTCAGTCTATCCATTCAACTTTCTGTTCGTTTCGGTCGCTCGTATGTGAAACGGGAATACCGTCACCTTATGTGTATAACTATATACACAGCATAACATCATAATCGAATACAACCCAGATACCATCCATTCAACCTTCTGTTCAATTCGGTTGCTCGTATGTATAACGAAAGAACAGAAACCTGGTGAGTATTTCTATATGAACGTCATCACGATATAATCGAATACAACTTAGTTACAATATCGTTCCGTCTAACCATCCAACCTTATGTTCGATTCAGACGCTCGTATGTGTAACGGAAGAACCGTTACATGGTAGGTGTAGTTGAATATACAACATAACGATATAATCGGAGACAACCCAGATACAATGATTGTTCAATCTATCCATTCAACCTTATGTTGGATTCGGTTGCTAGTATGTATAACGAAAGAACAGTTACCTGGTTAGACATAATATATAAAAATCATCACGAAATAATCTAATACAACCCAGATACGATGATTGTTCAGTCTATCCATTCAATCTTCTGTTCAGTTCAGTCGCTCTTATGTATAACTGGAGAACAGTTACCTGGTGAGTATAACTATATGAACATCATCACGATATAATCGAATACAACCCCAGATACGATTATTGTTTAGTCTATCCATTCAACCTTCAGTTCAATTCAGTCGCTCGTATGTATAACGGAAGAACAGTTACCTGGTGAGTATAACTATATAAACATAATCGAATACAACTCAGATACAACGATTGTTCAATCTATCCATTCAACCTTATGTTCGATTCGGTTGCTCGTATGTATATCGGAAGAACAGGTACCTGGTGAGTATATCTATATAAACATAATCGAATACAACTCAGATACGATGATTGTTCAATCTATCCATTTAACCTTCTGCTCGATTCGGTCGCTTGTATGTGAAACGGAAGGACAGTTACCTGGTGAGTATTGCTATATAAACATCATCACGATATCATCGAATACAACTCAGATACAATTATCGTTTCGTCTAACCATTCAACATTCTGTTCGATTCAGTCGCTAGTATGTGTAACGGAAGTATCGTCACCTGGTAAGTATCACTATATATACAGTATTGCGATATAATCGGATACCACCCAGATACATTGATTGTTCAGTATATCCATTCAACTTTCTTTTTGTTTCGGTCGCTCGTATGTAAAACGAGAATACCGTCTCCTAGTGTGTATAACTATATACACAGCATAACATCATAATCGAATACAACCCATATACTATCCATTCAACCTTCTGTTCAATTCAGTCGCTCGTATGTATAACGGAAGAACAGTTACATGGTGAGTATAACTATATAAACATAATCGAATACAACCCAGATACGATGATTGTTCAATCTATACTGAATTCAACCTTCTGCTCGATTCGGTCGCTTGTATGTAAAACGGAAGAACAGTTACCTGGTGAGTATTGCTATATAAACATCATCACGATATCATCGAATACAGCTCAGATACAATTATCGTTTCGTCTAACCATTCAACATTCTGTTCGATTCAGTCGCTAGTATGTGTAACGGAAGTATCGTCGCCTGGTAAGTATCACTATATATACAGTATTGCGATATAATCGGATACCACCCAGATACATTGATTGTTCAGTCTATCCATTCAACTTTCTTTTTGTTTCGGTCGCTCGTATGTAAAACGGGAATACCGTCTCCTAGTGTGTATAACTATATACACAGCATAACATCATAATCGAATACAACCCATATACTATCCATTCAACCTTCTGTTCTATTCGTTTGCTTGTATGTATAAAGAAAAAACAGTAACCTGGTGAGTATTTCTATATGAACGTCATCACGATATAATCGAATACAACTCAGATACAATGATCATTCCGTCTATCCATCCAAACTTCTGTTCGATTGGGTCGCTCGTATGTATAACGCTAGAACAGTCACCTGGCGAGTATTACTATATAAACATCACCACGAAATAATCGAATACAACTCAGTTACAATTATTGTTCCGTCTAATCATCCAACCTTATGTTCGATTCAGACGCTCGCATGTGTAACGAAAGAACCGTTTCATGGTAGGTGTAACTAAATATACAGCATAACGATATAATCGGAGACAACCCAGATACAATGATTGTTCAATCTATCCATTCAACCTTATGTTCGATTCGGTTGCTCGTATGTGTAACAGAAGAACTGTTACCTGGTTAGACATACTATATGATAATCATCACGATATAATCGAATACAACCCAGATACAATGATTGTTCAGTCTATCCATTATACCTTCTGTTCAGTTCAGTCGCTCTTATGTATAACTGGAGAACAGTTACCTGGTGAGTATAACTATATATACATCATCACGATATAATCGAATACAACCCCAGATACGATCATTGTTTAGTCTATCCATTCAACCTTCTGTTCAATTCAGTCGCTCGTATGTATAACGGAAGAACAGGTACCTGGTGAGTAAAACTATATAAACATAATCAAATACAACCCAGATACGATGATTGTTCAATCTATACATTTAACCTTCTGCTCGATTCGATCGCTTGTATGTAAAACGGAAGAACAGTTACCTGGTGATCATTGCTATATAAACATCATCACGATATCATCGAATACAACTCAGATACTATTATCGTTTCGTCTAACCATTCAACCTTCTGTTCGATTCAGTCGCTAGTATGTGTAACGGAAGTACCGTCACCTGGAAAGTATCACTATATATACAGTATTGCGATATAATCGCATACCACCCAGATACATTGATTGTTCAGTCTATCCATTCAGCATAACATCATAATCGAATACAACCCATATACTATCCATTCAACCTTCTGTTCAATTCAGTCGCTCGTATGTATAACGGAAGAACAGTTACCTGGTGAGTATAACTATATAAACATAATCGAATACAACCCAGATACGATGATTGTTCAATCCATACTAAATTTAACCTTCTGCTCGATTCGGTCGCTTGTATGTAAAACGGAAGAACATTTACCTGGTGAGTATTGCTATATAAACATCATCACGATATCATCGAATACAACTCTGATACAATTATCGTTTCGTCTTACCATTTAACCTTAAGTTCGATTCAGTCGCTTGTATGTGCAACGGAAGTACCGTCACCTGGTAAGTATCACTATATATACAGTATCGCGATATAATCGGATACCACCCAGATACATTGATTGTTCAGTCAATCCATTCAACTTTCTGTTCGTTTCGGTCGCTCGTATGTAAAACGGGAATACCGTCACCTAATGTGTATAACTATATACACAGCATAACATCATAATCGAATACAACCCAGATACTATCCATTCAACCTTCTGTTCTATTCGTTTGCTTGTATGTATAAAGAAAAAACAGTAACCTGGTGAGTATTTCTATATGAACGTCATCACGATATAATCGAATACAACTCAGATACAATGATCATTCCGTCTATCCATCCAAACTTCTGTTCGATTGGGTCGCTCGTATGTATAACGCAAAAACAGTCACCTGGCGAGTATTACTATATAAACATCACCACGATATAATCGAATACAACTCAGTTACAATTATTGTTCCGTCTAATCATCCAACCTTATGTTCGATTCAGACGCTCGCATGTGTAACGAAAGAACCGTTTCATGGTAGGTGTAACTAAATATACAGCATAACGATATAATCGGAGACAACCCAGATACAATGATTGTTCAATCTATCCATTCAACCTTATGTTCGATTCGGTTGCTCGTATGTGTAACAGAAGAACTGTTACCTGGTTAGACATACTATATGATAATCATCACGATATAATCGAATACAACCCAGATACAATGATTGTTCAGTCTATCCATTATACCTTCTGTTCAGTTCAGTCGCTCTTATGTATAACTGGAGAACAGTTACCTGGTGAGTATAACTATATATACATCATCACGATATAATCGAATACAACCCCAGATACGATCATTGTTTAGTCTATCCATTCAACCTTCTGTTCAATTCAGTCGCTCGTATGTATAACGGAAGAACAGGTACCTGGTGAGTAAAACTATATAAACATAATCAAATACAACCCAGATACGATGATTGTTCAATCTATACATTTAACCTTCTGCTCGATTCGATCGCTTGTATGTAAAACGGAAGAACAGTTACCTGGTGATCATTGCTATATAAACATCATCACGATATCATTATCGTTTCGTCTAACCATTCAACCTTCTGTTCGATTCAGTCGCTAGTATGTGTAACGGAAGTACCGTCACCTGGTAAGTATCACTATATATACAGTATTGCGATATAATCGCATACCACCCAGATACATTGATTGTTCAGTCTATCCATCCAACCTTCTGTTCGATTGGGTCGCTCGTATGTATAACGCAAGAACAGTCACCTGGTGAATATTACTATATAAACATCACCACGATATAATCGAATACAACTCAGTTACAATTATCGGTTCGTCTAACCATCCAACCTTATGTTCGATTCAGACGCTCGTATGTGTAACGAAAGAACCTTTACATGGTAGGTGTAACTAAATATACAGCATAACGATATAATCTGAAACAACCTTATGTTCGATTCGGTTGCTCGTATGTATAACGGAAGAACTGTTACCTGGTTAGACATACTATATTATAATCATCACGATATAATCAAATACAACCCATATACGATGATTGTTCAGTCTATCCATTCAACCTTCTGTTGGATTCGGTTGCTAGTATGTATAACGAAAGAACAGTTACCTGGTTAGACATAATATATAAAAATCATCACGATATCATCGAATACAACTCAGATACAATTATCGTTTCGTCTAACCATTTAACCATCTGTTCGATTCAGTCGCTTGTATGTGTAACGAAAGAACCGTTTCATGGTAGGTGTAACTAAATATACAGCATAACGATATAATCGGAGACAACCCAGATACAATGATTGTTCCATCTATCCATTCAACCTTATGTTCGATTCGGTTGCTCGTATGTGTAACAGAAGAACTGTCACCTGGTTAGACATACTATATGATAATCATCACGATATAATCGAATACAACCCAGATACAATGATTGTTCAGTCTATCCATTCAACCTTCTGTTCAGTTCAGTCGCTCTTATGTATAACTGGAGAACAGTTACCTGGTGAGTATAACTATATATACATCATCACGATATAATCGAATACAACCCCAGATACGATCATTGTTTAGTCTATCCATTCAACCTTCGGTTCAATTCAGTCGCTAGTATGTGTAACGGAAGTACCGTCACCTGTAAGTATCACTATATATTCAGTATTGCGACCTACCCTCTCACATGCTACTGAAACGTGAACTACTGACCATATTATACGCTGATGATACATCATTCACTCTTCATATGGAATCAATCACTGATGTTGATGAGATTTTAGCAGACATTACCGCTCACGCAAAACAATGGTTTGACCGCAATGAGTTATTTTTGAACGACACGAAAACGCAAACATGTCTATTTTCAAATAATCACAATGTCCATCGCACTGTCTCCCAGGTGGATTCAGTAAAATTTTTGGGAGTAAATCTTGATCCATCTCTTACCTGGAATGAACATATTAGTATTGTCTGTGGTAAATTGGCAAAATCAGTTTTTGCCATTCGGCGTATAGTAGCAACTGTGAATCAGGAAGCTGCTTTAACAACATACCACGCAATATTCCACTCAGTAATGAGTTATGGAATACTGTGTTGGGGAAATGCGAGTTTTACTCACTTACAAAGAGTCTTCACATTACAAAAGGCAGCTGTACGTAGCATTGTAGGAGCTGGATACACTGAACACTGTAAACCACTGTTTCAAAAATTAAGTATTATGACATTATTTTCACAAATTGTTTATGAAAATATCACATATGTTAAAAAGAATTTACACACATTCACAACACACTCAGATATCCATGCTTATAACACCCGTAATGGACATAAACTTGTGCCTTCTATGAAGAGACTAGATAAAAGTAAAATAATGGGTATTCCTCTGTTCAATTTTCTCCCTAAGGAAATCAGAGAACTACCATTAGAACCTTTCAAGAGAACATTAAAAAAAAATCTTATCAAAACCAGTCTTTATCAAATTAATGATTTCAGTGGATCACTTGTGGACTCACTTGCGGGCAGCTAGTGTTCCTGTTAGTTGATTGTTTTGTTCTATTTTATTATTCATGTGTAGAATATCGATTGTATTTTATGAATTTAATGTATGTTGTATTTTATATATTATTGTGTATGACCTGTCCAAAGTTTACTTATGGATGCAATATATTCTATTCTATTCTATTCTATTCTATCGTGATGATTTTCATATAGTATGTCTAACCAGGTAACAGTTCTTCTGTTACACATAAGAGCAATTTAATCGAACATAAGGTTGAATGGATAGATTAAACAATCATTGTATCTGGGTTGTCTCCGATTATATCGTTATGCTGTATATTTAGTTACACCTACCATGTAACGGTTTTTTCGTTACACATACGAGCGTCTGCATCGAACATGAGGTTGGATGATTAGACGGAACGATAATTGTAACTGGGTTGTATTCGATGTTTATATAGTAATACTCACCAGGTAACTGTTCTTGCGTTATACATACGAGCGACCAAATCGAACAGAAGGTTGGATGGATAGACGAAATGATCATTGTATCTGAGTTGTATTCGATTATATCGTGATGACGTTCATATAGAAATACTCACCAGGTTACTGTTCTTTCGTTATACATACGAGCAACCGAATCGAACAGAAGGTTGAATGGATAGTATCTGGGTTGTATTCGATTATGATGTTATGCTGTGTAAATAGTTATACACATTAGGTGACGGTACTCCCGTTTTACATACGAGCGACCGAAACGAACAGAAAGTTGAATGGATAGACTGAACAATCAATGTATCTGGATGGTATCCGATAATATCGCAATACTGAATATATAGTGATACTTACAGGTGACGGTACTTCCGTTACACATACTAGCGACTGAATTGAACCGAAGGTTGAATGGATAGACTAAACAATGATCGTATCTGGGGTTGTATTCGATTATATCGTGATGATGTATATATAGTTATACTCACCAGGTAACTGTTCTCCAGTTATACATAAGAGCGACTGAACTGAACAGAAGGTTGAATGGATAGACTGAACAATCATTGTATCTGGGTTGTATTCGATTATATCGTGATGATTATCATATAGTATGTCTAACCAGGTGACAGTTCTTCTGTTACACATACGAGCAACCGAATCGAACATAAGGTTGAATGGATAGATGGAACAATCATTGTATCTGGGTTGTCTCCGATTATATCGTTATGCTGTATATTTAGTTACACCTACCATGAAACGGTTCTTTCGTTACACATACGAGCGTCTGAATCGAACATAAGGTTGGATGATTAGACGGAACAATAATTGTAACTGAGTTGTATTCGATTATATCGTGGTGATGTTTATATAGTAATACTCACTAGGTGACTGTTCTTGCGTTATACATACGAGCGACCCAATCGAACAGAAGTTTGGATGGATAGACGGAATGATCATTGTATCTGAGTTGTATTCGATTATATCGTGATGAAGTTCATATAGAAATACTCACCAGGTTACTGTTCTTTCGTTATACATACGAGCAACCGAATCGAACAGAAGGTTGAATGGATAGTATCTGAGTTGTATTCGATTATGATGTTATGCTGTGTATATAGTTATACACACTAGGTGACGGTATTCCCGTTTTAGATACGAGCGACCGAAACGAACAAAAAGTTAAATGGATAGACTGAAAAATCAATGTATCTGGTTGGTATCCGATTATATCGCAATACACTATATATAGTGATACTTACCAGGTGACGGTACTTCCGTTACACATACAAGCGACTGAATCGAACAGATGGTTAAATGGTTAGACGAAACGATAATTGTATCTGAGTTGTATTCGATGATATCGTGATGATGTTTATAGCAATACTCACCAGGTAACTGTTCTTCCGTTTTACATACAAGCGACCGAATCGAGCAGAAGGTTAAATAGATAGATTGAACAATCATCGTATCTGGGTTGTATTCGATTATGTTTATATAGTTATACTCACCAGGTAACTGTTCTTCCGTTATACATACGAGCGACTGAATTGAACAGAAGGTTGAATGGATAGACTAAACAATGATCGTATCTGGGGTTGTATTCGATGATATCGTGATGATGTTTATATAGTTATACTCACCAGGTAACTGTTCTCCAGTTATACATAAGAACGACTGAACTGAACAGAAGGTTGAATGGATAGACTGAATAATCATCGTATCTGGGTTGTATTCGATTATTTCGTGATGATTATTATATATTTTGTCTAACCAGGTAACTGTTCTTCCGTTATACATACGAGCAACCGAATCGAACATAAGGTTGGATTGATAGATTGAAAAATCATTGTATCTGGGTTGTCTCTGATTATATCGTTATGATGAATAATTAGATACACCTACCATGTAACGGTTCTTTCGTTACACATACGAGCGTCTGAATCGAACATTAGGTTGGATGGTTAGAGATAATTGTAACTGAGTTGTATTCGATTATATCGTGTTAATGTTTATATAGTAATACTCACCAGGTGACTGTTCTTGCGTTATACGTACGAGCGACCCAATCGAACAGAAGGTTGGATGGATAGACGGAATGATCATTGTATCTGAGTTGTATTAGATTATATCGTGATGAAGTTCATATAGAAATACTCACCAGGTTACTGTTCTTTCGTTATACATACGAGCGACTGAATTGAACAGAAGGTTGAATGGATAGACTAAATAATGATCGTATCTGAGGTTGCATTCGATTATATCGTGATGATGTTTATATAGTTATACTCAACAGGAAACTGTTCTCCAGTTATACATAAGAGCGACTGAATCGAGCAGAAGGTTGAATTCAGTATTGATTGAACAATAATCGTATCTGGGTTGTATTCGATTATGTTTATATAGTTATACTCACCAGGTAACTGTTCTTCCGTTATACATACGAGCGACTGAATTGAACAGAAGGTTGAATGGATAGTATATGGGTTGTATTCGATTATGATGTTATGCTGTGTATATAGTTATACACACTAGGAGACGGTATTCCCGTTTTACATACGAGCGACCGAAACGAAAAGAAAGTTGAATGGATAGACTGAACAATCAATGTATCTGGGTGGTATCCGATTATATCGCAATACTGTATATATAGTGATACTTACCAGGTGACGATACTTCCGTTACACATACTAGCGACTGAATCGAACAGAATGTTGAATGGTTAGACGAAACGATAATTGTATCTGAGTTGTATTCGATGATATCGTGATGATGTTTATATAGCAATACTCACCAGGTAACTGTCCTTCCGTTTCACATACAAGCGACCGAATCGAGCAGAAGGTTAAATGGATAGATTGAACAATCATCGTATCTGAGTTGTATTCGATTATGTTTATATAGATATACTCACCAGGTACCTGTTCTTTCGATATACATACGAGCAAACGAATCGAACATAAGGTTGAATGGATAGATTGAACAATCATCGTATCTGAGTTGTATTCGATTATGTTTATATAGTTATAGGAGAGGGAAGGATTAGAACGACTGTCTATGTTAAGAAAGAATCTGCTTAATTAGGGTATGCAGTCATTGGCTAGAAAAGGTGTAACTCTTTTTTCTGTTCAAGCTTTCGAGACTTTATTGGCTCTTCATCAGGAACTCTACAATTAACAATGAAACAATTGATTGGAAAATTCATGAAAAACAAACAGTACTTACAAAGTTGAGATTTAAAGAAAGCATGTTCAACATCACAATTATGTAAAACCTTGATTAAGTGAAACATCTATTACTTATTTATCATTATATCGACAAACAATAGTGAAACAACACAAGTTATAAAAAACCATTAAAACATTATTAGGTTTCGGAAAAAAATGTCTTTTCTTCTCAATAAGTTATAACCTTACAAACAGCCATGTGAGAAAATTTTGGAGGGAAAGAAAAATAAAGATTGATTTGACAAGGTGACACTTCATGACATGGAATCATAGAAAACAATGTCATTCATAAATTTATAAGATCGAAATAACAGGTTGACAAACTTGAAAACGAGAAAAACGGGAATTATAATTGAAAATTCAAAAACTGTTATTTGTGTTGTGATTTGATAAATGGGAAGGAAGACTGAGTAAATAGGAATAAATAATGCTGAGATTATCGATATCAGTTCTAGCATTCATAGCGTTTGGTTCTTTGACAATATTGGTCATTTCAAGAAAAAGTCTTTTAGATAAGTTAGATTCATTATCTAATATACTCACATTAAAATAATCTGGGATGTGAACTTCAGTTATAGCATGTATAGCTAGTGTACTGGAAAGTTTGGAATTTCTAATATTGCTTTTGTGGGAGGAAATTCTGTCTTTAAGTTTGTTCTTAGTTTGGCCAATATACTTTTCATCACATTGTGAACAAGGAATGGAATAAATTACATTAGAACGTTCTAACAGGGGATCTTTATCTTTTAATTTTGTAAATATTGAATTCAACTGTAAAGGATTTTTATAGGCGACATTAATGGTTGGATATTTGACAAACAATTTTTTTATTTTATGATTTAATTCTGAAATGTGAGGTAGGGAAAAATAATATTTCTGAGTGTTATCTTGACTGAGAGGGGTGTTTAGAGTGGAAGATGCATTAATTATTAATGATCTGCTGAACAACAGTTTAAAAATTAGTTTTTTTGGGTAACCACTATTAATGAACAATTTACTTAATTTATTGAGATTTTGTATACAAACAGAGGTGTGGCTTGTTTACAGAACTCTATTTTTCATACCTAAAACAAGGTTGATTTTTTGTTTATGTAGATGATGAGACTCATAATGTAGAAATCTACCAGAGGCGCCAGGTTTGGAATACCAACTAGTTCCTTAATCACTAGTTGGTATTCCAAACCTGGCGCCTCTGGTAGATTTCTACATTATGAGTCTCATCATCTACATAAACAAAAAATCAACCTTGTTTTAGGTATGAAAAATAGAGTTCTGAAAACAAGCCACACCTCTGTTTGTATACAAAATCTCAATAAATTAAGTAAATTGTTCATTAATAGTGGTTACCCAAAAAAACTAATTTTTAAACTGTTGTTCAGCAGATCATCAATAATTAATGCATCTTCCACTCTAAACACCCCTCTCAGTCAAGATAACACTCAGAAATATTATTTTTCCCTACCTCACATTTCAGAATTAAATCATAAAATAAAAAAATTGTTTGTCAAATATCCAACCATTAATGTCGCCTATAAAAATCCTTTACAGTTGAATTCAATATTTACAAAATTAAAAGATAAAGATCCCCTGTTAGAACGTTCTAATGTAATTTATTCCATTCCTTGTTCACAATGTGATAAAAAGTATATTGGCCAAACTAAAAACAAACTTAAAGACAGAATTTCCTCCCACAAAAGCAATATTAGAAATTCCAAACTTTCCAGTACACTAGCTATACATGCTATAACTGAAGTTCACATCCCAGATTATTTTAATGTGAGTATATTAGATAATGAATCTAACTTATCTAAAAGACTTTTTCTTGAAATGACCAATATTGTCAAAGAACCAAACGCTATGAATGCTAGAACTAATATCGATAATCTCAGCATTATTTATTCCTATTTACTCAGTCTTCCTTCCCATTTATCAAATCACAACACAAATAACAGTTTTTGAATTTTTAATTATAATTCCCGTTTTTCTCGTTTTCAAGTTTGTCAACCTGTTCTTTCGATCTTATAAATTTATGAATGACATTGTTTTCTATGATTCCATGTCATGAAGTGTCAACTTGTCAAATCAATCTTTATTTTTCTTTCCCTCCAAAATTTTCTCACATGGCTGTTTGTAAGGTTATAACTTATTGAGAAGAAAAGAAAATTTTTTCCGAAACCTAATAATGTTTTAATGGTTTTTTATAACTTGTGTTGTTTCACTATTGTTTGTCGATATAATGATAAATAAGTAATAGATGTTTCACTTAATCAAGGTTTTACATAATTGTGATGTTGAACATGCTTCCTTTAAATCTCAACTTTGTAAGTACTGTTTGTTTTTCATGAATTTTCCAATCAATTGTTTCATTGTTAATTGTAGAGTTCCTGATGAAGAGCCAATAAAGTCTCGAAAGCTTGAACAGAAAAAAGAGTTACACCTTTTCTAGCCAATGACTGCATACCCTAATTAAGCAGATTCTATATAGTTATACTCACCAGGTAACTGTTCTTCCGTTATACATACGAGCGACTGAATTGAACTGAAGGTTGAATGGATAGACTAAACAATGATCGTATCTGGGGTTGTATTCGATTATATCGTGATGATGTTCATATAGTTATACTCACCAGGTAACTGTTCTCCAGTTATACATAAGAGCGACTGAACTGAACAGAAGATTGAATGGATAGACTGAACAATCATCGTATCTGGGTTGTATTCGATTATTTCGTGATGATTTTTATATATTATGTCTAACCAGGTAACTGTTCTTTCGTTATACATACTAGCAACCGAATCCAACAGAAGGTTGAATGGATAGACTGAACAATCATCGTATATGGGTTGTATTTGATTATATCGTGATGATTATAATATAGTATGTCTAACCAGGTAACAGTTCTTCCGTTATACATACGAGCAACCGAATCGAACATAAGGTTGAATGTATCTGGGTTGTTTCAGATTATATCGTTATGCTGTATATTTAGTTACACCTACCATGTAAAGGTTCTTTCGTTACACATACGAGCGTCTGAATCGAACATAAGGTTGGATGGTTAGACGAACCGATAATTGTAACTGAGTTGTATTCGATTATATCGTGGTGATGTTTATATAGTAATATTCACCAGGTGACTGTTTTTGCGTTATACATACGAGCGACCCAATCGAACAGAAGGTTGGATGGATAGACGGAATGATCATTGTATCTTAGTTGTATTCTATTATATCGTGATGACGTTCATATAGAAATACTCACCAGGTTACTGTTCATTCGTTATACATACGAGCAACCGAATCGAACAGAAGGTTGAATGGATAGTATCTGGGTTGTATTCGATTATGATGTTATGCTGTGTATATAGTTATACACATTTGATGATGGTATTCCCGTTTTACATACGAGCGACCGAAACGAACAGAAAGTTGAATGGATAGACTGAACAATCAATGTATCTGGGTGGTATGCGATTATATCGCAATACTGTATATATAGTGATACTTACCAGGTGACGGTACTTCCGTTACACATACTAGCGACTGAATCGAACAGAAGGTTGAATGGTTAGACGAAACGATAATGATATCGTGATGATGTTTATATAGCAATGATCACCAGGTAACTGTTCTTCCGTTTTACATACAAGCGATCGAATCGAGCAGAAGGTTAAATGTATAGATTGAACAATCATCGTATCTGGGTTGTATTTGATTATGTTTATATAGTTTTACTCACCAGGTACCTGTTCTTCCGTTATACATACGAGCGACTGAATTGAACAGAAGGTTGAATGGATAGACTAAACAATGATCGTATCTGGGGTTGTATTCGATTATATCGTGATGATGTATATATAGTTATACTCACCAGGTAACTGTTCTCCAGTTATACATAAGAGCGACTGAACTGAACAGAAGGTATAATGGATAGACTGAACAATCATTGTATCTGGGTTGTATTCGATTATATCGTGATGATTATCATATAGTATGTCTAACCAGGTAACAGTTCTTCTGTTACACATACGAGCAACCGAATCGAACATAAGGTTGAATGGATAGATTGAACAATCATTGTATCTGGGTTGTCTCCGATTATATCGTTATGCTGTATATTTAGTTACACCTACCATGAAACGGTTCTTTCGTTACACATGCGAGCGTCTGAATCGAACATAAGGTTGGATGATTAGACGGAACAATAATTGTAACTGAGTTGTATTCGATTATATCGTGGTGATGTTTATATAGTAATACTCGCCAGGTGACTGTTTTTGCGTTATACATACGAGCGACCCAATCGAACAGAAGTTTGGATGGATAGACGGAATGATCATTGTATCTGAGTTGTATTCGATTATATCGTGATGACGTTCATATAGAAATACTCACCAGGTTACTGTTTTTTCTTTATACATACAAGCAAACGAATAGAACAGAAGGTTGAATAGATAGTATCTGGGTTGTATTCGATTATGATGTTATGCTGTGTATATAGTTATACACATTAGGTGACGGTATTCCCGTTTTACATACGAGCGACCGAAACGAACAGAAAGTTGAATGGATTGACTGAACAATCAATGTATCTGGGTGGTATCCGATTATATCGCGATACTGTATATATAGTGATACTTACCAGGTGACGGTACTTCCGTTGCACATACAAGCGACTGAATCAAACTCAAGGTTAAATGGTAAGACGAAACGATAATTGTATCAGAGTTGTATTCGATGATATCGTGATGATGTTTATATAGCAATACTCACCAGGTAAATGTTCTTCCGTTTTACATACAAGCGACCGAATCGAGCAGAAGGTTAAATTTAGTATGGATTGAACAATCATCGTATCTGGGTTGTATTCGATTATGTTTATATAGTTATACTCACCAGGTAACTGTTCTTCCGTTATACATACGAGCGACTGAATTGAACAGAAGGTTGAATGGATAGTATATGGGTTGTATTCGATTATGATGTTATGCTGAATGGATAGACTGAACAATCAATGTATCTGGGTGGTATGCGATTATATCGCAATACTGTATATATAGTGATACTTTCCAGGTGACGGTACTTCCGTTACACATACTAGCGACTGAATCGAACAGAAGGTTGAATGGCTAGACGAAACGATAATAGTATCTGAGTTGTATTCGATGATATCGTGATGATGTTTATATAGCAATGATCACCAGGTAACTGTTCTTCCGTTTTACATACAAGCGATCGAATCGAGCAGAAGGTTAAATGTATAGATTGAACAATCATCGTATCTGGGTTGTATTTGATTATGTTTATATAGTTTTACTCACCAGGTACCTGTTCTTCCGTTATACATACGAGCGACTGAATTGAACAGAAGGTTGAATGGATAGACTAAACAATGATCGTATCTGGGGTTGTATTCGATTATATCGTGATGATGTATATATAGTTATACTCACCAGGTAACTGTTCTCCAGTTATACATAAGAGCGACTGAACTGAACAGAAGGTATAATGGATAGACTGAACAATCATTGTATCTGGGTTGTATTCGATTATATCGTGATGATTATCATATAGTATGTCTAACCAGGTAACAGTTCTTCTGTTACACATACGAGCAACCGAATCGAACATAAGGTTGAATGGATAGATTGAACAATCATTGTATCTGGGTTGTCTCCGATTATATCGTTATGCTGTATATTTAGTTACACCTACCATGAAACGGTTCTTTCGTTACACATGCGAGCGTCTGAATCGAACATAAGGTTGGATGATTAGACGGAACAATAATTGTAACTGAGTTGTATTCGATTATTTCGTGGTGATGTTTATATAGTAATACTCGCCAGGTGACTGTTCTTGCGTTATACATACGAGCGACCCAATCGAACAGAAGTTTGGATGGATAGACGGAATGATCATTGTATCTGAGTTGTATTCGATTATATCGTGATGACGTTCATATAGAAATACTCACCAGGTTACTGTTTTTTCTTTATACATACAAGCAAACGAATAGAACAGAAGGTTGAATGGATAGTATATGGGTTGTATTCGATTATGATGTTATGCTGTGTAAATAGTTATACACACTAGGAGACGGTATTCCCGTTTTACATACGAGCGACCGAAACAAAAAGAAAGTTGAATGGATAGACTGAACAATCAATGTATCTGGGTGGTATCCGATTATATCGCAATACTGTATATATAGTGATACTTACCAGGCGACGATACTTCCGTTACACATACTAGCGACTGAATCGAACAGAATGTTGAATGGTTAGACGAAACGATAATTGTATCTGAGTTGTATTCGATGATATCGTGATGATGTTTATATAGCAATACTCACCAGGTAACTGTTCTTCCGTTTTACATACAAGCGACCGAATCGAGCAGAAGGTTGAATTCAGTATAGATTGAACAATCATCGTATCTGGGTTGTATTCGATTATGTTTATATAGTTATACTCACCAGATAACTGTTCTTCCGTTATACATACGAGCGACTGAATTGAACAGAAGGTTGAATGGATAGTATATGGGTTGTATTCGATTATGATGTTATGCTGTGTATATAGTTATACACACTAGGAGACGGTATTCTCGTTTTACATACGAGCGACCGAAACGAAAAGAAAGTTGAATGGATATACTGAACAATCAATGTATCTGGGTGGTATCCGATTATATCGCAATACTGTATATATAGTGATACTTACCAGGTGACGATACTTCCGTTACACATACTAGCGACTGAATCGAACAGAATGTTGAATGGTTAGACGAAACGATAATTGTATCTGAGTTGTATTCGATGATATCGTGATGATGTTTATATAGCAATACTCACCAGGTAACTGTCCTTCCGTTTCACATACAAGCGACCGAATCGAGCAGAAGGTTAAATGGATAGATTGAACAATCATCGTATCTGAGTTGTATTCGATTATGTTTATATAGATATACTCACCAGGTACCTGTTCTTCCGATATACATACGAGCAACCGAATCGAACATAAGGTTGAATGGATAGATTGAACAATCGTTGTATCTGAGTTGTATTCGATTATGTTTATATAGTTATACTCACCAGGTAACTGTTCTTCCGTTATACATACGAGCGACTGAATTGAACTGAAGGTTGAATGGATAGACTAAACAATGATCGTATCTGGGGTTGTATTCGATTATATCGTGATGATGTTCATATAGTTATACTCACCAGGTAACTGTTCTCAAGTTATACATAAGAGCGACTGAACTGAACAGAAGATTGAATGGATAGACTGAACAATCATCGTATCTGGGTTGTATTAGATTATTTCGTGATGATTTTTATATATTATGTCTAACCAGGTAACTGTTCTTTCGTTATACATACTAGCAACCGAATCCAACTTAAGGTTGAATGGATAGATTGAACAATCATTGTATCTGGGTTGTCTCCGATTATATCGTTATGTTGTATATTCAACTACACCTACCATGTAACGGTTCTTCCGTTACACATACGAGCGTCTGAATCGAACATAAGGTTGGATGGTTAGACGGAACGATATTGTAACTAAGTTGTATTCGATTATATCGTGATGACGTTCATATAGAAATACTCACCAGGTTTCTGTTCTTTCGTTATACATACGAGCAACCGAATCGAACAGAAGGTTGAATGGATGGTATCTGGGTTGTATTCGATTATGATGTTATGCTGTGTATATAGTTATACACATAAGGTGACGGTATTCCCGTTTCACATACGAGCGACCGAAACGAACAGAAAGTTGAATGGATAGACTGAACAATCAATGTATCTGGGTGGTATCCGATAATATCGCAATACTGTATATATAGTGATACTTACCAGGTGACGATACTTCCGTTACACATACTAGCGACTGAATCGAACAGAATGTTGAATGGTTAGACGAAACGATAATTCTATCTGAGTTGTATTCGATGATATCGTGATGATGTTTATATAGCAATACTCACCAGGTAACTGTCCTTCCGTTTTACATACAAGCGACCGAATCGAGCAGAGGTTAAATGGATAGATTGAACAATCATCGTATCTGAGTTGTATTCGATTATGTTTATATAGATATACTCACCAGGTACCTGTTCTTCCGATATACATACGAGCAACCGAATCGAACATAAGGTTGAATAGATAGATTGAACAATCATCGTATCTGAGTTGTATTCGATTATGTTTATATAGTTATACTCACCAGGTAACTGTTCTTCCGTTATACATACGAGCGACTGAATTGAACTGAAGGTTGAATGGATAGACTAAACAATGATCGTATCTGGGGTTATATTCGATTATTTCGTGATGATGTTCATATAGTTATACTCACCAGGTAACTGTTCTTCCGATATACATACGAGCAACCGAATCGAACATAAGGTTGAATAGATAGATTGAACAATCATCGTATCTGAGTTGTATTCGATTATGTTTATATAGTTATACTCACCAGGTAACTGTTCTCCAGTTATACATAAGAGCGACTGAACTGAACAGAAGGTTGAATGGATAGACTGAACAATCATCGTATCTGGGTTGTATTCGATTATTTCGTGATGATTATTATATATTATGTCTAACCAGGTAACTGTTCTTTCGTTATACATACTAGCAACCGAATCGAACATAAGGTTGAATGGATAGATTGAACAATCATTGTATCTGGGTTGTCTCCGATTATATCGTTATGTTGTATATTTAACTACACCTACCATGAAACGGTTCATTCGTTACACATACGAGCGTCTGAATCGATCATAAGGTTGGATGGTTAGACGGAACGATAATTGTAACTAAGTTGTATTCGATTATATCGTGATGACGTTTATATAGAAATACTCACCAGGTTACTGTTCTTTCGTTATACATACGAGCAACCGAATCGAACATAAGGTTGAATGGATAGATTGAACAATCATTGTATCTGGGTTATCTCCGATTATATCGTTATGTTGTATATTTAACTACACCTACCATGTAACGGTTCATTCGTTACACATACGAGCGTCTGAATCGAACATAAGGTTGGATGGTTAGACGGAACGATAATTGTAACTAAGTTGTATTCGATTATATCGTGATGACGTTCATATAGAAATACTCACCAGGTTACTGTTCTTTCGTTATACATACGAGCAACCGAATCGAACAGAAGGTTGAATGGATAGTATCTGGGTTGTATTCGATTATGATGTTATGCTGTGTATATAGTTATACACATAAGGTGACGGTATTCCCGTTTCACATACGAGCGACCGAAACGAACAGAAAGTTGAATGGATAGACTGAACAATCAATGTATCTGGGTGGTATCCGATTATATCGCAATACTGTATATGTAGTGATACTTACCAGGTGACGGTACATCCGTTACACATACTAGCGACTGAATCGAACAGAAGGTTAAATGGTTAGACGAAACGATAATTGTATCTGAGTTGTATTCGATGATATCGTGATGATGTTTATATAGCAATACTCACCAGGTAACTGTTCTTCCGTTTTACATACAAGCGACCGAATCGAGCAGAAGGTTGAATTCAGTATAGAT
The DNA here is from genome assembly GCA_029955515.1 of Chrysomela aeneicollis. NCBI lineage: Eukaryota > Metazoa > Arthropoda > Insecta > Coleoptera > Chrysomelidae > Chrysomela > Chrysomela aeneicollis. The sequence continues at coordinate 22,280,348 of JARUHQ010000001.1, read as the reverse complement.
TGAACAATCATCGTATCTGGGTTGTATTCGATTATGTTTATATAGTTATACTCAACAGGTAACTGTTCTTCCGTTATACATACGAGCGACTGAATTGAACAGAAGGTTGAATGGATAGTATATGGGTTGTATTCGATTATGATGTTATGCTTTGTATATAGTTATACACACTAGGAGACGGTATTTTCGTTTTACATACGAGCGACCGAAACAAAAAGAAAGTTGAATGGATAGACTGAACAATCAATGTATCTGGGTGGTATCCGATTATATCGCAATACTGTATATATAGTGATACTTACCAGGTGACGACCCTTCCGTTACACATACTAGCGACTGAATCGAACAGAATGTTGAATGGTTAGACGAAACGATAATTGTATCTGAGTTGTATTCGATGATATCGTGATGATGTTTATATAGCAATACTCACCAGGTAACTGTTCTTCCGTTTTACATACAAGCGACCGAATCGAGCAGAAGGTTGAATTTAGTATAGATTGAACAATCATCGTATCTGGGTTGTATTCGATTATGTTTATATAGTTATACTCACCAGGTAACTGTTCTTCCGTTATACATACGAGCGACTGAATTGAACAGAAGGTTGAATGGATAGTATATGGGTTGTATTCGATTATGATGTTATGCTGTGTATATAGTTATACACACTAGGAGACGGTATTCCCGTTTTACATACGAGCGACCGAAACGAAAAGAAAGTTGAATGGATAGACTGAACAATCAATGTATCTGGGTGGTATCCGATTATATCGCAATACTGTATATATAGTGATACTTACCAGGTGACGATACTTCCGTTACACATACTAGCGACTGAATCGAACAGAATGTTGAATGGTTAGACGAAACGATGATTGTATCTGAGTTGTATTCGATGATATCGTGATGATGTTTATATAGCAATACTCACCAGGCAACTGTCCTTCCGTTTTACATACAAGCAACCGAATCGAGCAGAAGGTTAAATGGATAGATTGAACAATCATCGTATCTGAGTTGTTTTCGATTATGTTTATATAGATATACTCACCAGGTAACTGTTCTTCCGTTATACATACGAGCGACTGAATTGAACTGAAGGTTGAATGGATAGACTAAACAATGATCGTATCTGGGGTTGTATTCGATTATATCGTGATGATGTTCATATAGTTATACTCACCAGGTAACTGTTCTCCAGTTATACATAAGAGCGACTGAACTAAACAGAAGGTTGAATGGATAGACTGAACAATCATCGTATCTGGGTTGTATTCGATTATTTCGTGATGATTATTATATATTATGTCTAACCAGGTAACTGTTCTTTCGTTATACATACTAGCAACCGAATCGAACATAAGGTTGAATGGATAGATTGAACAATCATTGTATCTGGGTTTTCTCCGATTATATCGTTATGTTGTATATTTAACTACACCTACCATGTAACGGTTCTTTCGTTACACATACGAGCGTCTGAATCGAACATAAGGTTGGATGGTTAGACGGAACGATAATTGTAACTAAGTTGTATTCGATTATATCGTGATGACGTTCATATAGAAATACTCACCAGGTTACTGTTCTTTCGTTTTACATACGAGCAACCGAATCGAACAGAAGGTTGGATGGATATTATCTGGGTTGTATTCGATTATGATGTTATGCTGTGTATATAGTTATACACATAAGGTGACGGTATTCCCGTTTCACATACGAGCAATCGAAACGAACAGAAAGTTGAATGGATAGACTGAACAGTCAATGTATCTGGGTGGTATCCGATTATATCGCAATACTGTATATATAGTGATACTAACCAGGTGACGGTACTTCCGTTACACATACTAGCGACTGAATCGAACAGAAGGTTAAATGGTTAGACGAAACGATAATTGTATCTGAGTTGTATTCGATGATATCGTGATGATGTTTATATAGCATTACTCACCAGGTAACTGTTCTTCCGTTTTACATACAAGCGACCGAATCGAGCAGAAGGTTGAATTCAGTATAGATTGAACAATCATCGTATCTGGGTTGTATTCGATTATGTTTACATAGTTATACTCACCAGGTAACTGTTCTTCCGTTATACATACGAGCGACTGAATTGAACAGAAGGTTGAATGGATAGTATTCGATTATGATGTTATGCTGTGTATATAATAATAATAATAATAATAATAATAATAATAATAATAATAATAATAATAATAATATTAATAATAATAATAATAATAATAATAATAATAATAATAATAATAATAATAATAATAATAATAATAATAATAATAATAATAATAATAATAATAATAATAATAATAATAATAATAATAATAATAATAATAATAATAATAATAATAATAATAATAATAATAATAATAATAATAATAATAATAATAATAATAATAATAATAATAATAATAATAATAATAATAATAATAATAATAATAATAATAATAATAATAATAATAATAATAATAATAATAATGCCTGCAAGGTCATCAGGAGTTCGGACCCCCTCCTGCAAATGGTCAAAAGCCATGAGAATGCAGGAGTAGGAGCATTCCTATTCAAGGCAGCACATCGAGCAGCCGATGAGCTCTCTCTGATTTTCGATTCCGAGCGTGAAGCCCGTGACTCAGTCACTGAGCTCGACCACGCTCGGAGGAAAGCCCGCATCAAAGCTGCAGAAGTTAAAAAAACTCTGCAGGCTTTACATGGATAAACCTCTACATTCTGTTTTCTTCAACAACATTGAAGACAGGGGTTTATCCAAAGAGCTGACCTTCGCATTCCTAAGGTCAGGCGGGCTCAAATCGGAAACAGAGGGGTTCATCATGGCATGCCAGGATGGAGTTTTCAATACCCTACATTACCGAAGCCGAGTCATGGGTATAGAGGTCCCTGATGTAAGATGCAGGGCCTGCCGTAGGGCGCCGGAAACGCTGATGCACCTGCTTTCAGCATGCACGGTGTATGCAGTTTCGGCCTATATCCATAGACATAATGCGGCATTACGTGTGCTCTATTACCATCTTAGACACACGTACGGTATTGATGAAACTCCAGTGCTGCCTTATGCTCCGGGGGATATTGAGTCCGTTGTGGAGAATGAGAGGTGCCGAATTTATTGGAACTTCTCATTCCCCACCCTCAGGCAGATACAAGCTAATAAGCCTGATGTAGTCCTCCTCGACCATCAAACCAAAACGATGTTCGTGATCGAATTCTCGGCACCAGCCGAACCGAACATCGTTTTGAAGGAGGAGGAAAAACGGACGAAATATAGAGATCTTCTCTACGAACTCCGCAGACTTTATCCAGACCATTCTGTCGAACTAGTCATCCTGATTATAGGCTCTCTTGGTGGTACACGACATACGCTGCTCTCAGAACTCCAGAAAATTCCAGCTTGCCGACAAAAGGCAAGCGTTTTAGCTGGAGCCATGCAGAAGGCCGTCATCCTGGGATCATTGCGTTTACTCAGGGCACACGATTCTCGGTCCCAGTGATCACTTACCTCACGGCGTGGGGAGTGGTCACTGGTTTTTCTCCAGCTCGACTCTGTGTGGTGTCGGAGACCGCAGAGTCGTGACTGGAATTGATTAAATTCAAATTTTCAAATAATAATAATAATAATAATAATAATAATAATAATAATAATAATAATAATAATAATAATAATAATAATAATAATAATAATAATAATAATAATAATAATAATAATAATAATAATAATAATAATAATAATAATAATAATAATAATAATAATAATAATAATAATAATAATAATAATAATAATAATAATAATAATAATAATAATAATAATAATAATAATAATAATAATATTTATTCACATCCAGATCATACATTGACACAAATAAATCGTAACTGTAAATAAATAATCTACTCGATAAGTGACTGAAACACTTGTTTCGAGGAAATGAAATGACGAAATATGACTAGTGAACAGATAATTGTAAATATTTAAGACAATATAATGAAGACAAAATTAGAATAAAAATAAGTTTTTATAACAATATGAAGTTTCATCAGGTACAGATATTCTATAAATAAAAAAATAAACAGAGAATAAAAATTTATCTATATAAAATAGGGTAAAATCGTTTTATACATCAAAGAGACTACGTATCATATGTCTGGAATGTTGCTGTATAAACTTTTTCAATAGTTTCTTGAATTTTCTGTTTTCATTCATACATTTCAATTCATTAGGAATGGTATTGTATAATTTTGGTGCTAAGTAGTTGAACATTCTCTGCGTTGTAACTTTGACCATCAAGGGTGGCACATAATTATTTTTTTTTCGAGTATAGAGTTGTGGGTTGGGAGTTGATTGCAATGTTTTGTTCCGTGATATTTTAAGCACGTGAGGAAGAAGTATAATTCAACATAGGTTTCTTTCGTTTAGTGCTTCTGTTATTTTTGATGTTAAAGCTAGAATTGCATCTTGGGTTGACATATTTCCTCTGAATCCGAATTGATTATGAGAGATAACGGTAAATTTATTCAAATAGGAAACTAGTCTATTTTTCAGAATTTTTTCAAATATTTTTGAGAGGTGGGTGATCAAAGATATTGGTCGGTAATTTCCTACTTTCTGAGTATTGCCTTTTTTATGGAGGGGAACTACTACTGTGTGTTTGAATGCCGATGGATACTTTCCTACCTCCATACACAGATTGAAAATTTTGACCAATGGCTCTTGGATATAGCTAGAAATGATCTTTATAGTTTCGGCTTTGATCTTGTCAACACCTACGGCTTTCTTATTTTTTAGTTGACTGATTACGTTGTGTATCTCAATTGATTCCACGGGGGTGAGGACGAGAGAATTTGGCATAATGGAACGGTTTGGAATATAATTAGGATCGTTTTCTATCTTACTGGCTAGATTCCTTCCCATTTCTGAGAATTTGGAATTGAATTCATTTGCTATAAGTTCTTTGTCAGTTAATATCCTGCCGTCCTCACTTTCAATAGAATCTATGGGATGACGTGTCTTTTTTGTTTTACTAACTTCCTGTACTATTTCCCACAGTTTTTTTGAATCGCTGTTATTTTTTTCGATTTGTTTATTATGATAGTTGTATTTAGTTTTTTTGATTAGTGCATTCAATCTGTTCCTATAATTTCTGTATTCATTTCCTAATTGATCATTATTTGGATATTTTCGCAGATTCTTATTCATTAATTTTTTTTCGTTTATTGATTTGAGTAAATAATTTGTTACCCAGGGTGCAATTTTGACGTGTTTTCTGTTGTATTTTTTCACTTCCGTACACACATTAAAGGCTTCTATAATGATATCGATGAATGTGTTTGTAGCAGTGTTTGGTTCATTTGATGATAATACTGATGTCCAGGATATATTTCTGAATGTTTCATGGAGCTTTTTGGTATTGATGAACTCAGTTGTTTTGATTTTTTCTTGTTTGATATCGTTATTTAACACAATTTGAAGAATTGTCGCGTAATGATCTGTAACAGATGTTTTGAGAATTATCGGAACGATTCTCTCGTAGATATCAACTGGAGATTTCATAAAAATATGATCAATACAGGAACTACTGTTTGCTTGGACTCTCGTTGGATTATTTATTGTAGAGATGTATCCATATTCGTTCGAAACATTTAAATAATCGAAACATGCATTCTCGCCCGGGTCTAATAAGTCAATATTTAGATCTCCCGTAAATAAACATATATCATTGAAATTATTGCCGTTGTTCGTTTCTAAATACTGGTTCATGCTATTTATGAATCCTTTAGGGTCTGTGTCAGGAGATCTATAGACAGCTGTAACAAGTATACTTCTTCCTTCATTCGATTGAATTTTTATTTGTATGGCTTTGATAGTTTGGTAGATTTCTGTTATTTTATAGGAATATTTCAATGTTGATTTTATGTATGCTACAACACCATCATTTTGATTGAAGTTACTTTCGTTAGAAATCATATCGTATCCATCAATGTTAAATAAGCCCTGGTCTATAATATTCCACGTTTCTGTAAGTATCAAACAGTCAATATTCGCATTCAAATTGTGTAAAACGATCTTGAACTCATCTAAATTTTTATTTATACTGCGTATATTCATGTTGAGAATTTTGAAATTATTATTGAGGTTATAAACTCTCAGTATTTCGGTGCATTCTGAAGTTTGCGCGAGAGAGTAGGTTTCGATATTATTGACTTCAAAGTCTCGTATGTATTGATCCATTTCGTGTATCCTATCAGTGTATTACAAATTGGGGAAAAATCACATATCAATACAGGAGATCACTCTAAAAATATGAACTGAAATAATTATTTAGGTATAAGGGTTATCGTTACTAATATAGAGAATTTATGAGATTATATAGGTTTTTTGTTTCTCAGTGTTCTGATGTCCTTCTCCTTGTTCTTTGCTGGGGGGTTCACCTTGGTTTCTTTGTTATAATCTCTGTTCGTTGTTGTTTTTAAATCAGTTGGATTGTTTCTGGATGATGATGAGAAAAGTAAGTTAGGATGCAGCTGCTCTGGTCTTACTTCCAGTAAGTTTTTTTCTGATTCTTCTGAATATTTCGGTCTGATTGTCGGGGTTGCTGGAGCACTATTATTCTTCTGTTCAGGAATGTTATCGATTTCCACGTCGGATTCAACTTCAGTTGATGATGGATCCTCTAGTTCCTCGGCTGTATATGGTACCGCATCCACATACAATTTGAAGTTCTTGATTATCGCTATATGGTTCGAGGATCGAGCTTTTTTCAAATGCTTCACAAGTAATTTATTAGTTTTTTGATCCTCTGGGCGCAGATCATTTGTGATGGAAATCTCGGTCCCTTTAAGTTTATGTAACTGCTGAAAAATCTTCTTTTTTTGCAGGTATGAAACGAATTCCACAATGATTGTATTCTTCTTTCCTATACTATAGATTTTATTTATATCTTTCTCTATGAGGTTATTTTTGAAAATTGAATTGAGTTGTGTGAGTGTGGTTTCCAAAAGATTTTCCTTTTCTGTTTGTAATCCGAAAATAAATAGTATATAGTTATACACACTAGGAGACGGTATTCCCGTTTTACATACGAGCGACCGAAACGAAAAGAAAGTTGAATGGATAGACTGAACAATCAATGTATCTGGGTGGTATCCGATTATATCGCAATACTGTATATATAGTGATACTTACCAGGTGACGATACTTCCATTACACATACTAGCGACTGAATCGAACAGAATGTTGAATGGTTAGACGAAACGATAATTGTATCTGAGTTGTATTCGATGATATCGTGATGATGTTTATATAGCAATACTCACCAGGTAACTGTCCTTCCGTTTTACATACAAGCGACCGAATCAAGCAGAAGGTTAAATGGATAGATTGAACAATCATCGTATCTGAGTTGTATTCGATTATGTTTATATAGATATACTCACCAGGTACCTGTTCTTCCGATATACATACGAGCAACCGAATCGAACATAAGGTTGAATGGATAGATTGAACAATCATCGTATCTGAGTTGTATTCGATTATGTTTATATAGTTATACTCACCAGGTAACTGTTCTTCCGTTATACATACGAGCGACTGAATTGAACTGAAGGTTGAATGGATAGACTAAACAATGATCGTATCTGGGGTTGTATTCGATTATATCGTGATGATGTTCATATAGTTATACTCACCAGGTAACTGTTCTCCAGTTATACATAAGAGCGACTGAACTGAACAGAAGGTTGAATGGATAGACTGAACAATCATCGTATCTGGGTTGTATTCGATTATTTCGTGATGATTATTATATATTATCTAACCAGGTAACTGTTCTTTCGTTATACATACTAGCAACCGAATCGAACATAAGGTTGAATGGATAGATTGAACAATCATTGTATCTGGGTTGTCTACGATTATAACGTTATGTTGTATATTTAACTACACCTACCATGTAACGGTTCTTTCGTTACACATACGAGCGTCTGAATCGAACATAAGGTTGGATGGTTAGACGGAACGATAATTGTAACCAAGTTGTATTCGATTATATCGTGATGACGTTCATATAGAAATACTCACCAGGTTACTGTTCTCTCGTTATACATACGAGCAACCGAATCGAACAGAAGGTTGAATGGATAGTATCTGGGTTGTATTCGATAATGATGTTATGCTGTGTATATAGTTATACACATAAGGTGAAGCTATTCCCGTTTCACATACGAGCGACCGAAACGAACAGAAAGTTGAATGGATAGACTGAACAATCAATGTATCTGGGTGGTATCCGATTATATCGCAATACTGTATATATAGTGATACTTACCAGGTGACGGTACTTCCGTTACACATACTAGCGACTGAATCGAACAGAAGGTTAAATGGTTAGACGAAACGATAATTGTATCTGAGTTGTATTCGATGATATCGTAATGATGTTTATTAAGCAATACTCACCAGGTAACTGTTCTTCCGTTTTACATACAAGCGACTGAATCGAGCAGAAGGTTGAATTCAGTATAGATTAAACAATCATCGTATCTGGGTTGTATTCGATTATGTTTATATAGTTATACTCACCAGGCAACTGTTCTTCCGTTATACATACGAGCGACTGAATTGAACAGAAGGTTGAATGGATAGTATATGGGTTGTATTCGATTATGATGTTATGCTGTGTATATAGTTATACACACTAGGAGACGGTATTCCCGTTTTACATACGAGCGACCGAAACGAAAAGAAAGTTGAATGGATAGACTGAACAATCAATGTATCTGGGTGGTATCCGATTATATCGCAATACTGTATATATAGTGATACTTACCAGGTGACGATACTTCCGTTACACATACTAGCGACTGAATCGAACAGAATGTTGAATGGTTAGACGAAACGATAATTGTATCTGAGTTGTATTCGATGATATCGTGATGATGTTTATATAGCAATACTCAACAGGTAACTGTCCTTCCGTTTTACATACAAGCGACCGAATCGAGCAGAAGGTTAAATGGATAGATTGAACAATCATCGTATCTGAGTTGTATTCGATTATGTTTATATAGATATACTCACCAGGTACCTGTTCTTCCGATATACATACGAGCAACCGAATCGAACATAAGGTTGAATGGATAGATTGAACAATCATCGTATCTGAGTTGTATTCGATTATGTTTATATAGTTATACTCACCAGGTAACTGTTCTTCCGTTATACATACGAGCGACTGAATTGAACTGAAGGTTGAATGGATAGACTAAACAATGATCGTATCTGGGGTTGTATTCGATTATATCGTGATGATGTTCATATAGTTATACTCACCAGGTAACTGTTCTCCAGTTATACATAAGAGCGACTGAACTGAACAGAAGGTTGAATGGATAGACTGAACAATCATCGTATCTGGGTTGTATTCGATTATTTCGTGATGATTATTATATATTATGTCTAACCAGGTAACTGTTCTTTCGTTATACATACTAGCAACCGAATCGAACATAAGGTTGAATGGATAGATTGAACAATCATTGTATCTGGGTTGTCTCCGATTATATCGTTATGTTGTATATTAAACTACACCTACCATGTAACGGTTCTTTCGTTACACATACGAGCGTCTGAATCGAACATAAGGTTGGATGGTTAGGCGGAACGATAATTGTAACTAAGTTGTATTCGATTATATCGTGATGACGTTCATATAGAAACACTCACCAGGTTACTGTTCTTTCGTTTTACATACAAGCGACCGAATCGAGCAGAAGGTTGAATTCAGTATAGATTGAACAATCATCGTATCTGTGTTGTATTCGATTATGTTTATATAGTTATACTCACCAGGTAACTGTTCTTCTGTTATACATACGAGCGACTGAATTGAACTGAAGGTTGAATGGATAGACTAAACAATGATCGTATCTGGGGTTGTATTCGATTATATCGTGATGATGTTCATATAGTTATACTCACCAGGTAACTGTTCTGCAGTTATACATACGAGCGACTGAATTGAACAGAAGGTTGAATGGATAGTATATAGGTTGTATTCGATTATGATGTTATGCTGTGTATATAGTTATACACACTAGGAGACGGTATTCCCGTTTTACATACGAGCGACCGAAACAAAAAGAAAGTTGAATGGATAGACTGAACAATCAATGTATCTGGGTGGTATCCGATTATATCGCAATACTGTATATATAGTGATACTTACCAGGTGACGATACTTCCGTTACACATACTAGCGACTGAATCGAACAGGATGTTGAATGGTTAGACGAAACGATAATTGTATCTGAGTTGTATTCGATGATATCGTGATGATGTTTATATAGCAATACTCACCAGGTAACTGTTCTCCCGTTTTACATACAAGCGACCGAATCGAGCAGAAGGTTGAATTCAGTATAGATTGAACAATCATCGTATCTGGGTTGTATTCGATTATGTTTATATAGTTATACTCACCAGGTAACTGTTCTTCCGTTATACATACGAGCGACTGAATTGAACAGAAGGTTGAATGGATAGTATATGGGTTGTATTCGATTATGATGTTATGCTGTGTATATAGTTATACACACTAGGAGACGGTATTTCCGTTTTACATACGAGCGACCGAAACGAAAAGAAAGTTGAATGGATAGACTGAACAATCAATGTATCTGGGTGGTATCCGATTATATCGCAATACTGTATATATAGTGATACTTACCAGGTGACGATACTTCCGTTACACATACTAGCGACTGAATCGAACAGAATGTTGAATGGTTAGACGAAACGATAATTGTATCTGAGTTGTATTCGATGATATCGTGATGATGTTTATATAGCAATACTCACCAGGTAACTGTCCTTCCGTTTTACATACAAGCGACCGAATCGAGCAGAAGGTTAAATGGATACATTGAACAATCATCGTATCTGAGTTGTATTCGATTATGTTTATATAGATATACTCACCAGGTACCTTTTCTTCCGATATACATACGAGCAACCGAATCGAACATAAGGTTGAATGGATAGATTGAACAATCATCGTATCTGAGTTGTATTCGATTATGTTTATATAGTTATACTCACCAGGTAACTGTTCTTCCGTTATACATACGAGCGACTGAATTGAACTGAAGGTTGAATGGATAGACTAAACAATGATCGTATCTGGGGTTGTATTCGATTATATCGTGATGATGTTCATATAGTTATACTCACCAGGTAACTGTTCTCCAGTTATACATAAGAGCGACTGAACTGAACAGAAGGTTGAATGGATAGACTGAACAATCATCGTATCTGGGTTGTATTCGATTATTTCGTGATGATTATTATATATTATGTCTAACCAGGTAACTGTTCTTTCGTTATACATACTAGCAACCGAATCGAACATAAGGTTGAATGGATAGATTGAACAATCATTGTATCTGGGTTGTCTCCGATTATATCGTTATGTTGTATATTAAACTACACCTACCATGTAACGGTTCTTTCGTTACACATACGAGCGTCTGAATCGAACATAAGGTTGGATGGTTAGGCGGAACGATAATTGTAACTAAGTTGTATTCGATTATATCGTGATGACGTTCATATAGAAACACTCACCAGGTTACTGTTCTTTCGTTTTACATACAAGCGACCGAATCGAGCAGAAGGTTGAATTCAGTATAGATTGAACAATCATCGTATCTGTGTTGTATTCGATTATGTTTATATAGTTATACTCACCAGGTAACTGTTCTTCTGTTATACATACGAGCGACTGAATTGAACTGAAGGTTGAATGGATAGACTAAACAATGATCGTATCTGGGGTTGTATTCGATTATATCGTGATGATGTTCATATAGTTATACTCACCAGGTAACTGTTCTGCAGTTATACATACGAGCGACTGAATTGAAAAGAAGGTTGAATGGATAGTATATAGGTTGTATTCGATTATGATGTTATGCTGTGTATATAGTTATACACACTAGGAGACGGTATTCCCGTTTTACATACGAGCGACCGAAACAAAAAGAAAGTTGAATGGATAGACTGAACAATCAATGTATCTGGGTGGTATCCGATTATATCGCAATACTGTATATATAGTGATACTTACCAGGTGACGATACTTCCGTTACACATACTAGCGACTGAATCGAACAGGATGTTGAATGGTTAGACGAAACGATAATTGTATCTGAGTTGTATTCGATGATATCGTGATGATGTTTATATAGCAATACTCACCAGGTAACTGTTCTCCCGTTTTACATACAAGCGACCGAATCGAGCAGAAGGTTGAATTCAGTATAGATTGAACAATCATCGTATCTGGGTTGTATTCGATTATGTTTATATAGTTATACTCACCAGGTAACTGTTCTTCCGTTATACATACGAGCGACTGAATTGAACAGAAGGTTGAATGGATAGTATATGGGTTGTATTCGATTATGATGTTATGCTGTGTATATAGTTATACACACTAGGAGATGGTATTTCCGTTTTACATACGAGCGACCGAAACGAAAAGAAAGTTGAATGGATAGACTGAACAATCAATGTATCTGGGTGGTATCCGATTATATCGCAATACTGTATATATAGTGATACTTACCAGGTGACGATACTTCCGTTACACATACTAGCGACTGAATCGAACAGAATGTTGAATGGTTAGACGAAACGATAATTGTATCTGAGTTGTATTCGATGATATCGTGATGATGTTTATATAGCAATACTCACCAGGTAACTGTCCTTCCGTTTTACATACAAGCGACCGAATCGAGCAGAAGGTTAAATGGATACATTGAACAATCATCGTATCTGAGTTGTATTCGATTATGTTTATATAGATATACTCACCAGGTACCTTTTCTTCCGATATACATACGAGCAACCGAATCGAACATAAGGTTGAATGGATAGATTGAACAATCATCGTATCTGAGTTGTATTCGATTATGTTTATATAGTTATACTCACCAGGTAACTGTTCTTCCGTTATACATACGAGCGACTGAATTGAACTGAAGGTTGAATGGATAGACTAAACAATGATCGTATCTGGGGTTGTATTCGATTATATCGTGATGATGTTCATATAGTTATACTCACCAGGTAACTGTTCTCCAGTTATACACAAGAGCGACTGAACTGAACAGAATGTTGAATGGATAGACTGAACAATCATCGTATCTGGGTTGTATTCGATTATTTCGTGATGATTATTATATATAATGTCTAACCAGGTGACTGTTCTTTCGTTATACATACTAGCAACCGAATCGAACATAAGGTTGAATGGATAGATTGAACAATCATTGTATCTGGGTTGTCTCCGATTATATCGTTATGTTGTATATTTAACTACACCTACCATGTAACGGTTCTTTCGTTACACATACGAGCGTCTGAATCGAACATAAGGTTGGATGGTTAGACGGAACGATAATTGTAACTAAGTTGTATTCGATTATATCGTGATGACGTTCATATAGAAATACTCACCAGGTTACTGTTCTTTCGTTATACATACGAGCAACCGAATCGAACAGAAGGTTGAATGGATAGTATCTGGGTTGTATTCGATTATGATGTTATGCTGTGTATATAGTTATACACATAAGGTGACGGTATTCCCGTTTCACATACGAGCGACCGAAACGAACACAAAGTTGAATGGATAGACTGAACAATCAATGTATCTGGGTGGTATCCGATTATATCGCAATACTGTATATATAGTGATACTTACCAGGTGACGGTACTTCCGTTACACATACTAGCGACTGAATCGAACAGAAGGTTAAATGGTTAGACGAAACGATAATTGTATCTGAGTTGTATTCGATGATATCGTGATGATGTTTATATAGCAATACTCACCAGGTAACTGTTCTTCCGTTTTACATACAAGCGAGCGAATCGAGCAGAAGGTTGAATTCAGTATAGATTGAACAATCATCGTATCTGGGTGGTATCCGATTATATCGCAATACTGTATATATAGTGATACTTACCAGGTGACGCTACTTCCGTTACACATACTAGCGACTGAATCGAACAGAAGGTTAAATGGTTAGATGAAACGATAATTGTATCTGAGTTGTATTCGATGATATCGTGATGATGTTTATATAGCAATACTCACCAGGTAACTGTTCTTCCGTTTTACATACAAGCGAGCGAATCGAGCAGAAGGTTGAATTCAGTATAGATTGAACAATCATCGTATCTGGGTGGTATCCGATTATATCGCAATACTGTATATATAGTGATACTTACCAGGTGACGCTACTTCCGTTACACATACTAGCGACTGAATCGAACAGAAGGTTAAATGGTTAGATGAAACGATAATTGTATCTGAGTTGTATTCGATGATATCGTGATGATGTTTATAAAGCAATACTCACCAGGTAACTGTTCTTCCGTTTAACATACAAGCGAGCGAATCGAGCAGAAGGTTGAATTCAGTATAGATTGAACAATCATCGTATCTGGGTTGTATTCGATTATGTTTATATAGTTATACTCACCAGGTAACTGTTCTTCCGTTATACATACGAGCGACTGAATTGAACAGAAGGTTGAATGGATAGTATATGGGTTGTATTTGATTATGATGTTATGCTGTGTATATAGTTATACACACTAGGAGACGGTATTCCCGTTTTACATACGAGCGACCGAAACAAAAAGAAAAATGAATGGATAGACTGAACAATCAATGTATCTGGGTGGTATCCGATTATATCTCAATACTGTATATATAGTGATACTTACCAGGTGACGATACTTCCGTTACACATACTAGCGACTGAATCGAACAGAATGTTGAATGGTTAGACGAAACGATAATTGTATCTGAGTTGTATTCGATGATATCGTGATGTTTATATAGCAATACTCACCAGGTAACTGTTCTTCCGATATACATACGAGCAACCGAATCGAACATAAGGTTGAATGGATAGATTGAACAATCATCGTATCTGAGTTGTATTCGATTATGTTTATATAGTTATACTCACCAGGTAACTGTTCTTCTGTTATACATACGAGCGACTGAATTGAACAGAAGGTTGAATGGATAGACTAAACAATAATCGTATCTGGGGTTGTATTCAATTATATCTTGATGATGTTCATATAGTTATACTCACCAGAAAAATTTTCTCCAGTTATACATAAGAGCGACTGAACTGAACAGAAGGTTGAATGGATAGACTGAACATTCATCGTATCTGGGTTGTATTCGATTATTTCGTGATGATTATTATATATTATGTCTAACCAGGTAACTGTTCTTTCGTTATACATACTAGCAACCGAATCGAACCTAAGGTTGAATGGATAGATTGAACAATCATTGTATCTGGGTTGTCTCCGATTATAACGTTATGTTGTATATTTAACTACACCTACCATGTAACGGTTCTTTCGTTACACATACGAGCGTCTGAATCGAACATAAGGTTGGATGGTTAGACGGAACGATAATTGTAACCAAGTTGTATTCGATTATATCGTGATGACGTTCATATAGAAATACTCACCAGGTTACTGTTCTCTCGTTATACATACGAGCAACCGAATCGAACAGAAGGTTGAATGGATAGTATCTGGGTTGTATTCGATAATGATGTTATGCTGTGTATATAGTTATACACATAAGGTGAAGCTATTCCCGTTTCACATACGAGCGACCGAAACGAACAGAAAGTTGAATGGATAGACTGAACAATCAATGTATCTGGGTGGTATCCGATTATATCGCAATACTGTATATATAGTGATACTTACCAGGTGACGGTACTTCCGTTACACATACTAGCGACTGAATCGAACAGAAGGTTAAATGGTTAGACGAAACGATAATTGTATCTGAGTTGTATTCGATGATATCGTAATGATGTTTATTAAGCAATACTCACCAGGTAACTGTTCTTCCGTTTTACATACAAGCGACTGAATCGAGCAGAAGGTTGAATTCAGTATAGATTAAACAATCATCGTATCTGGGTTGTATTCGATTATGTTTATATAGTTATACTCACCAGGTAACTGTTCTTCCGTTATACATACGAGCGACTGAATTGAACAGAAGGTTGAATGGATAGTATATGGGTTGTATTCGATTATGATGTTATGCTGTGTATATAGTTATACACACTAGGAGACGGTATTCCCGTTTTACATACGAGCGACCGAAACGAAAAGAAAGTTGAATGGATAGACTGAACAATCAATGTATCTGGGTGGTATCCGATTATATCGCAATACTGTATATATAGTGATACTTACCAGGTGACGATACTTCCGTTACACATACTAGCGACTGAATCGAACAGAATGTTGAATGGTTAGACGAAACGATAATTGTATCTGAGTTGTATTCGATGATATCGTGATGATGTTTATATAGCAATACTCAACAGGTAACTGTCCTTCCGTTTTACATACAAGCGACCGAATCGAGCAGAAGGTTAAATGGATAGATTGAACAATCATCGTATCTGAGTTGTATTCGATTATGTTTATATAGATATACTCACCAGGTACCTGTTCTTCCGATATACATACGAGCAACCGAATCGAACATAAGGTTGAATGGATAGATTGAACAATCATCGTATCTGAGTTGTATTCGATTATGTTTATATAGTTATACTCACCAGGTAACTGTTCTTCCGTTATACATACGAGCGACTGAATTGAACTGAAGGTTGAATGGATAGACTAAACAATGATCGTATCTGGGGTTGTATTCGATTATATCGTGATGATGTTCATATAGTTATACTCACCAGGTAACTGTTCTCCAGTTATACATAAGAGCGACTGAACTGAACAGAAGGTTGAATGGATAGACTGAACAATCATCGTATCTGGGTTGTATTCGATTATTTCGTGATGATTATTATATATTATGTCTAACCAGGTAACTGTTCTTTCGTTATACATACTAGCAACCGAATCGAACATAAGGTTGAATGGATAGATTGAACAATCATTGTATCTGGGTTGTCTCCGATTATATCGTTATGTTGTATATTAAACTACACCTACCATGTAAAGGTTCTTTCGTTACACATACGAGCGTCTGAATCGAACATAAGGTTGGATGGTTAGGCGGAACGATAATTGTAACTAAGTTGTATTCGATTATATCGTGATGACGTTCATATAGAAACACTCACCAGGTTACTGTTCTTTCGTTTTACATACAAGCGACCGAATCGAGCAGAAGGTTGAATTCAGTATAGATTGAACAATCATCGTATCTGTGTTGTATTCGATTATGTTTATATAGTTATACTCACCAGGTAACTGTTCTTCTGTTATACATACGAGCGACTGAATTGAACTGAAGGTTGAATGGATAGTTTATGGGTTGTATTCGATTATGATGTTATGCTGTGTATATAGTTATACACACAAGGAGACGGTATTCCCGTTTTACATACGAGCGACCGAAACGAAAAGAAAGTTGAATGGATAGACTGAACAATCAATGTATCTGGGTGGTATCCGATTATATCGCAATACTGTATATATAGTGATACTTACCAGGTGACGATACTTCCGTTACACATACTAGCGACTGAGTCGAACAGAATGTTGAATGGTTAGACGAAACGATAATTGTATCTGAGTTGTATTCTATTATAAGATACACATAATAATTATTTCATGAAATCTTGGAGAAATGATCTTTCCCTATCCATTAACCATTTTTTCACTTTATTTTTGAATATCATTGGATTTTTGACTGTTTTTATTTCTTCTGGCAATAACTGATAGAGTCTAGGGGCTATGTATTCAGCGTTTTTTTGTCCTATAGTTTTTTCGCAACGAGGTCCTTTCAAGAGTTTATCTCGGTTTCTTGTGTTATGGGAGTGAATAATTGGTTCCAGATGGATATTTCCTTTTTTAATAGCGTTCATAATGCTCAGGCAAAACAGTTGGCGAATATCCAGTACAGCAGCTTCCTTGTACACACTATTACTAGAGTAAGTTTTTCCTTTATTGAGTATGAGTTTCAGTATCCATTTTTGAATGATATGTAGATTTGTAAGGTAGCAATCATTCACTCCTCCCCACCCTATTATACCATATGAAATTTGAGATTGAACAAGTGCGAAGTATAGCGTTCTTAAATGCCGCATATCCAGAAAGTTTCTCAAATATTTGAATTTGGAAAGGGTACCTCTCAGCTTCCTAACCGTGTTTTTTGTGTGCAAATCCCATCGTAAATGCCTATCCATAGTTATTCCTAAATACTTGATGGATTGACTTTCAGGAATACTATATGTATCGCCAATTTTCAGAGATCCCATATTTGGTAATCCATTGGAATATGAAGCAAAGGGTAGGTATTTGGTTTTTTCAAAATTTATTGTGAGTTTGTTATGAGAGAACCATCTCTCGATTTTCATAAAGTCGTCTTCTACTGATGTTTTCAATTGCTGCCAGTTTGAGCCTCTGTATAGAATCGCAGTATCGTCAGCAAAGCTCAATACTTTTCCCTCCGTTCGAAGTAACAAAAGTTCATTTAAATAAATCGTGAAGAGGATGGGTCCAAGTATGGTTCCTTGAGGAACTCCAAAAGTCACTACTTCAGATCTGCTGAGATCATTGCCGATACTGACTCTCTGTTCGCGATCACTCAGATAACTTTTGAATAAATCATAAGTGTTTCCTCGTATACCGCAATTTTCCAATTTTTTTAGGAGTTTACAATGACTAACCGTATCAAATGCTTTTGATAGATCAACAAAGATGCATATTATTGGAATTTTTTTGTCTAGGGCTTCATATATTTGAGATGTTAAGGCTTGTATTGCATCTTCTGTCGATTTTCCCTCTCGGAAACCATACTGCTGGTCGGCAATCAGTTTGTATTTTTTTGTGAAATTCACTAGTCGTTTTTGCAATATTTTTTCTATGACTTTTGCAATACTTGAAATCAAAGTTATAGGTCTATAGTTGATCATGTTAGTTTTATCGCCACTTTTATATAAAGGTTTGATTATACCTATTTTAAACAGTTTCGGAAAGTAGCCTGTCTGGAAGCATTTATTAATGAGGAATGTAAGTGGTTTTTTGATTTGATTGGAGATTATTTTTAGTGTTTCTGAGCGAATTCCATCATAGCCTGGTGATTTTTTAGGTTTCAGATCCATTATGACGGCATGTACTTCAGATTCTTCGGTATCAAATAAACACATTGAATTTTGTAGTTTCATCTCCTCATTGTTGAAATTGACAATCTCTGGGATTCTATTCGCGTATATTTCTCCAAGTGAAGAATAATATTCATTGAAGGAGTTACAGATTTCTATTTTGTCATTTGTGGATGTACCATTACTCAACATAACAGTTTTTATTTCTGTGACAGGTTCGGATTTATCACATATTTCATTTACACATTCCCAGAGTACTTTGGAGTTATTTATATTGCTATCGATGATTTTTTTAGAATAGTTCTTTTTAGCAGTAATTAATAACCTACCTAATTTATTTTTTAGTGTGTTGTATTGGGTTTTCAGATTCACGTTTTCAGGCTGTGACATCAGATCTTGATACTTCTGATTCTTCTCGTTTATTAGTTCGACCAGTTCAGGTGTGATCCACTTTTTTTTTTGCTTTTGTTTTTTCTTTCTGATTTTTACCGTGACAGTATTTTTTTCTATCAAATGAGTCAGTTTATTCATGAATATTTCAGCCATCTTTTCGACATTTTCAGTTTCATACATGTTGTTCCAGGTTTCATATTCAATATCTGTTTTCAATTGTTCATAGTTAGTATATTTTTTGCTTATGTTTTGTTTAGAGTACTCCTTTCTCTTCAAATTCAATTCGACAGCAACTGCAAAGTGATCTGTAATGCTTATTTTGAATATATAGGAATTTATTTTTACGTTATTTCTAGCTTTGATGAAAATATGGTCTAAGCATGTTCCACTACTTGGCCTAGTACATTGGTTTACGTACGAAACAAAATTTTCAGTATTGAGAATGTTATTATATTCTTCAACATCCCTACCGTCTGAAAGAAGATCTATGTTTATATCTCCAATTATAATATGAACATCCACTTTATCTGTATGATGTAAGTATTCAGAGAGGTCTTCATTGAATTTCACACAGCACATATTAGGAGATCGGTATAGAGCGGTGACTAATATTTTATTTCCCATCAACAATACTTTTGTTTCTAGTATTCTAATTTCGCCAATATGTTTTATTTCGCATTCATAGTCCAGATCATTTCTAATATAAATTATCACTCCATCGTTCTTATTGACGTTGCCTTCATTATAAAAACAGTCATATCCAGAAATATTCATTATACTGAGGTCATGTATTGTATAGGTTTCCGATAAAACAACGAGATCTATAGTTTCCGAGAATTGTCCTAGAAATATTAAAAATTCATCAAAGTTTTTGGACACACTACGAATATTCATATGGAGACATTTTAGTCCATTTCTATCCACGAATTTAAAATTTGTAATATTATTTATGGTTTTTGCGATAATTGGGTCATTTGTGTACTCTCTTATGAATGGATTCATCCTGTATATGAATTTATGTCTATTTCAGTTTTTTTTCTTCATTCAACTTGTTTCCACAAAACAATAAACGATGTGATTAAAAAAACAAATTGTTGAAGAAGTCCTAGATACAAGATTGATAAAAATTTACAAATCGGTTAAAGACTGCCAACAAGATTTAGTACAGGTGATTGCTCGATGAAATTGTTAGTCGGAGAATATAATGTGAAAGGAAACGAAAATGGAAAATTAAAAAGGTTTGTTTTCTTCAATTCAGCGAAAATGGAATCTGAGTGGATAATCTATTTCTTCGATTCCTTCGTGGAGAAACTTCTTAGTTTTTCCTTGTTGATCGTAGGTTTCAGTGTTATGTTGTTAGGTTTGACAGGTTTTTTTGCTTTTGGAGTATCTGGGGTATCTTGGGAAGGTGATACTGAGGCCTCAACATCGACTGAATTTTGAGTTACAGGATGTTCTCTTGCTGGTTTCTGTTTTTCAATTCGTTGAGTGTCAGGTGTTGGTGGCGCACTGTTTGTTTTGGTATATGTCTCTTCTGCTTTTTCATTCACTGACTCCAGTTCTTCGATTGAATAGGCAATTCCATTCACAACAAGTTTGTTTCCTTTGATATAAGATCTGTTAGATACCGTTTCTTTGGCTTTACTCAGATATTTTCGTAGTATTTTATTCTCTTCTCTCTGTATTTGCGTTAGGTCGTGGACAATATAAACGTTCGTGCCTCTCAATTTTTTGCAGTTTTCGAAAATGAGTTTTTTCTTCAAATGAGATATTAACTCTACTTTGATTGGGCTATTATTGGAGCGTCCTAGTGGGTAAATATCATTGATATCTGCTACCGTTAAGTTTATTCCAAGGAGATTGTTGATTTCTCCACAAGTATTTTCAGGAGTGATTTCCTCGAAAGTTTTTCCTAGGCCAAAAATCAGCAAGTTATTTTTTTTTTGATGTTCTTTCTATTATTTCAATTTTTTGTTTTAGTTTTGTGTTTTCTTCCTCTAGGTGAATAACTTTGTTTCTAAGCGTTTCGATGTCAAGCCTCACTCTGGCCTCACTTGCTTGAATAGCATTTTTTATTTCTTTCTTACTATTTATTATTTCATTGAAAATTTCTTGGATTGTTTTCTCTTCATTTTCTGACATTTTCAACTTGAATAAAACAGTAAGAATAATTCTATTATAACTTATAATTTTCTAGACATGCACCAGTACTGGGTCTCATTCAGAGCGGTGTGGAATGTAGACCGGAACAATCAAATATCTTACTCACATTGATGATTTCATTCAAATTTATCAATGTTTCCTCAACTTGGTGGTTGGTCCAGTGGGCACAACAATTTTAGGAATTTTTGGTCACTTTATTCCAGCTCAATTCACAATTTTAAACGATCCACCTCTATACTCGACTCGACTCGATTATATCGCAATACTGTATATATAGTGATACTTACCAGGTGACGATACTTCCGTTACACATACTAGCGACTGAATCGAACAGGATGTTGAATGGTTAGACGAAACGATAATTGTATCTGAGTTGTATTCGATGATATCGTGATGATGTTTATATAGCAATACTCACCAGGTAACTGTTCTCCCGTTTTACATACAAGCGACCGAATCGAGCAGAAGGTTGAATTCAGTATAGATTGAACAATCATCGTATCTGGGTTGTATTCGATTATGTTTATATAGTTATACTCACCAGGTAACTGTTCTTCCGTTATACATACGAGCGACTGAATTGAACAGAAGGTTGAATGGATAGTATATGGGTTGTATTCGATTATGATGTTATGCTGTGTATATAGTTATACACACTAGGAGACGGTATTTCCGTTTTACATACGAGCGACCGAAACGAAAAGAAAGTTGAATGGATAGACTGAACAATCAATGTATCTGGGTGGTATTCGATTATATCGCAATACTGTATATATAGTGATACTTACCAGGTGACGATACTTCCGTTACACATACTAGCGACTGAATCGAACAGAATGTTGAATGGTTAGACGAAACGATAATTGTATCTGAGTTGTATTCGATGATATCGTGATGATGTTTATATAGCAATACTCACCAGGTAACTGTCCTTCCGTTTTACATACAAGCGACCGAATCGAGCAGAAGGTTAAATGGATACATTGAACAATCATCGTATCTGAGTTGTATTCGATTATGTTTATATAGATATACTCACCAGGTACCTTTTCTTCCGATATACATACGAGCAACCGAATCGAACATAAGGTTGAATGGATAGATTGAACAATCATCGTATCTGAGTTGTATTCGATTATGTTTATATAGTTATACTCACCAGGTAACTGTTCTTCCGTTATACATACGAGCGACTGAATTGAACTGAAGGTTGAATGGATAGACTAAACAATGATCGTATCTGGGGTTGTATTCGATTATATCGTGATGATGTTCATATAGTTATACTCACCAGGTAACTGTTCTCCAGTTATACACAAGAGCGACTGAACTGAACAGAAGGTTGAATGGATAGACTGAACAATCATCGTATCTGGGTTGTATTCGATTATTTCGTGATGATTATTATATATAATGTCTAACCAGGTAACTGTTCTTTCGTTATACATACTAGCAACCGAATCGAACATAAGGTTGAATGGATAGATTGAACAATCATTGTATCTGGGTTGTCTCCGATTATATCGTTATGTTGTATATTTAACTACACCTACCATGTAACGGTTCTTTCGTTACACATACGAGCGTCTGAATCGAACATAAGGTTGGATGGTTAGACGGAACGATAATTGTAACTAAGTTGTATTCGATTATATCGTGATGACGTTCATATAGAAATACTCACCAGGTTACTGTTCTTTCGTTATACATACGAGCAACCGAATCGAACAGAAGGTTGAATGGATAGTATCTGGGTTGTATTCGATTATGATGTTATGCTGTGTATATAGTTATACACATAAGGTGACGGTATTCCCGTTTCACATACGAGCGACCGAAACGAACACAAAGTTGAATGGATAGACTGAACAATCAATGTATCTGGGTGGTATCCGATTATATCGCAATACTGTATATATAGTGATACTTACCAGGTGACGGTACTTCCGTTACACATACTAGCGACTGAATCGAACAGAAGGTTAAATGGTTAGACGAAACGATAATTGTATCTGAGTTGTATTCGATGATATCGTGATGATGTTTATATAGCAATACTCACCAGGTAACTGTTCTTCCGTTTCACATACAAGCGACCGAATCGAGCAGAAGGTTGAATTCAGTATAGATTGAACGATCATCGTATCTGGGTTGTATTCGATTATGTTTATATAGTTATACTCACCAGGTAACTGTTCTTCCGTTATACATACGAGCGACTGAATTGAACAGAAGGTTGAATGGATAGTTTATGGGTTGTATTCGATTATGATGTTATGCTGTGTATATAGTTATACACACAAGGAGACGGTATTCCCGTTTTACATACGAGCGACCGAAACGAAAAGAAAGTTGAATGGATAGACTGAACAATCAATGTATCTGGGTGGTATCCGATTATATCGCAATACTGTATATATAGTGATACTTACCAGGTGACGATACTTCCGTTACACATACTAGCGACTGAGTCGAACAGAATGTTGAATGGTTAGACGAAACGATAATTGTATCTGAGTTGTATTCTATTATATCGTGATGATGTTTATATAGCAATACTCACCAGGTAACTGTTCTTCCGTTTTACATACAAGCGACCGAATCGAGCAGAAGGTTGAATTCAGTATAGATTGAACAATCATCGTATCTGGGTTGTATTCGATTATGTTTATATAGTTATAGTCACCAGGTAACTGTTCTTCCGTTATACATACGAGCGACTGAATTGAACAGAAGGTTGAATGGATAGTATATGGGTTGTATTCGATTATGATGTTATGCTGTGTATATAGTAATACACACTAGGAGACGGTACTCACCAGGTAACTGTTCTCCAGTTATACATAAGAGCGACTGAACTGAACAGGAGATTGAATGGATAGACTGAACAATCATCGTATCTGGGTTGTATTCGATTATATCTTGATGATGTTCATATAGTTATACTCACCAGGAAACTGTTCTCCAGTTATACATAAGAGCGACTGAACTGAACAGAAGGTTGAATGGATAGACTGAACATTCATCGTATCTGGGTTGTGTTAGATTATATCGTGATTATTATCATATGTTATGTCTAACCAGGTAACAGTTCTTCCGTTATACATACGAGCAACCGAATCGAACATAAGGTTGGATGGATAGATTGAACAATCATTGTATCTGGGTTGTCTCCGATTATATCGTTATGCTGTATATTTAGTTACACCTACCATGTAACGGTTCTTTCGTTACACATACGAGCGTCTGAATCGAACATAAGGTTGGATGGTTAGACGGAACGATAATTATAACTGAGTTGTATTCGATTATATCGTGGTGATGTTTATATAGTAATACTCACCAGGTGACTGTTCTTGCGTTATACATACGAGCGACCCAATCGAACAGAAGGTTGGATGGATAGACGGAATGATCATTGTATCTGAGTTGTATTCGATTATATCGTGATGACGTTCATATAGAAATACTCACCAGGTTACTGTTCGTTCGTTATACATACGAACAACCGAATCGAACAGAAGGTTGAATGAATAGTATCTGGGTTGTATTCGATTATGATGTTATGCTGTGTATATAGTTAAACAGGTGAGGGTATTCCCGTTTCACATACGAGCGACCGAAACGAACATTTAACCTTCTGCTCGATTCGGTCGCTTGTATGTTAAACGGAAGGACAGTTACCTGGTGAGTATTGCTATATAAACATCATCACGATATCATCGAATAAAACTCAGATACAATTATCGTTTCGTCTAACCATTTAACCTTCTGTTCGATTCAGTCGCTAGTATGTGTAACGGAAGTACCGTCACCTGGTAAGTATCACTATATATACAGTATTGCGATATAATCGGATACCACCCAGATACATTGATTGTTCAGTCTATCCATTCAACTTTCTTTTTGTTTCGGTCGGTCGTATGTAAAACGGAAATACCTTTTCCTAGTGTGTATAACTATATACACAGCATAACATTATAATCGAATACAACCCATATACTATCCATTCAACCTTCTGTTCAATTCAGTCGCTCGTATGTATAACGGAAGAACAGTTACCTGGTGAGTATAACTATATAAACATAATCGAATACAACCCAGATACGATGATTGTTCAATCTATACTGAATTCAACCTTCTGCTTGATTCGGTCGCTTGTATGTAAAACGGAAGAACAGTTACCTGATGAGTATTGCTATATAAACATCATCACGATATCATCGAATACAACTCAGATACAATTATCGTTTCGTCTAACCATTCAACATTCTGTTCGATTCAGTCGCTAGTATGTGTAACGGAAGTATCGTCACCTGGTAAGTATCACTATATATACAGTATTGCGATATAATCGGATACCACCCAGATACATTAATTGTTCAGTCTATCCATTCAACTTTCTTTTTGTTTCGGTCGCTCGTATGTAAAACGGGAATACCGTCTCCTAGTGTGTATAATTATATACACAGCATAACATCATAATCGAATACAACCCAGATACTATCCATTCAACCTTCTGTTCGATTCGGTTGCTCGTATGTATAACGAAAGAACAGTAACCTGGTGAGTATTTCTATATGAACGTCATCACGATATAATCGAATACAACTTAGTTATAATTATCGTTCCGTCTAACCATCCAACCTTATGTTCGATTCAGACGCTCGTATGTGTAACGAATAAACCGTTACATGGTAGGTGTAGTTAAATATACAACATAACGATATAATCGGAGACAACCCAATTGTTTAATCTATCCATTCAACCTTATGTTCGATTCGGTTGCTCGTATGTATATCGGAAGAACAGGTACCTGGTGAGTATATCTATATAAACATAATCGAATACAACTCAGATACGATGTTTGTTCGATCTATCCATTCAACCTTCTGCTCGATTCGGTCGCTTGTATGTAAAACGGAAGGACAGTTACCTGGTGAGTATTGCTATATAAACATCATCACGATATCATCGAATACAACTCAGATACAATTATCGTTTCGTCTAACCATTCAACATTCTGTTCGAATCAGTCGCTAGTATGTGTAACGGAAGTATCGTCACCTGGTAAGTATCACTATATATACAGTATTGCGATATAATCGGATACCACCCAGATACATTGATTGTTCAGTCTATCCATTCAACTTTCTTTTCGTTTCGGTCGCTCGTATGTAAAACGGGAATACCGTCTCCTAGTGTGTATAGTTATACACAGCATAACATCATAATCGAATACAACCCATATACTATCCATTCAACCTTCTGTTCAATTCAGTCGCTCGTATGTTTAACGGAAGAAAAGTTACCTGGTGAGTATAACTATATAAACATAATCGAATACAACCCAGATACGATGATTGTTCAATCTATACTGAATTCAACCTTCTGCTCGATTCGGTCGCTTGTATGTAAAACGGAAGAACAGTTACCTGGTGAGTATTGCTGTATAAACATCATCACGATATCATCGAATACAACTCAGATACAATTATCGTTTCGTCTAACCATTTAACCTTCTGTTCGATTCAGTCGCTAGTATGTGTAACGGAAGTACCGTCACCTGGTAAGTATCCCTATATATACAGTATTGCGATATAATCGGATACCACCCAGATACATTGATTGTTCAGTCTATCCATTCAACTTTCTGTTCGTTTCGGTCGCTCGTATGTGAAACGGGAATACCGTCACCTTATGTGTATAACTATATACACAGCATAACATCATAATCGAATACAACCCAGATACTATCCATTCAACCTTCTGTTCGATTCGGTTGCTCGTATGTATAACGAAAGAACAGTAACCTGGTGAGTATTTCTATATGAACGTCATCACGATATAATCGAATACAACTTAGTTACAATTATCGTTCCGTCTACCCATCCAACCTTATGTTCGATTCAGACGCTCGTATGTGTAACGAAAGAACCGTTACATGGTAGGTGTAGTTAAATATACAACATAACGATATAATCGGAGACAACCCAGATACAATGATTTTTCAATCTATCCATTCAACCTTATGTTCGATTCGGTTGCTAGTATGTATAACGAAAGAACAGTTACCTGGATAGACATAATATATAATAATCATCACGAAATAATCGAATACAACCCAGATACGATGATTGTTCAGTCTATCCATTCAACTTTCTGTTCAGTTCAGTCGCTCTTATGTATAACTGGAGAACAGTTGCCTGGTGAGTATAACTATATGAACATCATCACGATATAATCGAATATAACCCCAGATACGATCATTGTTTAGTCTATCCATTCAACTTTCAGTTCAATTCAGTCGCTCGTATGTATAACGGAAGAACAGTTACCTGGTGAGTATAACTATATAAACATAATCGAATACAACTCAGATACGATGATTGTTCAATCTATCCATTCAACCTTATGTTCGATTCGGATGCTCGTATGTATATCGGAAGAACAGGTACCTGGTGAGTATATCTATATAAACATAATCGAATACAACTCAGATACGATGATTGTTCAATCTATCCATTTAACCTTCTGCTCGATTCGGTTGCTTGTATGTAAAACGGAAGGGTTACCTGGTGAGTATTGCTATATAAACATCATCACAATATCATCGAATACAACTCAGATAGAATTATCGTTTCGTCTAACCATTCAACATTCTGTTCGATTCAGTCGCTAGTATGTGTAACGGAAGTATCGTCACCTGGTAAGTATCACTATATATACAGTATTGCGATATAATCGGATACCACCCAGATACATTGATTGTTCATTCTATCCATTCAACTTTCTTTTCGTTTCGGTCGCTCGTATGTAAAACGGGAATACCGTCTCCTAGTGTGTATAACTATATACACAGCATAACATCATAATCGAATACAACCCATATACTATCCATTCAACCTTCTGTTCAATTCAGTCGCTCGTATGTATAACGGAAGAACAGTTACCTGGTGAGTATAACTATATAAACATAATCGAATACAACCCAGATACGATGATTTTTCAATCTATACTGAATTCAACCTTCTGCTCGATTCGGTCGCTTGTATGTAAAACGGAAGAACAGTTACCTGGTGAGTATTGCTATATAAACATCATCACGATATCATCGAATACAACTCAGATACAATTATCGTTTCGTCTAACCATTCAACATTCTGTTCGATTCAGTCGCTAGTATGTGTAACGGAAGTATCGTCACCTGGTAAGTATCACTATATATACAGTATTGCGATATAATCGGATACCACCCAGATACATTGATTGTTCAGTCTATCCATTCAACTTTCTTTTTGTTTCGGTCGCTCGTATGTAAAACGGGAATACCGTCTCCTAGTGTGTATTACTATATACACAGCATAACATCATAATCGAATACAACCCATATACTATCCATTCAACCTTCTGTTCAATTCAGTCGCTCGTATGTATAACGGAAGAACAGTTACCTGGTGAGTATATATAAACATAATCGAATACAACCCAGATACGATGATTGTTCAATCTATACTGGATTCAACCTTCTGCTCGATTCGGTCGCTTGTATGTAAAACGGAAGAACAGTTACCTGGTGAGTATTGCTATATAAACATCATCACGATATCATCGAATACAACTCAGATACAATTATCGTTTCGTCTAACCATTTCACCTTCTGTTCGATTCAGTCGCTAGTATGTGTAACGGAAGTACCGTCACCTGGTAAGTATCACTATATAAACAGTATTGCGATATAATCGGATACCACCCAGATACATTGATTGTTCAGTCTATCCATTCAACTTTCTGTTCGTTTCGGTCGCTCGTATGTGAAACGGGAATACCGTCACCTTATGTGTATAACTATATACACAGCATAACATCATAATCGAATACAACCCAGATACTATCCATTCAACCTTCTGTTCGATTCGGTTGCTCGTATGTATAACGAAAGAACAGTAACCTGGTGAGTATTTCTATATGAACGTCATCACGATATAATCGAATACAACTTAGTTACAATTATCGTTCCGTCTACCCATCCAACCTTATGTTCGATTCAGACGCTCGTATGTGTAACGAAAGAACCGTTACATGGTAGGTGTGATATAATCGGAGACAACCCAGATACAATGATTTTTCAATCTATCCATTCAACCTTATGTTCGATTCGGTTGCTAGTATGTATAACGAAAGAACAGTTACCTGGATAGACATAATATATAATAATCATCACGAAATAATCGAATACAACCCAGATACGATGATTGTTCAGTCTATCCATTCAACCTTCTGTTCAGTTCAGTCGCTCTTATGTATAACTGGAGAACAGTTACCTGGTGAGTATAACTATATGAACATCATCACGATATAATCGAATACAACCCCAGATACGATCATTGTTTAGTCTATCCATTCAACCTTCAGTTCAATTCAGTCGCTCGTATGTATAACGGAAGAACAGTTACCTGGTGAGTATAACTATATAAACATAATCGAATACAACTCAGATACGATGATTGTTCAATCTATCCATTCAACCTTATGTTCGATTCGGATGCTCGTATGTATATCGGAAGAACAGGTACCTGGTGAGTATATCTATATAAACATAATCGAATACAACTCAGATACGATGATTGTTCAATCTATCCATTTAACCTTCTGCTCGATTCGGTTGCTTGTATGTAAAACGGAAGGGTTACCTGGTGAGTATTGCTATATAAACATCATCACAATATCATCGAATACAACTCAGATACAATTATCGTTTCGTCTAACCATTCAACATTCTGTTCGATTCAGTCGCTAGTATGTGTAACGGAAGTATCGTCACCTGGTAAGTATCACTATATATACAGTATTGCGATATAATCGGATACCACCCAGATACATTGATTGTTCAGTCTATCCATTCAACTTTCTTTTCGTTTCGGTCGCTCGTATGTAAAACGGGAATACCGTCTCCTAGTGTGTATTACTATATACACAGCATAACATCATAATCGAATACAACCCATATACTATCCATTCAACCTTCTGTTCAATTCAGTCGCTCGTATGTATAACGGAAGAACAGTTACCTGGTGAGTATATATAAACATAATCGAATACAACCCAGATAAGATGATTGTTCAATCTATACTGCATTCAACCTTCTGCTCGATTCGGTCGCTTGTATGTAAAACGGAAGAACAGTTACCTGGTGAGTATTGCTATATAAACATCATCACGATATCATCGAATACAACTCAGATACAATTATCGTTTCGTCTAACCATTTCACCTTCTGTTCGATTCAGTCGCTAGTATGTGTAACGGAAGTACCGTCACCTGGTAAGTATCACTATATAAACAGTATTGCGATATAATCGGATACCACCCAGATACATTGATTGTTCAGTCTATCCATTCAACTTTCTGTTCGTTTCGGTCGCTCGTATGTGAAACGGAAATACCGTCACCTTATGTGTATAACTATATACACAGCATAACATCATAATCGAATACAACCCAGATACTATCCATTCAACCTTCTGTTCGATTCGGTTGCTCGTATGTATAACGAAAGAACAGTAACCTGGTGAGTATTTCTATATGAACGTCATCACGATATAATCGAATACAACTTAGTTACAATTATCGTTCCGTCTACCCATCCAACCTTATGTTCGATTCAGACGCTCGTATGTGTAACGAAAGAACCGTTACATGGTAGGTGTAGTTAAATATACAACATAACGATATAATCGGAGACAACCCAGATACAATGATTTTTCAATCTATCCATTCAACCTTATGTTCGATTCGGTTGCTAGTATGTATAACGAAAGAACAGTTACCTGGATAGACATAATATATAATATTCATCACGAAATAATCGAATACAACCCAGATACGATGATTGTTCAGTCTATCCATTCAACCTTCTGTTCAGTTCAGTCGCTCTTATGTATAACTGGAGAACAGTTACCTGGTGAGTATAACTATATGAACATCATCACGATATAATCGAATACAACCCCAGATACGATCATTGTTTAGTCTATCCATTCAACCTTCAGTTCAATTCAGTCGCTCGTATGTATAACGGAAGAACAGTTACCTGGTGAGTATAACTATATAAACATAATCGAATACAACTCAGATACGATGATTGTTCAATCTATCCATTCAACCTTATGTTCGATTCGGATGCTCGTATGTATATCGGAAGAACAGGTACCTGGTGAGTATATCTATATAAACATAATCGAATACAACTCAGATACGATGATTGTTCAATCTATCCATTTAACCTTCTGCTCGATTCGGTTGCTTGTATGTAAAACGGAAGGGTTACCTGGTGAGTATTGCTATATAAACATCATCACAATATCATCGAATACAACTCAGATACAATTATCGTTTCGTCTAACCATTCAACATTCTGTTCGATTCAGTCGCTAGTATGTGTAACGGAAGTATCGTCACCTGGTAAGTATCACTATATATACAGTATTGCGATATAATCGGATACCACCCAGATACATTGATTGTTCAGTCTATCCATTCAACTTTCTTTTCGTTTCGGTCGCTCGTATGTAAAACGGGAATACCGTCTCCTAGTGTGTATAACTATATACACAGCATAACATCATAATCGAATACAACCCATATACTATCCATTCAACCTTCTGTTCAATTCAGTCGCTCGTATGTATAACGGAAGAACAGTTACCTGGTGAGTATAACTATATAAACATAATCGAATACAACCCAGATACGATGATTTTTCAATCTATACTGAATTCAACCTTCTGCTCGATTCGGTCGCTTGTATGTAAAACGGAAGAACAGTTACCTGGTGAGTATTGCTATATAAACATCATCACGATATCATCGAATACAACTCAGATACAATTATCGTTTCGTCTAACCATTCAACCTTCTGTTCGATTCAGTCGCTAGTATGTGTAACGGAAGTATCGTCACCTGGTAAGTATCACTATATATACAGTATTGCGATATAATCGGATACCACCCAGATACATTGATTGTTCAGTCTATCCATTCAACTTTCTTTTTGTTTCGGTCGCTCGTATGTAAAACGGGAATACCGTCTCCTAGTGTGTATTACTATATACACAGCATAACATCATAATCGAATACAACCCATATACTATCCATTCAACCTTCTGTTCAATTCAGTCGCTCGTATGTATAACGGAAGAACAGTTACCTGGTGAGTATATATAAACATAATCGAATACAACCCAGATACGATGATTGTTCAATCTATACTGGATTCAACCTTCTGCTCGATTCGGTCGCTTGTATGTAAAACGGAAGAATAGTTACCTGGTGAGTATTGCTATATAAACATCATCACGATATCATCGAATACAACTCAGATACAATTATCGTTTCGTCTAACCATTTCACCTTCTGTTCGATTCAGTCGCTAGTATGTGTAACGGAAGTACCGTCACCTGGTAAGTATCACTATATAAACAGTATTGCGATATAATCGGATACCACCCAGATACATTGATTGTTCAGTCTATCCATTCAACTTTCTGTTCGTTTCGGTCGCTCGTATGTGAAACGGGAATACCGTCACCTTATGTGTATACCTGTATACACAGCATAACATCATAATCGAATACAACCCAGATACTATCCATTCAACCTTCTGTTCGATTCGGTTGCTCGTATGTATAACGAAAGAACAGTAACCTGGTGAGTATTTCTATATGAACGTCATCACGATATAATCGAATACAACTTAGTTACAATTATCGTTCCGTCTAACCATCCAACCTTATGTTCGATTCAGACGCTCGTATGTGTAACGAATGAACCGTCACATGGTAGGTGTAGTTAAATATACAATATAACGATATATTCGGAGACAACCCAGATACAATGATTGTTCAATCTATCCATTCAACCTTATGTTCGATTTGGTTGCTCGTATGTATATCGGAAGAACAGGTACCTGGTGAGTATATTTATATAAACATAATCGAATACAACTCAGATACGATGATTGTTCAATCTATCCATTTAACCTTCTGCTCGATTCGGTCGCTTGTATGTAAAACGGAAGGACAGTTACCTGGTGAGTATTGCTATATAAACATCATCACGATATCATCGAATACAACTCAGATACAATTATCGTTTCGTCTAGACATTCAACATTCTGTTCGATTCAGTCGCTAGTATGTGTAACGGAAGTATCGTCACCTGGTAAGTATCACTATATATACAGTATTGCGATATAATCGGATACCACCCAGATACATTGATTGTTCAGTCTATCCATTCAACTTTCTTTTTGTTTCGGTCGCTCGTATGTAAAACGGGAATACCGTCTCCTAGTGTGTATAATTATATACACAGCATAACATCATAATCGAATACAACCCATATACTATCCATTCAACCTTCTGTTCAATTCAGTCGCTCGTATGTATAACGGAAGAACAGTTACCTGGTGAGTATAACTATATAAACATAATCGAATACAACCCAGATACGATGATTGTTCAATCTATACTGAATTCAACCTTCTGCTCGATTCGGTCGCTCGTATGTAAAACGGAAGAACAGTTACCTGGTGAGTATTGCTATATAAACATCATCACGATATCATCGAATACAACTCAGATACAATTATCGTTTCGTCTAACCATTTAACCTTCTGTTCGATTCAGTCGCTAGTATGTGTAACGGAAGTACCGTCACCTGGTAAGTATCACTATATATACAGTATTGCGATATAATCGGATACCACCCAGATACATTGATTGTTCAGTCTATCCATTCAACTTTCTGTTCGTTTCGGTCGCTCGTATGTGAAACGGGAATACCGTCACCTTATGTGTATAACTATATACACAGCATAATATCATAATCGAATACAACCCAGATACTATCCATTCAACCTTCTGTTCGATTCGGTTGCTCGTATGTATAACGAAAGAACAGTAACCTGGTGAGTATTTCTATATGAACGTCATCACGATATAATCGAATACAACTTAGTTATAATTATCGTTCCGTCTAACCATCCAACCTTATGTTCGATTCAGACGCTCGTATGTGTAACGAATAAACCGTTACATGGTAGGTGTAGTTAAATATACAACATAACGATATAATCGGAGACAACCCAATTGTTTAATATATCCATTCAACCTTATGTTCGATTCGGTTGCTCGTATGTATATCGGAAGAACAGGTACCTGGTGAGTATATCTATATAAACATAATCGAATACAACTCAGATACGATGTTTGTTCGATCTATCCATTCAACCTTCTGCTCGATTCGGTCGCTTGTATGTAAAACGGAAGGACAGTTACCTGGTGAGTATTCATTTCAAAATGGCCCCCGACATCTCAAGGTTACCAACTGTTTAGTAATTTTCGTGTTATAAAGTGAATATAGCTACATCTTACACAGGTAGAATCCGAACCACAGCATTTATATCGACGTGGCAGAATCCATGAACTCGTTAATATAAAGATGTCAATAACATAATGATTAATTTTCTCTACGAATCATCAAAAAATATTCACTTCCGGTTTATTAAAAAGCGACATAAATATAAACTAATGTTCTATTCGTGATCCCTATGACGTGTAGATTCCAAAAACAACAATTTCCGTTTTCACTTCCGGTTTCCATTTTTCCACTTAACATAGTAATGTGGGTACTCTGAGAGGAGGATTTTTCACTGACATTCCAAATATATCATCTCACCTATGTACAAAGTCTCAAGGTTCAAGAGATGATTATCAAAATAGATCGAAATAATGAAATAAGCAATGGAATCAATACACAATCTTTCTGAGTGTTGCTTTCCTGGCCAATCCAGCTTCTCGACAAATTATCACAAAATATCCACTTCTGGTTCATTAAAAAGCTATATAGAGAAAAACTAATGGAATATTCGTGACCCCCATGACGTGTAGATTCCAATAACATCAACTTCCGGTTTCACTTCCGGTTTCCATTTTTCTACTCAACATAGTCATGTGGGTACTCTCAGAGAAGGATTTTTCACGGACATTCTAAATATATCATTTTACCTATGTACAAAGTCTCAAGGTTAAAGAGATATCAATTAAAATTTATCGAAATAATGAAAAAATCTATGTAAACAATTCACAATCTCTTCGTGTAATGATTTTCTAGCCGATCCAGCTTCTCGACGAATTATCACGATATATTCACTTCTGGTTCATTAAAAAGCGATATAGAGAAAAACTAATGGTATATTCGAGACCCCCATGACGTGTAGACTCCAAAAACAACAACTTCCGGTTTCACTTCCGGTTTCCATTTTGTCAGTAAACTGGGTCATGTGGGTACTCATTGAAAAGGATATTTCCGTACATTCCGAATATATTAACTTACCTATATACAAAGTCCCAAGGTTTGCGAGATATCAATCAAAATTTATCGAAAAATTAAAAAAACAATGAAAACTGTTCACCATCTCTTTGAGTACTGCTTTTCTAACCGATCTATCTCATTGATGAAATATCGAAATATATCCTCTTCCAATTCGTAAAAAATAGAGATATAGGGGAAAAATGAGATGTAAGTGATCTCCATAACGTTCGGACATCAAAACAACAATTTCCGGTTTCACTTCTGGTTACAATTTTTTCAGTAAACAGAGCCATGTGGGTACTCTGAGAGAAGGATTTCTCACGGACATCCCGAATATATCAACTTACCTATATAAAAGAACTCAAGGTTTGCGAGATATCGACGAAAATTGGTGAAATAATCGAAACAACACTGTTACACGCAAGAAAGTGCTATGAAGAGTCGATTTGAGTCCACGGTTAACTCATGTTTCTATCTTATTAATCAATATTCTAGTAGGAGACTATAATTTTTGTACAACTTATATCAGGGAATGCCATTTACACCATTATAAAAACCTAGTAGGTGAAATGATAAATAGGAAATCGATAATCAATTTTGGAGTAATCGATAACAAATGGAATATGATCGTAACTCTCGAGGTGAATGTTTCAAGGTCATAGAGTTAATAAAATTTTATAACTATTCAGATCAAATTATATTGAAGCCAGATACTTCAATCATTAATCACCTCAAAAAATATGTCTCGATACAAATATACTTTTCTATAATTAGGATTGCACTTTCAGCAGAGAGAATATGTGTTAACCTCTGCAGAAATCAATGTTTTCATACACAATATTTTCGATATTTCCAACAATGGAACCAACAGGCTGATAAAATACAAGGATGTAAAAACTATCTAGCCTAGAAGAAATATAATGGGTGTATAAGAAATGACACTAAGTGTATTCAATAGGTGTACCTTTCGAAAAAATACAAATATACTGACTGGTACAGATACGTTTGAAAGGTAGAATTTGATAGTTGATGCTCAACGACTGGAACTTGAGAGCCTTGGTCACGTGAGGATGGATATGGTTATATTATGATCAGTAACAAAATTCTATATTGATGAATTATTGAAAAAGTATTCTAA
Organism: Chrysomela aeneicollis; assembly: GCA_029955515.1. Taxonomy (NCBI): domain Eukaryota; kingdom Metazoa; phylum Arthropoda; class Insecta; order Coleoptera; family Chrysomelidae; genus Chrysomela; species Chrysomela aeneicollis. The sequence continues at coordinate 22,243,051 of JARUHQ010000001.1, read as the reverse complement.
TATAGGAGAGAACAAATAATACATTTATGATCCCCATGATGAAAAGAGCACAAACTTTTGGTTTTACTTCCGGTGTCGTCATTATTCTAGTGAACAATGTTATATGGGTAATTCAGAAGAATGATTTTTCACGGACATTTCAAAAAGTCAACTTGCATATATTCTGAGTCTTAAGGCTTGCGGGATATAAACAAATTGATATTAATTGATAAACATTCGATAACAATGACAAACGTAACGAATACAGCACACATATGTCTCGCAAATACAAAACACGCGCAGACGTCGCATTCTTATCAGAAAAGTGTCGAAAACGCTGAATGGCACGACGAAAAGTCACGCATGCGTCTTACATACATCATACTGACGTCATGTATCCGTCGAAAATCTATCAAACAACGCCATCTAAAAACTTTGAATACGATGATTTCCATAACAAAACGTCACGCATTCATCGAAAACAAGTAGAAAACAACAAAATTCATCACTTATACGTCACGCATACATCACAAATGCGTCGAATATTCGTCGTACAAACGTCACACCTCGTCAAAAATCTATCAAACAGCGTGTGGAAACCCCATGAAAACGTACTGACATCGCAAATAAAAAATGGTAGCTGTTGAAGATTTGCATCTGGCATCTGACATTTGGTGTCCCAACATTTGACGTACTAAGATTCCCGTAGTTCACCAACATAAAGTTGTAGATATAAATATAATTAAAATTCAAACTTTCGTTCAGTCAAAAGTTAAAAAAAATTGAAGCGATAATGAGAATTTCAAAACATAGGACAATCATTGAAGAACGTCTGTAACGTTGAAAAAAAAAAACATGCCGCATACGTCGTGCATACATCGTGTAAGAAGCATGACAAAACAGCATTCATTGAATAACATTGAATATTTCGAAAAAAAAACTTCACGCACTCGTCGTACATACATTGTACATACACCGCGCAGACGTCGTGCCTTCGTCGAAAATCTATCAAAAAACGTGTAAAAACCTTGAAATGATAAGAAGCATGACAAGACAGCATTCATTGAATAACATTGAATATTTCGAAAAAAAAACTTCACGCATTCGTCGTACATACATTGTACATACACCGCGCAGACGTCGTGCCTTCGTCGAAAATCTATCAAAGAACGTTTAAGAACTTTAAAACCAATTGATAGCATGACGAAACGTCAGGCTTGAGTCATACATACATTGCATCGACGTCGTGTCCTTGTCAAAAATCAATCAAACAACGTGTGAAAACGTTCAAAACGATTTATGAATCTAATAAACGTCACTCATTCATTGAAAAATCATCACGTATGCGTCGTACATTCGTCGAAAATGCGACGTACATACATCGTGCAAACATCGCATAAGCCTTCTGAAGTACGTCTTTCAGATGCAATTATTAAAATTGACAAAAAATTATACATCATTCATACAATTTCATACCTCAATCAAACTTAGAAATCAAACATAAATAAATTCAAAAATCAATCAATGAAAAATTCAGTATGTTCGGATTATTTAAACGAGAAATTTCATATGACAGATTTATCATTACAATCGAACCACTAAGATCAAGCTCACGTGGAGATTATCCCAATTCGACTGATAAAATTCAACGTGTGATATATCAATGAGAGTAACGTACTAGGTGTGACATTTCAACGACTGGGGCATACTGTGGGAGTGATATACCCCCGAACGACATTTGATGGGTGACATATCAACGTTAAAATGAGCTTCATGTAGTACTTCAACGGACTTTTTTATGAAAATTATAAATATCGACTACACGAAAATTGTAGGGATGTCATTGAAAAATTCAACGACAGACGACAAAGCGTACTAGAAGCAAGAGAGGCGAGTAATTGAAAGATTCGACGATAGGGTCGATAGGAGTGAGTGAGTCATAGACGAATGACCTGGTGTTGAAACCAGATTATTATGATACAGGGGGGTACAAAATTCTCAATGAATCATCACATGAAATATTCACTTCCGGATGACGGAAGATCTACGTGTATTTGTATGAAGAGGACGTAAACAAAATTTCCACATACACATATGGGTGTGGTATCTGACCGAATAGCTATGTTTAAAACTTCAACTATAATTATTAACATCAGTTTTGAATTCGTTAAATTCGTTGAATTCCAAAATAGGACAGTATGTGACATAATACATCAAGACTATATTCATGCAATTATTGCTTCCAAATTCAAGCTGATCTATGTAATGAAATATGTATAATGCATCATTTCTTACCACCACTTTTACAATAATTCACCAACAGATGTCACCCTCAATGAAAAACCCATACACTTAGTTGAAAAGCCTTGATATCAATATAATGATGGATTCAGGAATGGTAGTAAATGGAATAATATCGAACCTAACGTCATACATGACGTAGAACCTGACATCATACGCGACGTCTGAGACGTGCGTAAGACGTTAGACTCAGGTTTTCGATCGAGTAAGCTTCATGAATGTGGAAGAGGATCGTTTGCTAGGTCACACTTTTCTTTTCAAGTTTTCAAGAAATTCGCAAATTCATTTAATGGATCAGGTGGTAACAATAATGATTTTATAAAAAATAGAAAAAAAAACCACTTTCATCTTTCAAATTTGGTAAATGTTATACATAATAATTCCTAGAGGAACAATAAAAACGAAGAATTATAGATTTTTATATTTATTTCTCACACATTATTCAAATCTCTCATTACATTCATTTTATGAAGGAACAAATATTCCCTGAGTGCATTACTTACTAAACTATCCATTGATATTTCACAAAATGAATACAGAGCTTCAAAATAATCATAATAACCAGCATCTTTATTGAAAATCGATTTAATCAAATTCAAAATATTATTATAAAATGTACAGAAGTTCATGTTTTCCAGCAAAACCACCCGATGACCCACTAGACTTTGATGGACTTGAAGGATCTGCGTAGCATTCTCGACATCGATAAGGAGGAACTCGACATCATGTTTTTTGACGAGTAGACATTTGATACCATCAAACACCAATTGTGATACTTTACAGAAATCTCCACATGGAAACGTAACTGTCTCATATTCATCTTGGTGGGTTGGTAACTTCTCATAGAAAAAATTGTCCGATGCTTGTTTCAGTAAATCAGTGAAAGTTTTCCATTCCGTTGTACAAAAAGTTATTTGGTTTGTATGGTTGTGATAAAATTATAGATGGTTTGAATTTTCTTGCTGGACTCAAACCCACTCCTACCTGGAAGGCTCTCAACTGGAATAATGTGTAGAGTAAGTAATGTTTCTCGGCTCGGGCTGCATTTTCGTACATCTCCAACACTTCATCTAATTCTTGATGATATTCCGCACTATTGAAAGATGATTCGGTGAAATTTGAATCAAACTCGTCTTCTGACACACTCACATAACCACTATCTTGACTTGATGTTGACATGATAGACTAAGTAAAGATACTGTCAGACTGAGATCAATTTCATGCATCTATACTTCCCCTCCACATTCGAGAACAATAGAGTTGAAATTAATATTGCGAGATGAATCTTGACATATCAAATATGAGAATAATGCTGATTCAAGTAGAATAGCAGAAAAACAAAGGTATTTCATGAATGCGTTGCTTATTTCCCCACATGATGCCCTAAGGAATGCAAAGTTACATATCTGATATGAGATGTAATAAAAATGCTGATTCAGGGAGATAACATCAACATTATCGCAATCTTTGAATTATGGTCGTGATTTATGATATCATCAACGACCACCTGCGAACTTATCAAAGATCTCTTCTATTGTCGATTCATCTAATGAAATACAGAGGATAAGCATGACATCATCATCGCCAAGTGAAATCCGAACCACTACATGTGAAAACCCCAATTTGATGGATAATATTTGACGTATGACAGAGGCGTACTAGGGCTGCTGGAGTTTGGCGTTTGACATCTGACAGTTAACGTTTGACGTATAACATCCAACATTTGATAGTTATTGATCGGCGTCTGACATTCGATCACTGGCGGCGTACGTGAAGTCTGAAACGTACGTGAGATGTTAGGTTAGGTCCTGAGACGGTTTTTCAGATTAGGTTAGGTCTCAACTTCAGAGGTTAGGTTAGATTAGGTCATGAAACGTTAGGTCAGGTTAGGTTAGGTCGGTCCTGAGACGTTCGGTGAGGTTAGGTTAGGTCGCGACCTAACCTTACATCTGAGGTTAGGTGAGGCCCTCGATACGTTAGATTCAGAGGTTGGGTTAGGTTAGGTCTCGAGACGGTATACCCAGAGGTAAGGTTAAGTCGTAGACCTTACCTTACCTTACTAACTAACGTCTCGAGACCTAACCTAACCCAACCTCTAAATCTAACGTATCGAGGGCCTCACCTAACCTCAGATGTAAGGTTAGGTCGCGACCTAACCTAACCTCACCGAACGTCTCAGGACCGACCTAACCTAACCTGACCTAACGTTTCATGACCTAATCTAAACTAACCTCTGAAGTTGAGACCTAACCCAATCTGAAAAACCGTCTCAGGACCTAACCTAACATCTCACGTACGTTTCAGACTTCACGTACGCCGCCAGTGATCGAATGTCAGACGCCGATCAATAACTATCAAATGTTGGATGTTATACGTCAAACGTTAACTGTCAGATGTCAAACGCCAAACTCCAGCAGCCCTAGTACGCCTCTGTCATACGTCAAATATTATCCATCAAATTGGGGTTTTCACATGTGGTGGTTCGGATTTCACTTGGCGATGATGATGTCATGCTTATCCTCTGTATTTCATTAGATGAATCGACAATAGAAGAGATCTTTGATAAGTTCGCAGGTGGTCGTTGATGATATCATAAATCACGACCATAATTCAAAGATTGCGATAATGTTGATGTTATCTCCCTGAATCAGCATTTTTATTACATCTCATATCAGATATGCAACTTTGCATTCCTTAGGGCATCATGTGGGGAAATAAGCAACGCATTCATGAAATACCTTTGTTTTTCTGCTATTCTACTTGAATCAGCATTATTCTCATATTTGATATGTCAAGATTCATCTCGCAATATTAATTTCAACTCTATTGTTCTCGAATGTGGAGGTGAAGTATAGATGCATGAAATTGATCTCAGTCTGACAGTATCTTTACTTAGTCTATCATGTCAACATCAAGTCAAGATAGTGGTTATGTGAGTGTGTCAGAAGACGAGTTTGATTCAAATTTCACCGAATCATCTTTCAATAGTGCGGAATATCATCAAGAATTAGATGAAGTGTTGGAGATGTACGAAAATGCAGCCCGAGCCGAGAAACATTACTTACTCTACACATTATTCCAGTTGAGAGCCTTCCAGGTAGGAGTGGGTTTGAGTCCAGCAAGAAAATTCAAACCATCTATAATTTTATCACAACCATACAAACCAAATAAACAATCTTTTTGTACAACGGAATGGAAAACTTTCACTGATTTACTGAAACAAGCATCGGACAATTTTTTCTATGAGAAGTTACCAACCCACCAAGATGAATATGAGCCAGTTACGTTTCCATGTGGAGATTTCTGTAAAGTATCACAATTGGTGTTTGATGGTATCAAATGTCTACTCGTCAAAAAACATGATGTCGAGTTCCTCCTTATCGATGTCGAGAATGCTACGCAGATCCTTCAAGTCCATCGAAGTCTAGTGGGTCATCGGGTGGTTTTGCTGGAAAACATGAACTTTTGTACATTTTATAATAATATTTTGAATTTGATTGAATCGATTTTCAATAAAGATGCTGGTTATTATGATTATTTTGAAGCTCTGTATTCATGTCCACATTCATGAAGCTTACTCGATCGAAAACCTGAGTCTAACGTCTTACGCACGTCTCAGACGTCGCGTATGATGTCAGGTTCTACGTCATGTATGACGTTAGGTTCGATATTATTCCATTTACTACCATTCCTGAATCCATCATTATATTGATATCAAGGCTTTTCAACTAAGTGTATGGGTTTTTCATTGAGGGTGACATCTGTTGGTGAATTATTGTAAAAGTGGTGGTAAGAAATGATGCATTATACATATTTCATTACATAGATCAGCTTGAATTTGGAAGCAATAATTGCATGAATATAGTCTTGATGTATTATGTCACATACTGTCCTATTTTGGAATTCAACGAATTTAACGAATTCAAAACTGATGTTAATAATTATAGTTGAAGTTTTAAACATAGCTATTCGGTCAGATACCACACCCATATGTGTATGTGGAAATTTTGTTTACGTCCTCTTCATACAAATACACGTAGATCTTCCGCCATCCGGAAGTGAATATTTCATGTGATGATTCATTGAGAATTTTGTACCCCCCTGTATCATAATAATCTGGTTTCAACACCGGGTCATTCGTCTATGACTCACTCACTCCTATCGACCCTATCGTCGAATCTTTCAATTACTCGCCTCTCTTGCTTCTAGTACGCTTTGTCGTCTGTCGTTGAATTTTTCAATGACATCCCTACAATTTTCGTGTAGTCGATATTTATAATTTTCATAAAAAAGTCCGTTGAAGTACTACATGAAGCTCATTTTAACGTTGATATGTCACCCATCAAATGTCGTTCGGGGGTATATCACTCCCACAGTATGCCCCAGTCGTTGAAATGTCACACCTAGTACGTTACTCTCATTGATATATCACACGTTGAATTTTATCAGTCGAATTGGGATAATCTCCACGTGAGCTTGATCTTAGTGGTTCGATTGTAATGATAAATCTGTCATATGAAATTTCTCGTTTAAATAATCCGAACATACTGAATTTTTCATTGATTGATTTTTGAATTTATTTATGTTTGATTTCTAAGTTTGATTGAGGTATGAAATTGTATGAATGATGTATAATTTTTTGTCAATTTTAATAATTGCATCTGGAAGTCGTACTTCAGAAGGCTTATGCGATGTTTGCACGATGTATGTACGTCGCATTTTCGACGAATGTACGACGCATACGTGATGATTTTTCAATGAATGAGTGACGTTTATTAGATTCATAAATCGTTTTGAACGTTTTCACACGTTGTTTGATTGATTTTTGACAAGGACACGACGTCGATGCAATGTATGTATGACTCAAGCCTGACGTTTCGTCATGCTATCAATTGGTTTTAAAGTTCTTAAACGTTCTTTGATAGATTTTCGACGAAGGCACGACGTCTGCGCGGTGTATGTACAATGTATGTACGACGAATGCGTGAAGTTTTTTTTTCGAAATATTCAATGTTATTCAATGAATGCTGTCTTGTCATGCTTCTTATCATTTCAAGGTTTTTACACGTTTTTTGATAGATTTTCGACGAAGGCACGACGTCTGCGCGGTGTATGTACAATGTATGTACGACGAATGCGTGAAGTTTTTTTTTCGAAATATTCAATGTTATTCAATGAATGCTGTCTTGTCATGCTTCTTACACGATGTATTATATTATGTGTTATATTATGATTTTCGACGTATGCACGACGTATGCGGCATGTTTTTTTTTTCAACGTTACAGACGTTCTTCAATGATTGTCCTATGTTTTGAAATTCTCATTATCGCTTCAATTTTTTTTAACTTTTGACTGAACGAAAGTTTGAATTTTAATTATATTTATATCTACAACTTTATGTTGGTGAACTACGGGAATCTTAGTACGTCAAATGTTGGGACACCAAATGTCAGATGCCAGATGCAAATCTTCAACAGCTACCATTTTTTATTTGCGATGTCAGTACGTTTTCATGGGGTTTCCACACGCTGTTTGATAGATTTTTGACGAGGTGTGACGTTTGTACGACGAATATTCGACGCATTTGTGATGTATGCGTGACGTATAAGTGATGAATTTTGTTGTTTTCTACTTGTTTTCGATGAATGCGTGACGTTTTGTTATGGAAATCATCGTATTCAAAGTTTTTAGATGGCGTTGTTTGATAGATTTTCGACGGATACATGACGTCAGTATGATGTATGTAAGACGCATGCGTGACTTTTCGTCGTGCCATTCAGCGTTTTCGACACTTTTCTGATAAGAATGCGACGTCTGCGCGTGTTTTGTATTTGCGAGACATATGTGTGCTGTATTCGTTACGTTTGTCATTGTTATCGAATGTTTATCAATTAATATCAATTTGTTTATATCCCGCAAGCCTTAAGACTCAGAATATATGCAAGTTGACTTTTTGAAATGTCCGTGAAAAATCATTCTTCTGAATTACCCATATAACATTGTTCACTAGAATAATGACGACACCGGAAGTAAAACCAAAAGTTTGTGCTCTTTTCATCATGGGGATCATAAATGTATTATTTGTTCTCTCCTATATTAGAATACTTTTTCAATAATTCATCAATATAGAATTTTGTTACTGATCATAATATAACCATATCCATCCTCACGTGACCAAGGCTCTCAAGTTCCAGTCGTTGAGCATCAACTATCAAATTCTACCTTTCAAACGTATCTGTACCAGTCAGTATATTTGTATTTTTTCGAAAGGTACACCTATTGAATACACTTAGTGTCATTTCTTATACACCCATTATATTTCTTCTAGACTAGATAGTTTTTACATCCCTGTATTTTATCAGCCTGTTGGTTCCATTGTTGGAAATATCGAAAATATTGTGTATGAAAACATTGATTTCTGCAGAGGTTAACACATATTCTCTCTGCTGAAAGTGCAATCCTAATTATAGAAAAGTATATTTGTATCGAGACATATTTTTTGAGGTGATTAATGATTGAAGTATCTGGCTTCAATATAATCTTGGAATATATAACCATACCTTGATCAGAGCTCCGTTTTTGTAATTTCGAAAATTCTTAGTCCTTGAAATATTCACCTCGATATTTCTGATAATATTCTATGTGTTGCCGATGCTGAAAGTGCAATCCTGAATAAACAATATTATTTCTGTTTCGAGACATATGTTTTGAGAAGATCAATAATTGAAGTACCTGGTTCCAATATAATATGATCTTAATAGTTATATAGCCTTGGAATTCATAAACATACCTTGATCAGAGCTTTTTTCTTTTGAAAATTTTATTAACTCTATGACCTTGAAACATTCACCTCGAGAGTTACGATCATATTCCATTTGTTATCGATTACTCCAAAATTGATTATCGATTTCCTATTTATCATTTCACCTACTAGGTTTTTATAATGGTGTAAATGGCATTCCCTGATATGAGTTGTACAAAAATTATAGTCTCCTACTAGAATATTGATTAATAAGATAGAAACATGAGTTAACCGTGGACTCAAATCGACTCTTCATAGCACTTTCTTGCGTGTAACATTGTTGTTTCGATTATTTCACCAATTTTCGTCGATATCTCGCAAACCTTGAGTTCTTTTATATAGGTAAGTTGATATATTCGGGATGTCCGTGAGAAATCCTTCTCTCAGAGTACCCACATGGCTCTGTTTACTGAAAAAATTGTAACCAGAAGTGAAACCGGAAATTGTTGTTTTGATGTCCGAACGTTATGGAGATCACTTACATCTCATTTTTTCCCTATATCTCTATTTTTTACGAATTGGAAGAGGATATATTTCGATATTTCATCAATGAGATAGATCGGTTAGAAAAGCAGTACTCAAAGAGATGGTGAACAGTTTTCATTGTTTTTTTAATTTTTCGATAAATTTTGATTGATATCTCGCAAACCTTGGGACTTTGTATATAGGTAAGTTAATATATTCGGAATGTACGTGAAATATCCTTTTCAATGAGTACCCACATGACCCAGTTTACTGACAAAATGGAAACCGGAAGTGAAACCGGAAGTTGTTGTTTTTGGAGTCTACACGTCATGGGGGTCTCGAATATACCATTAGTTTTTCTCTATATCGCTTTTTAATGAACCAGAAGTGAATATATCGTGATAATTCGTCGAGAAGCTGGATCGGCTAGAAAATCATTACACGAAGAGATTGTGAATTGTTTACATAGATTTTTTCATTATTTCGATAAATTTTAATTGATATCTCTTTAACCTTGAGACTTTGTACATAGGTAAAATGATATATTTAGAATGTCCGTGAAAAATCCTTCTCTGAGAGTACCCACATGACTATGTTGAGTAGAAAAATGGAAACCGGAAGTGAAACCGGAAGTTGTTGTTTTTGGAATCTACACGTCATGGGGGTCACGAATATTCCATTAGTTTTTCTCTATATAGCTTTTTAATGAACCGGAAGTGGATATTTTGTGATAATTTGTCGAGAAGCTGGATTGGCCAGGAAAGCAACACTCAGAAAGATTGTGTATTGATTCCATTGCTTATTTCATTATTTCGATCTATTTTGATAATTATCTCTTGAACCTTGAGACTTTGTACATAGGTGAGATGATATATTTGGAATGTCAGTGAAAAATCCTCCTCTCAGAGTACCCACATTACTATGTTAAGTGGAAAAATGGAAACCGGAAGTGAAAACGGAAATTGTTGTTTTTGGAATCTACACGTCATAGGGATCACGAATAGAACATTAGTTTATATTTATGTCGCTTTTTAATAAACCGGAAGTGAATATTTTTTGATGATTCGTAGAGAAAATTAATCATTATGTTATTGACATCTTTATATTAACGAGTTCATGGATTCTGCCACGTCGATATAAATGCTGTGGTTCGGATTCTACCTGTGTAAGATGTAGCTATATTCACTTTATAACACGAAAATTACTAAACAGTTGGTAACCTTGAGATGTCGGGGGCCATTTTGAAATGTTAACGTCATACGTCAAATGTCAGACGCCTAACTTCAGGCAGCCACACCCTGTCATACGTCAAACGTTATCAATCAATTTAAGGTATTCACACGTGGTGGTTCGGATTCTACTTGTGTAAGCTGTAGGTGCATTATAGTATATTTCCAGATATTTTCAAACGTCTGGCATCAATGCCTTATTTTTTCAAACGTCTGGCAACAGTGTCAGTCGCTTTGTCGTCTCTTATCTTTGTAGCGAAATATTGTATCATGTTGAATCATCAATGGAATGCAGCGAACCTGACCTTGAATGCGAATATGTCTATCAATACACTGATTTAATGAATGAATAAGCCATTGTTCGTTTCCCTGCTCCCTGCTTGCCGAGGTTGCTACGTTCTCTAATCTTTGGGACGGATCTGCTCGACTAAGTCACGCTGTGCGATAACGTTGCATCGACATTGACTGCAATTAAATTATGTAGTGGTCGTAGCTCTGTGGGAACGCATCGGACTCGTAATCTGGTGGTCTGGAGTTCAAATCCTGCCGATAGAAGGCTTTTTTTAAATAGAATATGACGTCATGTTTCCGGATGCGGAGCGCTAAGGGGGCGCAGTCTTGAGGGGGGTCAAGGGGGTATAGCAAAAACCTAAGGGGGCTAAGGGGGTACAGCGAAGACCTGAGGGGGGCCAAGGGGGTACAGCGGAGGCCTAAGGGGGCCAAGGGGGCACCTGAGGGGGCCAGAGGGGGCCAGAGGGGGCCAAGGGGGTACAGCGGCTTCTGATTGGTCAGGTAGTCTATGACGCGTTGCGTTTCCATACTACATCTGATCATCAGATGCATGGAACACTTGACAGTTGACACAGCGGCATGGAACACTAAACAGTAGACATATGACATATAACAGTTGACATATGACAGTTGACATATGACAGTTGACATGTGACAGCTGTCCCATGGCGGCCATCTTTGATGACGTCAGCGAAATTTGAATTTCCCGCCTTTATGGCGGCCATCTTGTTATGATACCGGCCTAGGTGCACTACTCAACTCAGATACAATTATCGTTTCGTCTAACCATTCAACATTCTGTTCGATTCAGTCGCTAGTATGTATAACGGAAGAACAGTTACCTGGTGAGCTGATTGCAAACGATATTTCAACTGAATTGGGTAATCATCGATATTATATACAGGGTCTATTTGAGTAGCAATGTTCGTTGGAAGTCGACTTGTTTTTCCAAAAACTAACTCATATGGAGTATATCGAGTTTCCGTGTGCACTGTATTATTATATGCAAAACACCAATATGGAATCCACGAGCTCCAAGTGTCCCGATGTTTCGATGCATGTATGCGCAAATAAGCACCTAAATTTTCTGAATGTCAATTAATAGTTTTTCAGATGCTTCAACATATGCCTTGACTTTCTGAATTATTTCTGGATCATTCGTTTCATTATTGAATTCAGTTTTTAATGTTGTCAACTCTACCTTTATCCTATCTAATTCCTGAAGCTTATGATCTATCACTCCTAAATCTACACGTCTGTCTTGATTATCTTTTCCTAAATTTCTATGAAATACTTTAACTTCCTCATATAAATACTTGAATAAATCTACTTTGCTCATTGGCGAAAAAACTCAGATAAAATTTCAATGGGAAAAAGAATTATTACTACTAAGGGTACTTATAACTACATACGAACTTCACAAAATGTCTTCCCATTTCTTTAATATCCAGGGTCCATGGTCGCTGCTTCCTGTAGTAGCTGGACCTCAAGCTGGAATGCCTAATTCTCACAGTTGTATGCTGCTTTCTCGTAGTAGCTGGACCTCAAGCTGAAAAGCCTGAGTCTTGTAGTTGTAGTTGTAGACTCGCCGCACACTGTCGTATTATACCACCAACTCCTGGCTCCTCACGATCTCTCTTCTGATTTTCTTCTCCAACGATTTCTTACACTTTCTTCGGAGAAACATGCTGAACGCCAGAATAAAACAGACGAATGCCACTATACCTAGTACTTCGTAGACGGAGAAGCTGCTTTATCCATCGCTTGTTGTCACACCACCACTGTTTCCTGCTTGGCTTATGATTGTCTCTTCCTTGGTTTGTGTTGTTCCAATTTTGGAATATATCACTTTCCACTGATGTTACACTTTATTCCAGTATATACCTGCTATCAATCCATGAACATGGTAGGACTGGCAGGATCGCCATGTGATAAACTTATACTTTTATCTCAGGTTCTCTACTATGGATATTTGAAATAAAACATCTCAGATATAAATATCTTCTATTGGATAAGGTATTCTGTAGACTGCTACACAAATCTAAATGGTTATGATTTATATCACTATCATATAATGTTATCCTAAACAACTTATGTGTAATTATTGATATCAAACGATATATTTATATTTCATCAAGGTGAGCTGTCCTGGTCTACTTTTCGGTGTTCTAGTTTTATTGTTCAAAGTAACAACTTGTTATTATTTCGAACCACGAATTGCTATACCAGTACAGTATGTATAACGCAAGAACAGTCACCTGGTGAGTATTACTATATAAACATCACCACGATATAATCGAATACAACTCAGTTACAATTATTGTTCCGTCTAATCATCCAAACTTATGTTCGATTCAGACGCTCGTATGTGTAACGAAAGAACCTTTACCTGGTGAGTATAACTATATAAACATAATCGAATACAACCCAGATACGATGATTGTTCAATCTCTACTGAATTTAAGCTTCTGCTCGATTCGGTCGCTTGTATGTAAAACGGAAGAACAGTTACCTGGTGAGTATCGCTATATAAACATAATCACGATATCATCGAATACAACTCAGGGATACAATTATCGTTTCGTCTAACCATTTAACCTTCTGTTCGATTCAGTCTCTAGTATGTGTAACGGAAGTACCGTCACCTGGTAAGTATCACTAAATATACAGTATTGCGATATAATCGGATACCACCCAGATACATTGATTGTTCAGTCTATCCATCCAACTTTCTGTTCAGTTCAGTCGCTCTTATGAATAACTGGAGAACAGTTTCCTGGTGAGTATAACTATATCAACATCATCAAGATATAATCGAATACAACCCCAGATACGATTATTGTTTAGTCTATCCATTCAACCTTCTGTTCAATTCAGTCGCTCGTATGTATAACGAAAGAACAGTTACCTGGTGAGTATAACTATATAAACATAATCGAATACAACCCAGATACGATGATTGTTCAATCTCTACTAAATTTAAGCTTCTGCTCGATTCGGTCGCTTGTATGTAAAACGGAAGAACAGTTACCTGGTGAGTATCGCTATATAAACATCATCACGATATCATCGAATACAACTCAGAGATACAATTATCGTTTCGTCTAACCATTTAACCTTCTGTTCGATTCAGTCTCTAGTATGTGTAACGGAAGTACCGTCACCTGGTGAGTATCACTATATATATAGTATTGCGATATAATCGGATACCACCCAGATACATTGATTGTTCAGTCTATCCAATCAACTTTCTGTTCGTTTCGGTCGCTCGTATGTAAAACGGGAATACCGTCACCTAATGTGTATAACTATATACACAGCATAACATCATAATCGAATACAACCCAGATACTATCCATTCAACCTTCTGTTCGATTCGGTTGCTCGTATGTATAACGAAAGAACAGTAACCTGGTGAGTATTTCTATATGAACGTCATCACGATATAATCGAATACAACTCAGATACAATGATCATTCCGTCTATCCATCCAACCTTCTGTTCGATTGGGTCGCTCGTATGTATAACGCAAGAACAGTCACCTGGTGAGTATTACTATATAAACATCACCACGATATAATCGAATACAACTCAGTTACAATTATCGTTCCGTCTAACCATCCAACCTTATGTTCGATTCAGACGCTCGTATGTGTAACGAAAGAACCGTTACATGGTAGGTGTAAATAAATATACAACATAACGATATAATCGGAGACAACCCAGATACAATGATTGTTCAATCTATCCATTCAACCTTATGTTCGATTCGGTTGCTAGTATGTATAACGAAAGAACAGTTACCTGGTGAGTATAACTATATGAACATCATCACGATATAATCGAATACAACCCCAGATACGATCATTGTTTAGTCTATCCATTCAACCTTCAGTTCAATTCAGTCGCTCGTATGTATAACGGAAGAACAGTTACCTGGTGAGTATAACTATATAAACATAATCGAATACAACTCAGATACGATGATTGTTCAATCTATCCATTCATCCTTATGTTCGATTCGGTTGCTCGTATGTATATCGGAAGAACAGGTACCTGGTGAGTATATCTATATAAACATAATCGAATACAACTCAGATACGATGATTGTTCAATGTATCCATTTAACCTTCTGCTCGATTCGGTCGCTTGTATGTAAAACGGAAGGACAGTTACCTGGTGAGTATTGCTATATAAACATCATCACGATATCATCGAATACAACTCAGATACAATTATCGTTTCGTCTAACCATTCAACATTCTGTTCGATTCAGTCGCTAGTATGTGTAACGGAAGTATCGTTACCTGGTAAGTATCACTATATATACAGTATTGCGATATAATCGGATACCACCCAGATACATTGATTGTTCAGTCTATCCATTCAACTTTCTTTTCGTTTCGGTCGCTCGTATGTAAAACGGGAATACCGTCTCCTAGTGTGTATAACTATATACACAGCATAACATCATAATCGAGTACAACCCATATACTATCCATTCAACCTTCTGTTCAATTCAGTCGCTCGTATGTATAACGGAAGAACAGTTACCTGGTGAGTATGACTATATAAACATAATCGAATACAACCCAGATACGATGATTGTTCAATCTATACTGAATTCAACCTTCTGCTCGATTCGGTCGCTTGTATGTAAAACGGAAGAACAGTTACCTGGTGAGTATTGCTATATAAACATCATCACGATATCATCGAATACAACTCAGATACAATTATCGTTTCGTCTAACCATTCAACATTCTGTTCGATTCAGTCGCTAGTATGTGTAACGGAAGTATCGTCACCTGGTAAGTATCACTATATATACAGTATTGCGATATAATCGGATACCACCCAGATACATTGATTGTTCAGTCTATCCATTCAACTTTCTTTTTGTTTCGGTCGCTCGTATGTAAAACGGGAATACCGTCTCCTAGTGTGTATAACTTTATACACAGCATAACATCATAATCGAATACAACCTATATACTATCCATTCAACCTTCTGTTCAATTCAGTCGCTCGTATGTATAACGGAAGAACAGTTACCTGGTGAGTATAACTATATGAACATAATCGAATACAACCCAGATACGATGATTGTTCAATCTATACTGAATTCAACCTTCTGCTCGATTCGGTCGCTTGTATGTGAAACGGAAGAACAGTTACCTGGTGAGTATTGCTATATAAACATCATCACGATATCATCGAATACAACTCAGATACAATTATCGTTTCGTCTAACCATTTAACCTTCTGTTCGATTCAGTCGCTAGTATGTGTAACGGAAGTACCGTCACCTGGTAAGTATCACTATATATACAGTATTGCGATATAATCGGATACCACCCAGATACATTGATTGTTCAGTCTATCCATTCAACTTTCTGTTCGTTTCGGTCGCTCGTATGTGAAACGGGAATACCGTCACCTTATGTGTATAACTATATACACAGCATAACATCATAATCGAATACAACCCAGATACTATCCATTTAACCTTCAGTTCGATTCGGTTGCTCGTATGTATAACGAAAGAACAGTAACCTGGTGAGTATTTCTATATGAACGTCATCACGATATAATCGAATACAACTTAGTTACAATTATCGTTCCGTCTAACCATCCAACCTTATGTTCGATTCAGACGCTCGTATGTGTAACGAAAGAACCGTTACATGGTAGGTGTAGTTGAATATACAACATAACGATATAATCGGAGACAACCCAGATACAATGATTGTTCAATCTATCCATTCAACCTTATGTTCGATTCGGTTGCTAGAATGTATAACGAAAGAACAGTTACCTGGTTAGACATAATATATAATAATCATCACGAAATAATCGAAAACAACCCAGATACATTGATTCTTCAGTCTATCCATTCAACTTTCTTTTCGTTTCGGTCGCTCGTATGTAAAACGGGAATACCGTCTCCTAGTGTGTATAACTATATACACAGCATAACATCATAATCGAATACAACCCATATAATATCCATTCAACCTTCTGTTCAATTCAGTCGCTCGTATGTATAACGGAAGAACAGAGTCCTGGTGAGTATAACTATATAAACATAATCGAATACAACCCAGATACGATGATTGTTCAATCTATACTGAATTCAACCTTCTGCTCGATTCGGTCGCTTGTATGTAAAACGGAAGAACAGTTACCTGGTGAGTATTGCTATATTAACATCATCACGATATCATCGAATACAACTCAGATACAATTATCGTTTCGTCTAACCATTTAACTTTCTGTTCGATTCAGTCGCTAGTATGTGTAACGGAAGTACCGTCACCTGGTAAGTATCACTATATATACAGTATTGCGATATAATCGGATACCACCCAGATACATTGATTGTTCAGTCTATCCATTCAACTTTCTGTTCGTTTCGGTCGCTCGTATGTGAAACGGGAATACCGTCACCTTATGTGTATAACTATATACACAGCATAACATCATTATCGAATACAACCAAGATACTATCCATTCAACCTTCTGTTCGATTCGGTTGCTCGTATGTATAACGAAAGAACAGTAACCTGGTGAGTATTTCTATATGAACGTCATCACGATATAATCGAATACAACTTAGTTACAATTATCGTTCCGTCTAACCATCCAACCTTATGTTCGATTCAGACGCTCGTATGTGTAACGAAAGAACCGTTATATGGTAGGTGTAGTTAAATATACAGCATAACGTTATAATCGGAGACAACCCAGATACAATGATTGTTCAATCTATCCATTCAACCTTAGGTTCGATTCGGTTGCTAGTATGTATAACGAAAGAACAGTTACCTGGTTAGACATAATATATAATAATCATCACGAAATAATCGAATACAACCCAGATACGATGAATGTTCAGTCTATCCATTCAACCTTCTGTTCAGTTCAGTCGCTCTTATGTATAACTGGAGAACATTTTTCTGGTGATTATAACTATATGAACATCATCAAGATATAATTGAATACAACCCCAGATACGATTATTGTTTAGTCTATCCATTCAACCTTCTGTTCAATTCAGTCGCTCGTATGTATAACGGAAGAACAGTTACCTGGTGAGTATAACTATATGAACGTCATCACGATATAATCGAATACAACTTAGTTACAATATCGTTCCGTCTAACCATCCAACCTCATGTTCGATTCAGACGCTCGTATGTGTAACGAAAGAACCGTTACATGGTAGGTGTAGTTAAATATACAACATAACGATATAATCGGAGACAACCCAGATACAATGATTGTTCAATCTATCCATTCAACCTTATGTTCGATTCGGTTGCTAGTATGTATAATGAAAGAACAGTTACCTGGTTAGACATAATATATAATAATCATCACGAAATAATCGAATCCATAAACATAATCGAATACAACTCAGATACGATGATTGTTCAATCTATCCATTTAACCTTCTGCTCGATTCGGTCGCTTGTATGTAAAAAGGAAGGACAGTTACCTGGTGAGTATTGCTATATAAACATCATCACGATATCATCGAATACAACTCAGATACAATTATCGTTTCGTCTAACCATTCAACATTCTGTTCGATTCAGTCGCTAGTATGTGTAACGGAAGTATCGTCACCTGGTAAGTATCACTATATATACAGTATTGCGATATAATCGGATACCACCCAGATAAGTAAGTAAGTAAGTAAGTAAATTTATTCAAGTTTCATAAACACAGTGCTAGTACATATAAAGAACAAAGTAAGCAGAGTAACACCAGGTTGAGCTACCTAAGCACAGCTTGAATTGTAGTCCTCAACCTGGAATGTATTATTTAGGAGTTATGCCTATGATGAAGGGAGATAGACAGAGAGGAAAAGAGAGAGTGGTGAGAACGCAGGAGAAAAAGAGAGAGAGAGAGAGAGGGAGAGAGAGAGAGAGAGAGAGAGAGTGAGAGAGAGAGCATCAGTGGTTTTGATCATTCGATATTCGTACACAAGTAAAATAAGGAATTCTCAGGTAATTTCGTATACAGTTCTGAGTATGTCATAATTCTGATCAACGTATTCCTTTAGTTTCGATTTAATTATTTTCTTATTATGAATTTGCCTGATTTCAATTGGTACAAGGTTCATTAGTTTTGGACCAATATATGAAATGAATCTCTGTGTTTGCGTTAATCTACAAAAGGGAGCATTTTTTTTTTCTGTTGGGACTTTGCTCGCGTGTTGTAAATATGGTTTATATTATTTGTGATCGTGTTATTGTGCATCCAAATTAAACAATGATAGGTGTATAGTTTTCTTACACCAAACAGTCCAGTTTCTTTATAAACTGCATTAGTTGGGTATCTTTTATTTTTTTTGAACATAATTTTCAATAAAGTATTTTGCAATACCTTTGCAATACATTGATTGTTCAGTCTATCCATTCAACTTTCTTTTCGTTTCGGTCGCTCGTATGTAAAACGGGAATACCGTCACCTTATGTGTATAACTATATACACAGCATAACATCATTATCGAATACAACCCAGATACTATCCATTCAACCTTCTGTTCGATTCAGTTGCTCGTATGTATAACGAAAGAACAGTAACCTGGTGAGTATTTCTATATGAACGTCATCACGATATAATCGAATACAACTTAGTTACAATTATCGTTCCGTCTAACCATCCAACCTTATGTTCGATTCAGACGCTCGTATGTGTAACGAAAGAACCGTTACATGGTAGGTGTAGTTAAATATACAACATAACGTTATAATCGGAGACAACCCAGATACAATGATTGTTCAATCTATCCATTCAACCTTAGGTTCGATTCGGTTGCTAGTATGTATAACGAAAGAACAGTTACCTGGTTAGACATAATATATAATAATCATCACGAAATAATCGAATACAACCCAGATTCGATGAATGTTCAGTCTATCCATTCAACCTTCTGTTCAGTTCAGTCGCTCTTATGTATAACTGGAGAACATTTTTCTGGTGAGTTTAACTATATGAACATCATCAAGATATAATTGAATACAACCCCAGATACGATTATTGTTTAGTCTATCCATTCAACCTTCTGTTCAATTCAGTCGCTCGTATGTATAACGGAAGAACAGTTACCTGGTGAGTATAACTATATGAACGTCATCACGATATAATCGAATACAACTCAGTTACAATATCGTTCCATCTAACCATCCAACCTTATGTTCGATTCAGACGCTCGTATGTGTAACGAAAGAACCGTTACATGGTAGGTGTAGTTAAATATACAACATAACGATATAATCGGAGACAACCCAGATACAATGATTGTTTAATCTATCCATTCAACCTTATGTTCGATTCGGTTGCTAGTATGTATAACGAAAGAACAGTTACCTGGTTAGACATAATATATAATAATCATCACGAAATAATCGAATACAACCCAGATACGATGATTGTTCAGTCTATCCATTCAATCTTCTGTTCAGTTCAGTCGCTCTTATGTATAACTGGAGAACAGTTACCTGGTGAGTACCGTCTCCTAGTGTGTATAACTATATACACAGCATAACATCATAATCGAATACAACCCATATACTATCCATTCAACCTTCTGTTCAATTCAGTCGCTCGTATGTATAACGGAAGAACAGTTACCTGGTGATTATAACTATATAAACATAATCGAATACAACCCAGATACGATGATTGTTCAATCTATACTGAATTCAACCTTCTGCTCGATTCGGTCGCTTGTATGTAAAACGGAAGAACAGTTACCTGGGTAGTATTGCTATATAAACATCATCACGATATCATCGAATACAACTCAGATACAATTATCGTTTCGTCTAACCATTCAACATTCTGTTCGATTCAGTCGCTAGTATGTGTAACGGAAGTATCGTCACCTGGTAAGTATCACTATATATACAGTATTGCAATATAATCGGATACCACCCAGATACATTGATTGTTCAGTCTATCCATTCAACTTTCTGTTCGTTTCGGTCGCTCGTATGTGAAACGAGAATACCGTCACCTTATGTGTATAACTATATACACAGCATAACATCATAATCGAATAAAACCCAGATACTATCCATTCAACCTTCTGTTCGATTCGGTTGCTCGTATGTATAACGAAAGAACAGTAACCTGGTGAGTATAACTATATAAACATAATCGAATACAACTCAGATACGATGATTGTTCAATCTATCCATTCAACCTTATGTTCGATTCGGTTGCTCGTATGTATATCGGAAGAACAGGTACCTGGTGAGTATATCTATATAAACATAATCGAATACAACTCAGATACGATGATTGTTCAATCTATCCATTTAACCTTCTGCTCGATTCGGTCGCTTGTATGTAAAACGGAAGGATAGTTACCTGGTGAGTATTGCTATATAAACATCATCACGATATCATCGAATACAACTCAGATACAATTATCGTTTCATCTAACCATTTAACATTCTGTTCGATTCAGTCGCTAGTATGTGTAACGGAAGTATCGTCACCTGGTAAGTATCACTATATATACAGTATTGCGATATAATCGGATACCACCCAGATACATTGATTGTTCAGTCTATCCATTCAACTTTCTTTTCGTTTCGGTCGCTCGTATGTAAAACGGGAATACCGTCTCCTAGTGTGTATAACTATATACACAGCATAACATCATAATCGAATACAACCCATATACTATCCATTCAACCTTCTGTTCAATTCAGTCGCTCGTATGTATAACGGAAAAACAGTTACCTGGTGAGTATAACTATATAAACATAATCGAATACAACCCAGATACGATGATTGTTCAATCTATACTGAATTCAACCTTCTGCTCGATTCGGTCGCTTGTATGTAAAACGGAAAAACAGTTACCTGGTGAGTATTGCTATATGAACATCATCACTATATCATCGAATACAACTCAGATACAATTATCGTTTCGTCTAACCATTTAACCTTCTGTTCGATTCAGTCGCTAGTATGTGTAACGGAAGTACCGTCACCTGGTAAGTATCACTATATATACAGTATTGCGATATAATCGGATACCACCCAGATACATTGATTGTTCAGTCTATCCATTCAACTTTCTGTTCGTTTCGGTCGCTCGTATGTGAAACGGGAATACCGTCACCTTATGTGTATAACTATATACACAGCATAACATCATTATCGAATACAACCCAGATACTATCCATTCAACCTTCTGTTCGATTCGGTTGCTCGTATGTATAACGAAAGAACAGTAACCTGGTGAGTATTTCTATATGAACGTCATCACGATATAATCGAATACAACTTAGTTACAATTATCGTTCCGTCTAACCATCCAACCTTATGTTCGATTCAGACGCTCGTATGTGTAACGAAAGAACCGTTACATGGTAGGTGTAGTTAAATATACAACATAACGTTATAATCGGAGACAACCCAGATACAATGATTGTTCAATCTATCCATTCAACCTTAGGTTCGATTCGGTTGCTAGTATGTATAACGAAAGAACAGTTACCTGGTTAGACATAATATATAATAATCATCACGAAATAATCGAATACAACCCAGATACGATGATTGTTCAGTCTATTCATTCAACCTTCTGTTCAGTTCAGTCACTCTTATGTATAACTGGAGAACAGTTACCTGGTGGGTATAACTATATGAACATCATCACGATATAATCGAATACAACCCCAGATACGATCATTGTTTAGTCTATCCATTCAACCTTCAGTTCAATTCAGTCGCTCGTATGTATAACGGAAGAACAATTACCTGGTGAGTATAACTATATAAACATAATCGAATACAACTCAGATACGATGATTGTTCAATCTATACTGAATTCAACCTTCTGCTCGATTCGGTCGCTTGTATGTAAAACGGAAGAACAGTTACCTGGTGAGTATTGCTATATAAACATCATCACGATATCATCGAATACAACTCAGATTTTTTCTTGTTTGATATCGTTATTTAACACAATTTGGAGAATTGTCGCGTAATGATCTGTAACAGATGTTTTGAGAATTATCGGAACGATTCTCTCGTAGATATCAACTGGAGATTTTATAAAAATATGATCAATACAGGAACTACTGTTTGCTTGGACTCTCGTTGGATTATTTATTGTAGAGATGTATCCATATTCGTTCGAAACATTTAAATAATCGGAACATGCATTCTCGCCCGGGTCTAATAAGTCAATATTTAGATCTCCCGTAAATAAACATATATCATTGAAATTATTGCCGTTGTTCGTATTTAAATACTGGTTCATGCTATTTATGAATCCTTTAGGGTCTGTGTCAGGAGATCTATAGACAGCTGTAACAAGTATACTTCTTCCTTCATTCGATTGAATTTTTATTTGTATGGCTTTGATAGTTTGGTAGATTTCTGTTATTTTATAGGAATATTTCAATGTTGATTTTATGTATGCTACAACACCATCATTTTGATTGAAGTTACTTTCGTTAGAAATCATATCGTATCCATCAATGTTAAATAAGCCCTGGTCTATAATATTCCACGTTTCTGTAAGTATCAAACAGTCAATATTCGCATTCAAATTGTGTAAAACGATCTTGAACTCATCTAAATTTTTATTTATACTGCGTATATTCATGTTGAGAATTTTGAAATTATTATTGAGGTTATAAACTCTCAGTATTTCGGTGCATTCTGAAGTTTGCGCGAGAGAGTAGGTTTCGATATTATTGACTTCAAAGTCTCGTATGTATTGATCCATTTCGTGTATCCTATCAGTGTATTACAAATTGGGGAAAAATCACATTTCAATACAGGAGATCACTCTAAAAATATGGACTGAAATAATTATTTAGGTATAACGGTTATCGTTACTAATATAGAGAATTTATGAGATTATATAGGTATATTTTTGTTTCTCAGTGTTCTGATGTCCTTCTCCTTGTTCTTTGCTGGGGGGTTCACCTTGGTTTCTTTGTTATAATCTCTGTTCGTTGTTGTTTTTAAATCAGTTGGATTGTTTCTGGATGATGATGAGAAAAGTAAGTTAGGATGCAGCTGCTCTGGTCTTACTTCCAGTAAGTTTTTTTCTGATTCTTCTGAATATTTCAGTCTGATTGTCGGGGTTGCTGGAGCACTATTATTCTTCTGATCAGGAATGTTATCGATTTCCACGTCGGATTCAACTTCAGTTGATGATGGATCCTCTAGTTCCTCGGCTGTATATGGTACCGCATCCACATACAATTTGAAGTTCTTGATTATCGCTATATGGTTCGAGGATCGAGCTTTTTTCAAATGCTTCACAAGTATTTTATTAGTTTTTTGATCCTCTGGGCGCAGATCATTTGTGATGGAAATCTCGGTCCCTTTAAGTTTATGTAACTGCTGAAAAATCTTCTTTTTTTGCAGGTATGAAACGAATTCCACAATGATTGTATTCTTCTTTCCTATACTATAGATTTTATTTATATCTTTCTCTATGAGGTTATTTTTGAAAATTGAATTGAGTTGTGTGAGTGTGGTTTCCAAAAGATTTTCCTTTTCTGTTTGTAATCCGAAAATAAATAGTATATAGTTATACACACTAGGAGACGGTATTCCCGTTTTACATACGAGCGACCGAAACGAAAAGAAAGTTGAATGGATAGACTGAACAATCAATGTATCTGGGTGGTATCCGATTATATCGCAATACTGTATATATAGTGATACTTACCAGGTGACGATACTTCCGTTACACATACTAGCGACTGAATCGAACAGAATGTTGAATGGTTAGACGAAACGATAATTGTATCTGAGTTGTATTCGATGATATCGTGATGATGTTTATATAGCAATACTCACCAGGTAACTGTCCTTCCGTTTTACATACAAGCGACCGAAATATGTAAAACGAAAGAACAGTAACCTGGTGAGTATTTCTATATGAACGTCATCACGATATAATCGAATACAACTTAGTTACAATTATCGTTCGATATCATCGAATACAACTCAGATTCAATTATCGTTTCGTCTAACCATTCAACATTCTGTTCGATTCAGTCGCTTGTATGTGTAACGGAAGTATCGTCACCTGGTAAGTATCACTATATATACAGTATTGCGATATAATCGGATACCACCCAGATACATTGATCGTTCAGTCTATCCATTCTACTTTCTTTTTGTTTCGGTCGCTCGTATGTAAAACGGAAATACCGTCTCCTAGTGTGTATAACTATATACACAGCATAACATCATAATCGAATACAACCCATATACTATCCATTCAACCTTCTGTTCAATTCAGTCGCTCGTATGTATAACGGAAGAACAGTTACCTGGTGAGTATAACTATATAAACATAATCGAATACAACTCAGATACGATGATTGTTCAATCTATACTGAATTCAACCTTCTGCTCGATTAGGTCGCTTGTATGTAAAACGGAAGAACAGTTACCTGGTGAGTATTGCTATATAAACATCATCACGATATCATCGAATACAACTCAGATACAATTATCGTTTCGTCTAACCATTCAACCTTCTGTTCGATTCAGTCGCTAGTATGTGTAACGGAAGTACCGTCACCTGGTAAGTATCACTATATATACAGTATTGCGATATAATCGAATACCACCCAGATTCATTGATTGTTCAGTCTATCATTTCAACTTTCTGTTCGTTTCGGTCGCTCGTATGTGAAACGGGAATACCGTCACCTTATGTGTATAACTATATACACAGCATAACATCATAATCGAATACAACCCAGATACTATCCATCCAACCTTCTGTTCGATTCGGTTGCTCGTATGTATAACGAAAGAAAAGTAACCTGGTGAGTATTTCTATATGAACGTCATCACGATATAATCGAATACAACTTAGTTACAATTATCGTTCCGTCTAACCATCCAACCTTATGTTCGATTCAGACGCTCGTATGTGTAACGAAAGAACCGTTACATGGTAGGTGTAGTTAAATATACAACATAACGATATAATCGGAGACAACCCAGATACAATGATTGTTCAATCTATCCATTCAACCTTATGTTCGATTCGGTTGCTAGTATGTATAACGAAAGAACAGTTACCTGGTTAGACATAATATATAATAATCATCACGAAATAATCGAATACAACCCAGATACGATGATTGTTCAGTCTATCCATTCAACCTTCTGTTCAGTTCAGTCGCTCTTATGTATAACTGGAGAACAGTTACCTGGTGAGTATAACTATATGAACATCATCACGATATAATCGAATACAACCCCAGATACGATCATTGTTTGGTCTATCCATTCAACCTTCAGTTCAATTCAGTCGCTTGTATGTATAACGGAAGAACAGTTACCTGGTGAGTATAACTATATAAACATAATCGAATACAACTCAGATACGATGATTGTTCAATCTATCCATTCAACCTTATGTTCGATTCGGTTGCTCGTATGTATATCGGAAGAACAGGTACCTGGTGAGTATTGCTATATAAACATCATCACGATATCATCGAATACAACTCAGATACAATTATCGTTTCGTCTAACCATTCAACATTCTGTTCGATTCAGTCGCTAGTATGTGTAACGGAAGTATCGTCACCTGGTAAGTATCACTATATATACAGTATTGCGATATAATCGGATACCACCCAGATACATTGATTGTTCAGTCTATCCATTCAACTTTCTTTTCGTTTCGGTCGCTCGTATGTAAAACGGGAATACCGTCTCCTAGTGTGTAAAACTATATACACAGCATAACATCATAATCGAATACAACCCATATACTATCCATTCAACCTTCTGTTCAATTCAGTCGCTCGTATGTATAACGGAAGAACAATTACCTGGTGAGTATAACTATATAAACATAATCGAATACAACCCAGATACGATGATTGTTCAATCTATACTGAATTCAACCTTCTGCTTGATTCGGTCGCTTGTATGTAAAACGGAAGAACAGTTACCTGGTGAGTATTGCTATATAAACATCATCACGATATCATCGAATACTACTCAGATACAATTATCGTTTCGTCTAACCATTTAACCTTCTGTTCGATTCAGTCGCTAGTATGTGTAACGGGAGTACCGTCACTTGGTAAGTATCACTATATATACAGTATTGCGATATAATCGGATACCACCCAGATACATTGATTGTTCAGTCTATCCATCCAACTTTCTGTTCGTTTCGGTCGCTCGTATGTGAAACGGGAATACCGTCACCTTATGTGTATAACTATATACACAGCATAACATCATAATCGAATACAACCCAGATACTATCCATTCAACCTTCTGTTCAATTCAGTCGCTCGTATGTATAACGGAAGAACAGTTACCTGGTGAGTATAACTATATAAACATAATCGAATACAACCCAGATACGATGATTTTTCAATCTATACTGAATTCAACCTTCTGCTCGATTCGGTCGCTTGTATGTAAAACGGAAGAACAGTTACCTGGTGAGTATTGCTATATAAACATCATCACGATATCATCGAATACAACTCAGATACAATTATCGTTTCGTCTAACCATTTAACCTTCTGTTCGATTCAGTCGCTAGTATGTGTAACGGAAGTACCGTCACCTGGTTAGTATCACTATATATACAGTATTGCGATATAATCGGATACCACCCAGATACATCGATTGTTCAGTCTATCCATTCAACTTTCTGTTCGTTTCGGTCGCTCGTATGTGAAACGGGAATACCGTCACCTTATGTGTATAACTATATACACAGCATAACATCATAATCGAATACAACCCAGATACTATCCATCCAACCTTCTGTTCGATTCGGTTGCTCGTATGTAAAACGAAAGAACAGTAACCTGGTGAGTATTTCTATATGAACATCATCACGATATAATCGAATACAACTTAGTTACAATTATCGTTCCGTTTAACCATCCAACCTTATGTTCGATTCAGACGCTCGTATGTGTAACGAAAGAACCGTTACATGGTAGGTGTAGTTAAATATACAACATAACGATATAATTGGAGACAACCCAGATACAATGATTGTTCAATCTATCCATTCAACCTTATGTTCGATTCGGTTACTAGTATGTATAACGAAAGAAAAGTTACCTGGTTAGACATAATATATAATAATCATCACGAAATAATCGAATACAACCCAGATACGATGATTGTTCAGTGTATCCATTCAACCTTCTGTTCAGTTCAGTCGCTCTTATGTATAACTGGAGAACAGTTACCTGGTGAGTATAACTATATGAACATCATCACGATATAATCGAATACAACCCCAGATACGATCATTGTTTAGTCTATCCATTCAACCTTCAGTTCAATTCAGTCGCTCGTATGTATAACGGAAGAACAGTTACCTGGTGAGTATAACTATATAAACATAATCGAATACAACTCAGATACGATGATTGTTCAATCTATCCATTTAACCTTCTGCTCGATTCGGTCGCTTGTATGTAGAACGGAAGGACAGTTACCTGGTGAGTATTGCTATATAAACATCATCACGATATCATCGAATACAACTCAGATACAATTATCGTTTCGTCTAACCATTCAACATTCTGTTCGATTCAGTCGCTAGTATGTGTAACGGAAGTATCGTCACCTGGTAAGTATCACTATATATACAGTATTGCGATATAATCGGATACCACCCAGATACATTGATTGTTCAGTCTATCCATTCAACTTTATTTTCGTTTCGGTCGCTCGTATGTAAAACGGGAATACCGTCTCCTAGTGTGTATAACTATATACACAGCATAACATCATAATCGAATACAACCCATATACTATCCATTCAACCTTCTGTTCAATTCAGTCGCTCGTATGTATAACGGAAGAACAGTTACCTGGTGAGTATAACTATATAAACATAATCGAATACAACCCAGATACGATGATTGTTCAATCTATACTGAATTCAACCTTCTGCTCGATTCGGTCGCTTGTATGTAAACGGAAGAACAGTTACCTGGTGAGTATTGCTATATAAACATCATCACGATATCTTCGAATACAACTCAGATACAATTATCGTTTCGTCTAACCATTTAACCTTCTGTTCGATTCAGTCGCTAGTATGTGTAACGGAAGTACCGTCACCTGGTAAGTATCACTATATATACAGTATTGCGATATAATCGGATACCACCCAGATACATTGATTGTTCAGTCTATCCATTCAACTTTCTTTTCGTTTCGGTCGCTCGTATGTAAAACGGGAATACCGTCTCCTAGTGTGTATAACTATATACACAGCATAACATCATAATCGAATACAACCCATATACTATCCATTCAACCTTCTGTTCAATTCAGTCGCTCGTATGTATAACGGAAGAACAGTTACCTGGTGAGTATAACTATATAAACATAATCGAATACAACCCAGATACGATGATTGTTCAATCTATACTGAATTCAACCTTCTGCTCGATTCGGTCGCTTGTATGTAAACGGAAGAACAGTAACCTGGTGAGTATTTCTATATGAACGTCATCACGATATAATCGAATACAACTTAGTTACAATTATCGTTCCGTCTAACCATCCAACCTTATGTTCGATTCAGACGCTCGTATGTGTAACGAAAGAACCGTTACATGGTAGGTGTAGTTAAATATACAACATAACGATATAATCGGAGACAACCCAGGTACAATGATTGTTCAATCTATCCATTCAACCTTATGTTCGGTTCGGTTGCTAGTATGTATAACGAAAGATCAGTTACCTGGTTAGACATAATATATAATAATCATCACGAAATAATCGAATACAACCCAGATACGATGATTGTTCAGTCTATCCATTCAACCTTCTGTTCAGTTCAGTCGCTCTTATGTATAACTGGAGAACAGTTACCTGGTGAGTATAACTATATGAACATCATCACGATATAATCGAATACAACCCCAGATACGATCATTGTTTAGTCTATCCATTCAACCTTCAGTTCAATTCAGTAGCTCGTATGTATAACGGAAGAACAGTTACCTGGTGAGTATAACTATATAAACATGATCGAATACAACTCAGATACGATGATTGTTCAATCTATCCATTCAACCTTATGTTCGATTCGGTTGCTTGTATGTATATCGGAAGAACAGTTACCTGGTGAGTATATCTATATAAATATAAACGAATACAACTCAGATACGATGATTGTTCAATCTATCCATTTAACCTTCTGCTCGATTCGGTCGCTTGTATGTAAAACATAAGGACAGTTACCCGGTGAGTATTGCTATATAAACATCATCACGATATCATCGAATACAACTCAGATACAATTATCGTTTCGTCTAACCATTTAACCTTTTGTTCGATTCAGTCGCTAGTATATGTAACGGAAGTACCGTCACCTGGTAAGTATCACTATATATACAGTATTGCGATATAATCGGATACCACCCAGATACATTGATT